>JAOXYM010000014.1:7086424-7106701 GCA_028567055.1 Leptatherina wallacei | reverse complement strand
GTCCCTGTCTGTCTCCCCGTCCTGTCTCACAGCTACGTCCCTGTCTGTCTCCCCGTCCTGTCTCACAGCTATGTCCCGTCCTGTCTCCTGTCTATATACTCTTCTATTATTTTCTCTCTGACACACACACACACACACACACACACACCCATAACATCACAGCTGATTGATCAGTCTAATGGCTGCCACATGTTGGCGGCATATCCGGGTTGCTTCATTGGCCCCCATCCAATTTTCTTCAGAAATTTCTAGTTTACAATAGAAATTGTAAATAAAAGACATGGTTATAAGACAGACCTAAGCAGACCCAAAACTGCCTTGTTCCCTTAATATTTATTTAATTCATTAACGTTTTTTCTGAAATGTTGCTGTATGTTTGCCATATGACATGCATGTTGTATGAAATGTCCTCATGTTTGTTTCCTGTTTGAAACCCTGCGTTATGTTTTTTTTAGCATTGTCAACCATATTTTTCTTTGCTTTGTTTGGTTTTGTGCTCTTTTAATACTGTTATTGGTTGTTGTTTTGTTTTTTTGTGAAATATCATTGTGTGACATTTTAATGTTCTCCGATGTTGTGTTAAGTGTTTAGTGAAATGATGTGTTTTATATTTTTCTCTTCTCTTTTTCTTTTGTATGAATTGCTACGTTTGCTTTTGAATATAGACTTTTTGTTTTCTGTGTCATTTTTCTTTCTTTCTTTAGTGTTCCTGTTGTTTTGTAAAATATAGTATTTTCAGTTTTGTTGTATGCTTCTTGATATAGGTAGGCCTATTGTGTGACTTTTGTTTTGTGAAATTTCCCTGTGTCCTGCACATGTTAAGTTCTAAAATACTGTGTTTTGTTTTTGTGTCAAAAAACAAGATTTTTGTGAAATGCTGGGTTTTTTAATCAGAATCAGAATTCCTTTTATTAAATAAAAAGAAATGTTAGATTGTTTTGGGACAAGTTGTGTCTTCCTCAAACACAGCTAAGCAGCAACAGAAGCAGGGGGAGCAGCATCGATGCGCGTGCTGCTGCTCCAGGCCCATAATGCTCAATTACAAAAAATCAGTGAATGACAAGCGCCGACGTTGACACATTTTGCGAATGGGAAAGATGGATGGATGGATGGATCCTTTGATGGGAATCAGTCTTGCTCAATATGAGCTTGCAGAGCAGCGGTGGTGCCAGCGCCCCCTCGCGGCACAACTTTCCTTTCCGTGACGTCAATTCAGCACTGGGAAGGAGACAGCTCCCTCCCTCCCCCCAAAAAATCCCAGCGCGCCTCACGTTGCATGGGTCCCCGGTTATTGATAACACATTTTACCCGCTGGGATCTTTCCCGGGAACGTGAAACGCGTGGATATAGGCACTGGAAACGCGAGAGGGCAACCCGGAACGAAGACAAACAACGATTAGCTCATTAACACGAACAAATAGAAAGCCGAGCCCGCCCCTTCACTTGACAACGCGACATCAACCAGGGAGAAAGGTATGGGAATGTCATGCTATCCGGTTAAATGCTGATTGAATAAGAACTCGGGCAACACAGGATGTTTAGGCAAGATCATGCCGTTGCTTGGTGCGGTAGCTTCATGCCGCTCACACTGCACCACTGAACTGATGCTGCCAAGAAGCCAATCATCGTCGATGAATGCTACAAAATCATATTTGTGCAGGGAGAAAGAACACGTTGCGATTTTTTATTTTATTTCTATTTTTTTGGTGTATTGATGTCAATGTTGAGTAAAATGTACAGACGCTGCGGCAGTTTCACTTGGCATGGACCATAGTAGGCATCGGGCTTGCAATTCATGCACGTCGGCTATGATGCTGCTGAGTGTCATCATCACATCCTCGGTTATTTAAAGATTGATCTTCCTGCGTGTGTGTGTGTGTGTGTGAGTGTGTGTAGTCCTCCTTCGCACAGGCCCGATGGATGTTTATTGGCCGTTTTTTCACGCTCTCATTTCGCCTCTTGTGCAGTGGTGCAGTACGAGACACGGAGCTGGTGGACAATATGTGAATTGGGTACATGTGCTTTCACTCCAACACACATGCACGCACGCACTGTGGTACGTACACATTCACACTGAGGTGGGTTATGCAATTCGTCATATTCTTCATTATACACAATGCTCTTCACCGAATGCATGACGGTCCGCATATGGGAGCCGCTTTGCTGGGATTCAGGCACTGATGCTCCACGCAGGGACAGTTAATGAGCAGGTGACAGTCAGTTCTGTGGGCTGCACATCCTCCTGTGGTAGATTCATTCATAAAGCCCATTTTCACTCTGGGTGATGGCTCCACTGGGCCGTCTGGTTTTCCCATTCACATACAGAGAGTAGAGGCTTTACTACATGATTCAGGCAGAATTTGGTTGTGGAAATAAAGTGACTGAGTGGAGAAACTGGCTCAATGCCCAACTCATATCACGACTCCACTGTTATGTTGTTTTTGTATTGCTTGAATGGAAGATAAGTTAGAGTAAGTTTTGGAAGCATCTTCTCATTGAAGATAGTTTCAGCACTGGACAGTTTCAAAATGCAGATGTTTTGTTTATTTACAGCTGTCAAGCTAAAAATGACCAAGATGTTGATATATACTGTATATATATATATACTGTATATATATATTTACATAAAAAATATAACTTATAGAATTAATTTGTTATCCTAAATCTTCTCCTCAGGTGTTTTTTCTCATCTCTCCATTCTCCATCCACCCTAACCTGCTGTGTTGGGGAAACCCCTGATGAGTGGGACCTGTATCCATGAGCCCCGTGCCCCTTCCCCTTCCCTGTCAGGCTTCAGCACCCCCATCTCAGAACCCCCCTATCGAAGACTCGATGGAGACACCCCTGCCTGCACCCCTGAAACGGACCTGACCCCCACACAGTGTGTCCTCCGAAACGTACTGTCCATTGATACCAGCGGACAGGGGGCGCCGGGCGGCAGCAGCCCCACTCCCAGTGATGGACCCTCGGGCCACTTTGACAACAGCGTGCTGAAACTACATGAACATGAGGCCTCCCACTGTGGCTGTGGGGCCGAGGCCGGGCACAGCCCGGAGGCTGGCGCTGTTCGGAGCCAGTCAGAGAACATTCGGCTACAATCAGGAAGTGGAGGGTTTTTGGAGGGACTGTTTGGGTGCTTAAAGCCAGTCTGGACCATGATTGGAAAGGCCTACTCCACTGAACACAAACACAGCCAAGAAGGTATGTTCCACATCTTGGAAGGAAAGATTAAACCAAGCTCTGACTTTAACATGTCATTTGTTCATAATATAAAATTATTGTGATGCCCACAGAGGAGGAAAATCTGAACCTCTAATTTCTCATTGGTGGAATGGATTAAAGTTCTTCTTAAAGATTGTACCTCAATAGAAGTACAGCAGGCTATAAACGTTTATTCAACTCAAAGTATCTGAGTTTTTGGGAAATATTGGATCACTTAAGTCAGACCTCAAACAGTTATTCTAATGAATTATGTTCAAAACTCAACATCTGTCAGAAAGGTTGGCAACTGCTGTTTTAAACTTACACAAAGTATGGCATTTTATACTCTTTTCACCTGTTTTATATTTAATCTGAAAAGTATCACCATGGCTTTAAGGTACACATAGAGGAAAAATAAGCCTGTAAAGTCCTGAAGTGTAGTGAAATTCAAGTGTAAAGAAGCAGATAATGAACAAACTGTACTGCGGAGTGAATGTTACTGGTCACTGACTGCCACCTCGTACAGCTGGCAGTGTTTTTGGCTCTGTCAGCCCCGCTCAAGAAACGTCATCAGCCACACAGAGTTTTCACAGCTGGTCAGGAAGAAGCATTATGTGCATCTGCCTCCACTGCTGCAGCTCTCAAGAGATGTCGACCCTTCAGTGGACCTCATGAAGAATTGATCCGCTTGTCTCTTTTATTCCTCAGTGCTCATCCGTTTTTAGTGACCATGCCTTCACAGTCATTTAAGTAATGTCAGTGTGACAGATGACAGACAGATTAGACTATGAGCGGGTTGCTGTTTTTTTCCTCCATTTTTTCTTATCACTGGATATTAAATGTAATGGTCTGCCTGATAAGCTGCCAGTATACCCTTTGTTTGACATGACAGGTGCTTTGTATGATGCAGTTTCATCCGGCAGATTTATTCTAATGTGTACCATGGCCCTGCTCAGCTAGTCCAATTAGTCCTCATGTTAACATCGGAATGGTGATTAGTGAAAAAAGTCACTAACATATTTAATCAGCAAGGTTCATTTTGTTGGTCTGAGTTTAGAGTCCTGGGAGGTTCCTTTTGAGGAAATTTCTGACCTGCAGTGGGTGGGAAGCGGGGCACAGGGTGCCGTCTTCCTCGGAAAGTTCCACGGAGATGAGGTGGCTGTAAAGAAAGTGCGGGACATCAAAGAGACGGAGATCAAACACCTGAGAAAACTCAAGCACCCCAACATCATCACTTTCAAGTGAGAAAGCTACCACTAATATTTCACTGTGACAAACTTTCAGTCATATAACTCTGATCGTGCTTCCTTTTTCTGCCACCTGACTGCTTTGCTTCCTTCCAGGGGTGTGTGTACCCAGGCTCCCTGTTATTGTATTTTGATGGAATATTGTGCCCAAGGCCAGCTGTATGAGGTGCTGAGGGCGGGCCGTAAAATTACTCCTTCTCTCCTGGTTGACTGGTCCATGGGTATTGCAGGCGGCATGAACTACTTACACCTCCACAAAATCATCCACCGAGACCTCAAGTCCCCAAAGTACGACTTAGCACGCTCAACCTGGTGACTGGTTCTTACAGCACAAGAGCTAGAACTTCATGATTGACTTTTTTTACGTACTGTATATGTAATCTCACTTTCCTCAGCATGCTGATCACACATGATGACCTGGTGAAGATCTCTGACTTTGGCACCTCGAAGGAGCTCAGTGACAAGAGCACGAAGATGTCATTTGCCGGCACTGTAGCCTGGATGGCTCCTGAAGTAATCCGGAATGAACCAGTGTCAGAAAAAGTGGACATCTGGTAAGCTTAAACCTTCATTTTCTCTGAGTCTTGATTTAATCTAGGAGTTTAGCAGTTATCTATAACATGTTACACTACACAGAAAGGGCAGATAACATATCCCTAAAGTGAGACAAGGTGTGTAATACTCTGGGTATCTTGATGTTGAACCTCTTAGTCTGAATTGTCTTGTTATGATTTCTATGTAAGAAGTTTCCTCTTCGCTCTCCTGCTGAAAACATCTGGACCCCATTAAGACAGATGAAACAAATAAGCCTTGTCTTATCTTAAAGGTCCTTTGGAGTGGTGCTTTGGGAGATGCTAACTGGGGAGGTCCCCTACAAAGATGTAGACTCATCTGCCATAATCTGGGGTGTGGGAAACAACAGCCTGCAGCTGCCAGTACCCGAGAGCTGCCCAGATGGCTTCAAGATCCTCCTCAGACAGTGCTGGTGAGCAGTGGCCGGAAATAGATAGCTGGAATGAGGATATAAGAGCAGACGCAAGTAGTAGAGGTGATGGCTGAGTGTAGTTTCATGGGGAGGCACTAGTCTATGGTTTAAAGACTATTGCTTTGACAGTACATGGTAAATGTACACAGTTGTGTTTCCCTTCTTGGATTTGCAGGAACTGTAAGCCCAGAAATAGGCCTTCTTTTCGTCAGATCCTTCTTCATCTGGATATAGCGTCTGCTGATGTATTATCCACCCCACAAGAAACATACTTCAAGTCTCAGGTATGATTACTTTTATGGCTATGTTAGAGTTATTCCCTCCTTTTTTTTTTACATTGCATGATTCAAATATTTCTGTTTACAGGAATAGTTCAGTTAGTGGAAGATGAACTTATCCCTGAAAAATATAGTTAAAGATTAAATATTCTCCCTAATATCTTGAGGAAGATCTGGGGGGATGCATTATGCAAAAGTATGGCCACCCCAAGATATTAAAGGTGGAGATAACATTTGTCAAGGAGTCAGTATTTCACTTCTGATGAAATCATAAAAGATGGGGAAAAAAAATCATATTTGTTTCTCAATCTGGAGCCCAAATGTTTGCATGTAATTGTTGAGTAAATGTGCTTTGTTTTGCAAAAGCTAGAGCTTCCTTATTTCCAATGTTTTGCATGCCACTGTATATCAGTGTACACGATCAGAGATGTGCACCCACATATGCGTGCAAAGTAATCAGTTAAATTAAGTTCCATACAAAGAGAACTGCTCTCAAAGTCAGTCAGACAGAGCTGCTTGATAAAAATGTACGCTCATTAGGCTGAATGGCGAGAAGAGGTGAAACAGCACTTTGAGAAGATTAAATCTGAGGGCACTTGTCTGCACCGACTCGACGAGGAGCTGATCAACCGACGCAGAGAGGAGCTCAGGTTTGTTGATGTTAACTTAAGCCATCACACTCTACCAGATTATTGGCAACCAGCAGATATTGATCATTTCATAAAGCGCTTACATATGAAGCCACTTCCCTCTACTCTGTTCCTTGCTTTCTCTCTCTGAGTGAAATAAGTAGTTTAAGTGTGTCTCTGTTGTAAAAGATCTGGATTCTCTCATGCAGATGCACAATGACAGCTACTTTTTCTTTTTGCAGGCATGCTTTGGACATTCGTGAACACTATGAGAGGAAACTGGAGAGGGCTAATAACCTTTACATGGAGCTCAGTGCTGTCATGCTGCAGTTAGAGCTCAAAGAGAAAGAATTACAAAGGTAAAAATAAATCAAATTTTTTGAAAATGCTCCTCACATACAGTATGTAAGGGTCACAGGACATTTAAATGCAGTGTGTTATAATTAGCTATTTCTTTCCAGGAGAGAGCAGTCTTTGGATAAAAAGTATCCAGGTTTGTTCAAGCACCACAGCTCCAGACAGAGCAGCTCCTCCAACTCCATGGACAAACTCATCAAGAAGAGAAACGTCCCACAGAAACTGCCCTCAGGAAAGAGGTGCGAGATCTTATTTCAGTGGGTATTTGATGGAAGAATGATACTGAAACAGAAACATAAATATTAATTAGATTTGCAGAGTGTAGTTGTTGACTAAACCCTCCTACTCTTTTAGGCCGGACATCCTCAAGTCTGAAGTAATCATTCCCAAAATGGACTCCTCCGTAATGCAAGTTACTATTCCAGCATGCCCCAACAGAAGCTCCACTTCTCCCAGCCGGTCTCGGAGAGTAAAGACCCGTCATCGCAAGCCAGGTAAGGGCAGCAGTGGAGACCTGGCTGGACTTAAAGCGAACCAATCCTCCCCTAACAGGGACTCAACTGCCCAGGCTAACAGTTCTACCACCAACACCTCGAAGCAGCTTCTGGAGCCCTCTGCAGCCCTACGAGGCCTCAGTCATGAGCAGCAGCAGAGGCAGCTATCCTCCTCTAGCCCTGACCTCATCTGCACCACACTGGAGGCAGAGGGTCAGGGAAAAGGGGAGCTTTCTGTAAGCGGGTTGGAGAGAGGGGGGAGCCTCAGTGCCTCTGCTGGTTTAGGGGGGTCAGAGGGAGGAGCAGCTGGTCTGGATGACCTCACAGAAACTCCTCCACGCAGTGACACACCCAGCGAGGATGCTGCATCATTCCCATTCTCCAGCAGCCCAGACTCACCATGTGGGAGGGGAGCGGCAGCGGGAAGGGGATCCTTGGGGTCTCCTCGACTTCCTCATGATGGGGAGGACAAGGAGGAGGGAGCTGGTGCTGTAAGGCTACCTCGGGGAGCATCAGGGGGAATTGGGAGTCAGCACCTCACACCTTCAGCCATTCTGTACAGGGCAGCTATCACACGCAAACAGGTACAGTACTGAATATGTCCCGATATTCCTCACCGCCCCTGTGGTGCTACTTTCAGCATTTTCACTTGTGCATTTTCCATTCTTCTGACTACAGAGGCGTGGAGTGTCATCCGAAGAGGAGGAGGGTGAAGTTGACAGTGAGGTTGAGTTACCACGGAGACGGTGAGTAACTTGCTGTCCCTCGTCACTGGAAAAATTCCCTTAAGCCATCTTCCCTCTCTAAAAAGTTGGGAGATTTATTCAAAGAACTAAGAATAATTTCCAGTTTGCATCATTCTTTCGCATCATCAAACTGTGATTTTAGAATCAATTTTGTTGTTTTGTGCGTTTTTCTCTCCAAGACGTCCGACCAGCATTACCAAGTGCCAGTCGGTGTCGACGTTCAGCTCAGAAAACCTGTCGGTGTCGGATGGGGAGGAGGGTCATACCACTGACCACTCTCACAGCGGCACGCCCGACGTGGTCAGCACCAACACCGACGACAGGTTGGACGACCGCAGTGACGACCTCCTCTCTCAGGGATCGGAGATCCCGGCTGACAACACTGATCCTGCCCAGGCCTCTGACGGCCTGTCGGAGAAAGACGGAGCCCTGGGGCAGGGGAAAGCTCAGCTGGATGCCGAGCAGAATCCTAATGAGGTAAAGAAACTCCGCAGAGGATCACATGTCAGTTGGCGTCATCCTCCCAGACCAAAAAACAAGAAAATAAACTAAAAGAAAAAAAAAACTTAAGCCAACCTTTTTGCCCTCCAATTGCAGGCCTTGTTGGGGCCTGCTACCACTTATAAGATATATTTGTCCTCTGATTATTTTGTGGGAATGACGTAATCAGTTATGGTAAAGTTCATTTATCCACTATTTCAGAAAATGAAATGGAAATAAAAGAAATGGTCAAAAGTTCTAAAAAGATTTGCATTGCGAAGCGAATTTTCCTAAATCATTAATCATCTCATGAACATCCAGGCTTGTCTATTGACCCTTCAGAGGGATCTCATCCCAGGTTGAAAACTAAATCAGACTTTATCTAGAACAGAAAAACCCTGAGGATTTTTTTCTATTTTCTTTTTTTTTTTAAAAAAAAGAGAAAATCAGGATTTCTTGAACTCAAACTCTTTGTGATTGGTTTCAGCAAAGCAAAGAGAACAATGCAGGTGGATGCTGCCGGTGCTCTCTTGAAGAGATTTTTAGAGGAGAATTAGGTCATTTTAGTACACCGGATGAGTCACCATAATACCACTGTATTCATTTAATACGCTTCAATCAATAAAGGCTGAAGTGAATGATTGAACATGATCAGACCGTTTGCAATGAATGTCTTTTATGTCTGGCTTTTCCACAGCTTTGTATTTACAATAAAGAAATTTATGGCACCACTTTAAATAATCAAGCAAATTAACTCCATTGTTTCTTTTGTTGTTGTAACACAATTTGCAATGAACTGTTTATTTTCTTATTTTCAAGGCTAAAACACAAATGTTTGATCGAAAATTTATCATTTGAGTTTTTCTTTTATATCAGGCAGCAAAAAAAAGAAAGAAAAGCTGTTGTGTGTTGTGTTTTAGTTTATTTGCACATTCTGCAATGTGACTATACTACATGTTCATATCATGCTCTAGATGCTGAATTAGTATATTGTGCAGTCGTACTTTGTCTGCTGGTACTTTAAACGGGTTATTTTTGCATTGCTGTCTCGGTGCAAAGCTCTTCAACCATTGCCAAAAAACACTTTCTGTCTGCCTTTTTTGCACTTCTTTTCTTTAGAGCCGGAGCTTGTGTGATGATTCTGACTGCGATAGTGCTGAGCTGGATCAGTCAGGTAGCGGAGAGCCCAGCCGTCCTCCCAGTGCCGGAGCGTGGGTGCCGCCATCTCAGTCCTATCAAGAGTCTCCACAGGCGCCCCATACAGGACCTCCATAGGTCACTGGACACAGGCAAAGACCTCCAGCTACCCTACAATGAGCAACCATCACAAGCGTACACCAATCTGTCAGTGCAGTACATTACTGTTGCCATGAGGGATCGCACCTAGCACACCACTCAGAATAGAACAAGTCGACTTATGTTGTCTCATAAGTTAGTTGGCAGGCAAACCTGCATCAGATGACATTGGACATTAGTCATAACCTGACATCAGATATTTTGGCAGCTTGTAATATCAGAATAAATGTCATTTACGTAAAGTAGGGTTTTCTTAGGAAAAATAGTTACCACGGTAACCCTAGCCACTGCTCCAGTTCTGCAAAAACCCTTCCTCAAACACACAAGCACGCACAAGATGATAGACTCTTAGTCCTTTAAACACTTTAACCATCACTCTGGGAGCATACTAGATGATACTCCACACACTAATGCATCAAATACTAATAAATAATAATGTAAATATCCATTACATGCCACATGAGAAATATCTAACTTTATTTTATTTGTAAGATAAAAATGTAAAACTTAATGGTATGCAGCCCTGTGAACAAATGCATGACTACATGTTTATAATTTATGGTCTGAATGTGTCTGTTTTATATTTTGTGAAAGTTTACACTTTTTTAATCCTGAAAGTATTAGTTCAGTCTTTTATTTTATTTTATTTGTTTATAAATGTCAGCACTTAAAAGTAAAAAAAAACCTAAAAAATAAAAATGGAATGAAAAATTCACCAAAACATTGATCATGACGAATAAATAGGGATCTCAGTAGATATATTTTTTTTAACCCACTTACTACTGAGTTTCAAACACACATATGACATGTATGAGGTTTTTATTGAGTTTATCAAATCTGTGACAAGATGGGAGACTTTAAGGTTCAATCAAAATGAGCCGCTGTCATTTTATATTCCAGCAGTTGTCTAGTTAATTAGGTTCAGTGGGCTTAAACCTTCTATACTGAATGATAAGTTCCTGTTTTTTACCTAAAATTTATACAGATGGGGTGGTGAAAAAAGAAAAAAAAAGAAAAAAAGAGAAAAGAAAAAAGAAAACACCACTTCAAATCAATTTCATGAAACACTTAGCATAACTTTCATGATGGCCACATTTATAGTTGCACTGTAGCCTGCAGTATATTAGTTTAGGTAAGTTCTACCAAATAAACTGGTTACTTAATGTTTACTGGTATTACTGTGCCAGGTCTTAAAATTGTTGGTTTTTTGAAAAGTTGTGTCCATCCTTAAGCATGTGCTAGAATTACAAACCATCCATCACCTGCTAGTTTAAGCAAAGTGCTTTCACAAAAGCCCTCCAGCAGCACTGCAACTGTTGCATGTTGAGGTCAAGGCTCATTGTGGACTCTTTAACAATTAAGCTTTAAATTGATATTTAAAGAGATACTACTTCTCTTTTTCAATTCTATGAATTATTTTCAATTTTAAAACTTTGGCACCTACATTATCTATAATGACACACAGCCACCAACAGTCACGACCAAGAACCAGGTGCACTATGCTAGCTGCAAATGTAGACCCCGGTTTCCTTCTCTGTGTAAAAGAGGCTTTTTTTTTTTAATAACTTTATTACAAAACAACTGTAAATTGTTTACAGAAATAGAATTAAATCTTTCTAACTCCACATTTATTTTACATTTACAAACTTATTCTCAGCCCGGCTAGCACCGAGGTAAGGTATACCACTATAGGCAACGTTTGTTATGTTGCTTCAGAAAAAAAATCTTAAAATTGTAATTAAGTATGGATTAATCCCCCTGTTTTCAACTTGTATGTCCAAGTTAGAGCAAAAGTGGAAAATCTGGGCTTTTTATATGATAAGCTACATGGTTACTGTGGTGTGACTAACGAACACATTCAAATCAGTTTCCCTTTTGCTCTTATTTCACGGATAATAGCATGAAGACAAAAAAGCATGAGTTTCATTGGTAAAAGCTAACAGTTCTGTTCATCAGTGTATGAAATTAGTGGTGGTCCCCTTTTTTGTAATGAACCAAAAGGCCTCCTCATGATGTTGGCAGGCTTCCTAAAAACCTCATCTTGTCCCTTTTACCCTTTAAGAAGAAAGCAGGAATAGCCAGATAAAGAGTAGAGCACTTCTCTGTGGTGGTTAGTAGAACTGTAAGTATCCTTTGGGTTTAAATATCTGTTTTGTTTTATACAGCATTGCACATTGTACCTGTAACATAGGAATTATATCGAAAGTAAAATATTATGAGCAACAATAAATAATGTATTGGTTAAAACAAATGTGAGATGTTTGTTTAAAAAGACAGGCCATGTTATAGCTACAGTTTGTGCTGTTGCATCACTTAAGACGGCTGAACGAGAAATAAATGATTATTTTCAATGACTTTAAGCATGTCCAAAATGTTCCAGTGTCATTTCTTGATGTACAAATTTGTTCCTGCCCTCATCGACGTCATCAGACTCTATTTTTTCCAGCCATGTTTTGTGGTTAATATTAGAAACGGACGACAGGCTTTTACTAAATGACAAAGGACGGTTTAAGCATTTCACATCTTTTATTTCTGCATTTCATTTCTTCAACAATTTAATTGCACCCAGATCTACAATAGTTTGAAAACGTGCACAAAAAACTTGAGTTTCTTCATCCTGCAAAGAATAATAAAAATAAAATCTGACCCAGGCAAAAAAGGATAGCAGGAAACTAGTGTTAACTCTAAAATTCTCCTTCTAGTTGATCATAATTTAATACCTCAGCATAATATACTTATAAAGACCAGTAAGTCTTGTAGTTTTGCCCCTTGCAGCATTCCCCAGCCCTGCAGTTAAAAAAAATATTTTCTCTATTTAAAACAAACATTTCAATGTTATTATCATCATCATCACCACTATGGTCTTAGTAATTTCTGAGAAAAGAAAATATTTTCCTCTTATTCAACCCCCCCACCTGGTGCCCGAGGCCCACCCACCCTTATCAGAATCCAATACACAATGATGCTCAAAAGTCCTGATCGACAAATAAAACTGATGGAAAGACAGGAATGACACAAAACAATTACTGAGCAAGTTAGAGGTGAGACATGACATAGCTTAGAATTATCCTTTGAACCCACACTAAACAAGAGATAAATTACCTTCTGACTTCAAAGTTTTTTTCCTGCATACACTTTCAGCTCCTCTATACCCGCCATAAACCCGTTAAACCCACAATGTCTCATTCAGGAAGTACAGCTTCAAATAGTAAATGGCAAATATCCATGAATTTTACTTGTACAAGGAAACTGTGTTTTAAATAAAAATAAATAGGTATTTAAAAATAAGGGAAAACAGTCCATCTAAAATGTTATTGTCTTTTTTTCTTCATTTTTAGATTTTCTAAGAAAAATCTGACATCAGAAAAACATTATTTATGTCTTTTCAGATTTTTCTAAAACTTTTTTTTTTTTTTACCCACAGTATATCAAGAAGATCATACAGATATACAGCAAAATATGTGGAAAAAACACAACTGAAGAAAGTCTTTGAAAACTATATGCAAAGGGAATTTAAAAACATAATAAATAAATAAAATACCAATATCATGATGATGGTGTAATTACAACTGAGTAGGTATTTAACCAAAGCAGGAGAAAACAGTGAGTTTATAGTACTTGGTTTTTGCATTAAGTTCGATGAAGGACCTCTTGGTAAAAAGTAGGGGTAGGGTTTACATTAGGTGCTGATGAAGATCCTCCATGTCAGTTGGCTGCAAGTCCAGTGGCTTCAGAAGACAGTCTGAGCAGAAAAGAAAGAGACTTGAGATCTAACGTCTGATTAAACAACACCAGAAACATTTGTGAAGATTTATAAATAATGTGCAAAATCCATGGATTAAATGTCAGGGACATGTTAAAATTTAAACTAGATGTACAAACTCTCATACATGGAGGGAATTAGAGTGGAAATATTCGATTATTTTATATACCACAACAAAATGGACACATTTTTACACTGAAGGAATAAAAAAAAGTTGGTGATAATGTGGGTCCAACACTATCTAACTGGCATATATTCTGGGAATGCCTGGTAAGAAGACATGGTGTCTTGATGAATACGTTTGGCATCCTTATATCTGCTTTAGCCTTTTTGACACAATAACTGTGCACAGTGTTGTGTGAGAGTACACAGTTTCCAACTCAAGGATCCTGGCTAGATGTGTGCAAGTGCACACTGATGCGAGGCTGAGCTGCTTCTATTCGCTATGTGTGAATTACCGAAGAGAGGCATGTTAATAAAGACATCAGCTTTTTCCATATAAGGCACAACTGATCTAGGGAAAGGACTCTTGTAAAAAGGCACTCAGGATATGACGGTTGCTTCCTGAAGCCCACGTTATAAAACACAGGACAGATGTAGTAAATGTTATTTATCTAGGGGAAATGATTACTTCCTTTCTCTGGCAATAGAAAAGTGTGTTTTATTAACTTTGGGATCAAGCCTACACAGCAAGATCAAAGTGTTAAATATGTAACCATGGTTTCTTTGCACTCTCTCTTTGTTATGATCAACTGTTGTCTAAAAATACAAATAAAAAAAATAAAAAAAACTTAAAAAAGGACATCAAATTCTGGTAAAACAAAACTAAAAATTAAAGTCAGAGGCGGGTGAATGTATAAACTAACAGAGTACTGGTCAGATTCCATCACAAACCAAGATTCTGCATGTTTTGACTTTTTGGCAACCAGTATGCAACTGTTTATAACAATTCAAGTAATTGAGGACCAATCTGAAAAGGCTTTAATTAAGGAGTAACATTTTGGAGAAGTAAAGTTTACATCATAAATGAGAGCATATATGCTTATCTTCATTTCTAAGGTCCTTGGCAACGAATAGGTGGTTCAGTAAACAGAACCTCCATAAACTCAGATTAAAAGTAAAGGAATGACACGCCTAGAAAAAGCGGACTTAAAATACTGCTTTTATCCTGTCCACTTGTTCCTCTGTGATGGGCATGCTGCTCTGGCCTGGAGCGTCTTCCTTACCGGGCATTGATCAGGTACTCGGCCAGACTGATGCTGGCGTGGGAACCAGTGATGGTGACCTGTCTGTCAGTTGAGCCCTCCACTGGGTTGGCGATCTTGATCTGAGCCCCGGACATCTGACGGATCTCATTGATCTTTGCGCCCTGACGGCCAATGATGCAGCCGATGAGCTGGATGAGAAGAAACACCATACAGATACGTTTAGAACACCACAGAGGAAAATATCCAATAGCAAAAAACATATTAAATGAGAGAAAAACAAAAAAACAAAAACAGAGAGGTAAAAGTGACTTACATCGTTTGGAATGGTCAGCTCATGAGAGCCAGTTTGTGCAGAGGCATCCATCCCAGCTTAAAGGATAGAAACAAACCCCATGAGAGGGAAAATTACACAAACATAACAAATCATACTCTTTGTTTCTGCACATCCACTTACCCTGGAAGCCCTGGTTGCTGTGTGCAATGGGGAAAGGGCTCTGCTGCATGGCCAGCTGGTGAAGTTTGGTGAGCTATTAAAACAACAAAGGGAAGGACATAGAAAAAACAAACAGAAATACATTAGGGAGAGAGAAAACATACTTAGCCTGAAATGTTATTCCCCTTTTGTAAGTGGGTACAGTGATAATGAGAAGAAACCATGAAATGGAGCATTGAATCAATGATTTAACATAAATATTACAAAACAATTCTTTGAACTTTTAGTTTGAATGGTTTTGTATTATTAAATGGATGTTTGTATCTAAAAGTGGCAGCAGGACAAAAAAAATGAAGAAGAAAAAAAAGAGAGGATGAAATAAGAGGGTGACATGACTTCTCAGGACCGAAGTTGCAAATATCTTGAATCACTTACAGAGGGCCCTTCACTTACATCAGGCTGTGGAATGGCGTGCTGCCCTTGGACAGCGTAAGCCTGCAAGGAGAGAACAGCACTTAGGAGGGAGTGGTGGTGTGACACATTGTACTCCAATATCTATCAGTCCCCTGTCCTTGGTATGTTACAAGAGCAAACCAAACCTGCAGCATAGAGCACGCCGGCTACTGAACAGTGAAAACACATGTACAAGTAAACTCTTCCGATCAGTATCTTCCTTCACGCGAGTGCTTTTGTTATTTACCTGACCACCTGCAAAGATGACAGGAGAGCCTGAGGGTTTGGGTCTGTACGGGATGGTCACACCTTTTGGTGGAGACTAAAAACAGAAAAATATGTTGTTGACTTCTTAGGTAACATCAACCATCAAGAGCAGCAGCAATAGTAAATGACTAAAACTGTAAAAATGAGTGTTATAGTATAACACTGTTTGTACCTCTAGCATGACAACGCAGATCTGCTTGACACACTCGATGATGGACTGTGGGGTCCCTGCAACGGTGATGGCACGCTCTGTTGAGTTGGGTAGCATGTCCCCTGCTACTTGTACCTGAGCTCCTGCCGACTGTGAAGAAATAAACCACACATCACATATGAAGCATCGGGGACAAGACGGAGATCACAAATCTTCCAAGATATGCAATAACAAACCTCTCGAATTTCTTTGATCTTACAGCCACCCTTGCCAATAAGTGAGCCACACTGGCTGGCAGGCACGACGAGGCGCATGGTGACTGGCGGTTTGCTGGTGGCCGTACTGTTAGACATTGAGGTGCTGATATCCTGGAGGTAAAGCAGCACGGCGAAGGGATATGATAAAAAAAAAAAAAACCTGCATTTACAGTGCTGTTTAGATTCTAATGCAGCGAGCATCTCTTACCTCCTCCAGTTTCTCAATGATCATAGAAAAGGCTTTAAAAATGGAGGTGGTGGGTCCCGCAAGGGTGATGATCCTCTCTGGACAGTTCCCCTCCGAGATGTTGATGCGAGCACCACTCTGCAGACAAGAGGAACAACAACAGGAACTGTTAAGTCTGTCCCTGTGTTATCATATGATAAATGAGTCAACAGCACATGTCTCTTCTTGTCTGCCTACATGGTGAAAAAAGATCTTACCTCCTCTCTCATCTTTTTCACCGACTCCCCTTTCTGTAGAGAAACACAAATATGCATTATCTACAAAACAGACATGGGCAGCTCATAGCATCGTTGTAGTAGTAGTAGTAGTAGTAAGGTACGCACCTTGCCAATGATGCTTCCAACCTCCTAGAGAAGGGATAACAAATAAATAAAACGACAGATAAACAAAGATATTATCAACACATACCCCCCACCCATATAAATTTATCAGGTAAAAGAAAGCCAACAATTTTAAAAATCATGGGATATAAAAGGAAAATCTGCACAGTTCGTCCATTTCTGATACATTTACTTTAAGGGTGCATGGTAACATTGAAGTATATATTTAAAAAACCAACAAAACCCTATTTGCCTCTAAAGAGTGGCATGCTGGCTCTGTATGTATAAAAAAAAAAGAAGAAAATAAAAATTTAGTTGAGGCAAGCAACAGAGGAGCCCTAGACGAGACTGGATGGTCAATTTAAGAGTAACGCCTGAATCTTTGCAGCCCTTCTAGCAGGCACTCTTGTTCCTCGCTTCCCATGACAAGAGGGATGGGGCAGCTGGGCTAACACTCCCACTGTACACAACAGATAACTACCCAGGGTGGGGCAGTTTCTGCAGCCTTCCTCCTGCTCCCTGTTGTGACAGGATGCTGAGAAAGCCTTAAAGTTATGTTGTGAGCCTCCACCTTCAGTGTTATACTGCAAGCTGCATTCCAAAAGGTGCAAAGATAGCGTTACTGATGGAGAAAATAGTTGGCTGATGAGTTTGGGGCACATGTGTTTTTTTTAAACCAGATTTTGTTGCTTTCAAAAGAATTTTTCCAGTTTTCAGTATATGCATGCTGCGTGCAAATGTACTTCATCACGATTGCAAGCTAAAGTCAGCTATCAAATTCAATAAAAAATATAAATAGCAAAATATTAAAGCAGCTACATAAAGGTGGGAGTAAAATACTCCCTGCTGTCCAAATATCCTGCAACGAAGTACATATGCTTCCCTCTTACATAAACAAAGTTTAGAATCATCCTTAAAAAAGTCTTAGCTGCAACTTAATGAACAGCAAACTTCCACAAGGTAACAATTTCATTAATCATGTACATTTTCTTCGATTTAAAATATTTTAAGGGTTAGGGTTGAGGCTGGAACAGCACTGGAAGCGAATTGAATGCAGAATTCAACAACATGCAGCCACACTCACCTTCCCATGCATCAGAAGCCTGATGGTTAAGGTGACATTAAGTCCTCCTTCAACTAGACTCGAGTCCATTGCTGTCACACACTACACTGGCCCACGGAGTGAACTTTTGGTTAGTGGCTGAGTGTCTGTAAGAGTTGAAAATGTGAGAAAAAAGAAAAGAGGCAAATGTGGTTACTGGGATCAGTGGGGGCATTTCAGATTGAAGCCATGTTTACTAAAAAAGCTGCTACCAGAGCAGATCAATGAAGTGATGCAGCCAGTCAACATTTTGTAAAGACGAGCTTGCTTTGCGCTTAAACAACGTTGGCTTGCCACTTCGAAAGAATGAGACGTTTCAGTTTGGTAATTCACATAAGACTGGCCCGAGTCCACTTATTCACGTTGGCACAATGACCCACTGTCTCCCTGAGGTCATGTCTATTTCCCGGCACTGAATAGCTGCGGCGACATAACTTCTTGCTTTCTTTTTATGATTCAGATGCAAGGTAGATAAAGCATTTCTACATACCATGGTACCTTACAGCCAAGAATGTATCGATAGTAAAAAACAAAAACAAAATAAAAAAAACACAGGGATATGGATACCACATAAACATCCCAAATCCCATTTTGAATGAGCATCACAGCTAGTCACGCAACCATATGAGAGCCGAGTTAGCACAGATGCCTTTCTACCTTAACTTTAAAAAATAATAGCTACTGGCTTCAGAAGTAAGTTGAATGGTTAAACCAATTTAATTACTTAATTCCATAAAGATTCTGTTAAATCACAGCTGCTAGCAACTAACTACAGAGCAGCCATCCAGTTAAATCCAGCTCGGTAATTTTCCATTCAGCACGCTAGCATTAGCATCGTGCGATCCAGGAAATAGTCGAGTCCCGCGGCCTATGGCTCGCAATGAGTTATCTCCGTCCTTCACTCTGTAAGGGGAAAAATAGTAGACACATAACCGGATTTGTGGAAATCTTACCCGAACCGTCCCTTGACGTGTGCTTAGGGGGTGGGTAGGGTGGCAAGGGTAGAGGGGGAGAGGTTCGGGAGGGAATTTTGAAAGGATCCGGGGAAGAGGGAAAAGACACCGCTGATCGATCGGACTCCACTCTTCTCTTCTCTTCTGCTTAGCACAAAAGACAAAAACACACTCAACTTCGACCCCGTCACAGGCCCGCCCATCTGCTGGGTCACACACGCCCACCGGGGGGGGGGTCCACACCTCCACACCACGGATGTTCTGATTAAAACAACAATAGTCTTTATGGAGTTTTATTAATGGTTAAGGTGTTGGTTTTATTTTGGTATATATGTTTTGATCTGATTCATACATTCAAATGGATTGAATGGACTAAAATCAAATCTCTATTTTGTGTTGAACATACAGCACACGTAAAGCAAACTACAAAACAAAACAAAACAAACAAACAAAACTCCAAACATTTTTTAAACATTGATTTGATTCACTCCCTAAGGATGAAACAAAAGTAAAGGCAGTAAATGAATACATTATAAAGCTTTGTAGTAGCTGATCATTGTGCTGTTGCTACTACTACTACTACTACTACTACTACTACTACAATTATAATAACAATTATATCTATGAAACTGAATAGTCTGCAGTTATATTTATGGTTTAAATTTTTAGAGCTGCAACTCTGTAGTATTTATTGTTTCTAGATCAATGTAGTTATTAGTGCCCTTGAAGGGACTTTTTTTCTTTTCTTTTTTTTTACCTCACTTACAGGTGCACAAATGATCCAGACTGTATTGTAAATGGTAATCTAGCTAAAAGAGGCTTCAGTGGATTGTATGCTTTCCAGTAAGCTTAATAACGTCCCACTGCAGTTGTCCATGATTCCAACAGATGGCACAATAACACGATAGTTTTTGTCTACTATCTGTCTGAAATCTGATATAATTCAACAAAACAAAACAAAAGTAACTTGAAGGTTAGTGATCAAACTGAGGTTTATTCTGACAGTACTGACCAAAAATGACCTCAGAAAATGAACAGCATAAAGTTTAGTAGCACGTAAGAGGCACTTAACCCATTTAAAGAATTGAAATTGAGGCCTGCATGAAGTTCCTCAGTCCTAGGGATATTTTGCTGAATGAGTCAGCATCCTGATTTTACATATTAAATTAGGAAGAGGGATGTGTATTTTAGTTTCACAGCATGATAAAAAGTTAAACATGTGGGGAATAATTGAGATTACTGTACTAAGCACAGGCAACCCAGTAAATCCTTCTGCAAATGTCTGATGATGAAAAGACGGTGGATCCATAATTTACATATCACGAAAACTGTCAGTTTACTCTGACATATTACAAAAAAATTAATTCTCTGGGCACATACTCTTTAAAAAAAAACATATATACATATACA
>JAOXYM010000014.1:7076133-7086324 GCA_028567055.1 Leptatherina wallacei | reverse complement strand
ACACACACACACACACACACACACACACACACACACACACACACACACACACACACACACAAAAATATGACTTATAGCCTTGTTTTCTGCAGGGCTATTGTTTTCTTCCTTTGTCACATGATTGACAAAATACATAAGGTAATTAATTACTTACAAGTGTGTTATGAATTACACAGAATACAGTGGAAAGTGTGCTGCACAGTTATATTATTAAAAGTAGCTACAGTGGTTTACGTTTTAAGAAGTGACAGCAGAGAAAATAGATAAAATGGAACAGTAAAGCCCCATAACCATTTGTTCATGGTCTGGTTGACAGTGTATTCTGCCTGAACACATGCAGCACATGTTCATTAATCTGGTGCACATCAGAGCATCCACAATACAATTAGCTGATTGCCAGAATAGCCTGCTATTGTTTGTAACCAATCTTCTATAGTCTTCTGAATGGTTTATCTGTCATAAATCCAATTCTCTGACAGAACTGATGTCCTACACAGCGTGGTTTACACACTGGCGTATGACTCATGAATCATGTCTGGCTTAGTTTCATGGATTCCAAATCACCCTGCTTTCGATAGATTGCCTCCACACTGGAAGAAATGGAGCCCAGCTATTCTGAAAGCAGTTTGTTTCAGCACTTCTTGTATGTTTGTGCTTTTTTTCTCCCTCCCCTCAAACATGAATCCAGCAGTAGATGTTGGAGCTGACTTTACAAGCCATCTGCAGTGCTGCCTGCATGGTGCCAGGTTTACAAGGCTGCTGGTGTTTTAAAATAGAACAATAGCTGACCAGATTTACCCCAGAGATCATGGCTGTGGTTACAGGTTTAACATTTTCTACCTCTGCATGACTCCTCAGTGGCGATCATTTGCGTTTTTTTCTTTTGGGAAGGTAAATAAATGGGAAAAATGTAAAGCAAAAAACAAATGTCAGCTTTTTTTTTTTGTCATAAGAAAATATGTTTAATTTGTGTAAAAATGCTTTTTTCTTTGATCTGAAGCACAATTGTTGAGAGCTGGATGATACAGAAGACAGAAGGTGCAAGCTCTTCAGCTTTTCCAGTCAGAACATGGTCTCCATGGCCTTTTATATTTGGTCTTCCCTGTCAAATAACTAGTTACATAATCATCAACATCTTTCCCACAATTTTTATGCCTTTACGTGTTCTTCCTAGCTCCTCCTGATGTACCGATGACCAAATTCATAACATTTAACCCCCTTTTTCCTAATTTTTCTCCCTCAGTGTTTTAATTGAGGATGCTCACTGACACTGGTCCTTTCTCTTTCTTCCACTCCTGAGTGGTCATTGATTATCATACATGGATTGTACGATGAAATGCCACTCGCCCACCTAGCATCCTCTTGTCAGCTGCTCCTGACATCTCACTTCCTCAGTGCATTGCAAGCTGTCTTTGTTGCATGACATGTCCACTCTTAGCTCACATTGCACTGATATAAATTTGTGTCATGATTCACTTTTCTGTGTTGGCAAAAAATGTATGCAAAAAAGAGAAATCTGTAAAGATGAAGAAAGTAATCAGTTGAATATACAGTAAGGGGATAAATGGAAGCATAAAATAGAAATTAAAATATTAAGACAGAAACAATGTTAAGAAAATATTGTTCACATTTCTTTACTCTTTCATGTCTATGTATGTTTTATTCATTTCAATTGAAAAATTTATAATTTCCTCTTTTTTTCCAGATGAATTATTCTATTTATCAGTTTTTACATTTCCATCTGTTTGCTTTACAAAATAAATTAATAATTTCTGGTTTATCTAATTCTATTCTCTTATTTTCCACCTAATATCTCCAATTTCCTTTTGTTATATATCAGTTTTTTTTTAAACTATTCTTTTATAAATGTATCTACTTTTGCTTTGTTGCACTCCTATAATTCCAAACAAGAGGAAATGCCAGCATCTGGCTTAAAACTGGCTTCCTTTATGTGAATGCCAGACATTATCTGGTCATCTGGTCATGGAGAGGTCTAGTTCATGTTTACTGTTGTCTGTGGTGAAAAGCTATCGCCAAAGCAGGATTAGTGTGCGCAGGGATTGACTTCTCAGCCCAGGCTGGACAGTCTGCTTGGAGCCAGTTGCTTGCAGGGAAGGCTTTTGCCTGGCTTTATGGTTGAAACACACATGAGACACAAGACGAAGGTGTATATAAAAGCCCAGAGGAGCTGACATTTATTCTGAGGGTTGTTAGTTTGAATGTTTGAGGTTAAATGTGAAAAATGTCTCTTAACTTGGAAATGGTAAGAAAATGGATAAAACAATAGATAAGAGGAAAATGTGTGATCAGCATGTTTGCCCACCCACAGGTCTAAAATGCACTCGTGTCACAATATAAAAGAGAGAAAGACAGAAAATCAGTAGTAGCTTAAAAAAAGATGGATGTAGACTTTGGTATGAAAAATAGGCAGTGACATCTGTGGTTGTAGACTTGAAGGCATAACAGCATAGACTGTATAAATGAACATTGCCACCAGTTTCAGACATGAAGCCTATTTGGACGTAATCTTACTCATGGTTGGGGCTGGTTTCAAAACATCTGTTTCGACAGATTCGCACGCAAAAATTACTCAGTAAATTTTTTGTCTCAAGTCATTTTAATTTTAGCCAAATTCAAGTTCACACAACAAGTTCTCCAGCTGAAACAACCATATAGGTTGATCTGGTTAGAGTTAGAAAATGATCATGCCTATGCTAAGATACATTCTTTTTACGATGTGACCTTCTTGAACATCACTTTGACGGTTGCCATGGTTACATCCAAACACGGTATGATTGAATTTGGTCCATTCCTAGTTGGGTCTAACCCTAATGTCACTTGGTTAGGTTTAGAAATCAAAATTGATAGTTAAAAGTTTGAAAACTATCAAATTTAGGGCTAAAGTACAATCTTTTTACAATGTTACCTTTACCTTTATGGACACCATTTTTAGACTTGAAGTCACATATTCTTCCAATGTAATAGGACCCCACTATATCATACTTGGGTTGAAGACTAATTTTTATATTTGGGATGAAGACTAATTCCAGTCTGCTGGTGGCATTTTAAAATAAATCCCTTCATTGTCGCTTAAGACTCAAAAAGAACAGATAACAAACCATCATGTTGACATCATGGTAGCTATGCCCAGCTCTTACGTTTAGTCTGTGTTGATGAGCTGCTTTGAAATTTCTCAGAACCATTCCCCACCAAAACCAGACATCAATGCTGAACATCAGACTTAAAAAAAGGGGGTCTACAAATCAATAGCTTATGTCACATGGGCACATTATGCCTAGTGTTCTAGCATCGGCACATATTTTCTACACATGATGCCAGGGTAATTCGTTGTGGTGGAAAATGCCATTATTTATCATTATAAACATACAGACTAAATCCAATTTACTCTCTTATGCTGTACATTGTCTGCACATATTAAAGCAAATTATCTGGATTACAGTGAGGAACCTGATGGCACACTTAAAACCAGAGAGGCGAGTATTTAATTAGTCACCCAATTACCAACTGAATGTTGTTCTGAAAGCTAAACATCTTAGAGTAAGATGGGAAAATGTAAGCATCACCAGTTTAATACAGTTTACAGTTGGTATCATGGTATAACAAAAACTACGAGGAGATCTGTCCTTTCATTTGTGATTCGTCCTATGTGAATAAACCGTCTGTGTCAAGGCAGAACAAAGGTTGGCATTCGTGTGTCAGAGCCGTGGGCAAGTAGTACAGATATGTAAACTCACAAAAATAGAGACGCAGAGATGCACAGCGGGACTGAACTCTCTCTGCAGGGGTGTGAACAGATCCAAAAGTCTGTGCTGGTATGGTGACTGCAACGTCACTACCTTTCCACAGCCATAGTTAGATGGACCTGCAGGGTCACAGTTAGAGGTGACACGTGCCTGAGTAAACTGTCCATTCAGGAAGCAGAAAGGATGTAGTGCGGCTGTGACTCCCCGCTCTTATTTTAAGATGATCTTCCGCAAATAGATTTCCCCCACAGAGACAAATAATTGGCGTGATATCTTAGGGGCATGAGCAGTCTGCATTTTAATGCCAATCCTCCACAGGAAGAACCCAGTTACTCATAGCACTGAGCATGATCTCTGGACTCTGATAGTGGGACAGAGGTTAAGACAGGGTATATGGATTTTATGATATGTTACTATGATTAGGTTAATGAAGCAAAACTATAATGATAGATTTTGTTGAACATGAATCTATATGTGGATTAAGATATTTGTGACAATTCTTTTTGGGGCGTTTTTCAAGATCATCAAGCTTCTTTAGCATAAATAAATCTGTCTTTACAGTACTGTATCCTATTTTTTACCTATACTCAGTTTCAACTTGAGCATTAAACACAATTGTTTGAAAGTAACCTTAATCTTAAATTAGTCTTTTTCAGTCATATCATGGGACTGTAGTATCTGTTGGTCAGACACTTGGGTTAACCAAAGAGCTCATTAGAGCTAATGTTTGTGTACAGGGAAAAAGGTTTTAGTTTTAAAAATAAAGCTGTAAAAGATAGATAGATGAATACTTTTATTTTTATTTTGTGTATATATATATATATAATTTTTTAAAATTGTGAGAAGCCTTCATTTAAATGGATCTATTTTTGAGGTAGAAGTTGTCAACCTGGTAGTTCCGATGCATAAACTCTGGTGTAAAAATTGCTATGGCTGTTTAACATTATAGCATTGTCTAGCGCAGGGGTAGGCAAGTTTGGTCCTAGAGAGACGCAGTCCTGCTGGTTTTTGAAGTTTCCCTGTTTCAACACATCTGATTCAAATAAATGAGTCACAGAGCAGAACCTGATAAACTTTTGGATTCGTTTAATTTGAATCAGGTGTGTTAGTGAAATTTCAAATTCTGATTGGTAGCTTATAAAGTTTATTACATGGAAACCAAAGTAAATTCATATCCTCTTTTATATGTCACTATTTACATTATTACATAATTCATTATTGTTTGCAATTTTTTGTTTTACAACCATAAATGTTTTAATCTTTTTTGTTTTTAATTGTTTTATTTAGATTTTTCTAATTTTTAGTGACTGGAGGTGACTGCAAATGTTACAGACATATTTGTTCAAGATAGCCAGCATTATACATTTGGTTAACCAGTGTATGAAATATTGGGGGACATAGGGCTAAGGTAGTTGGGTTTGAGGGTTTACTGGGTGATCCCCTATTACTCTAAAAACAGAACCGCACTGTTTATTTCAGCAGCTACAAAAACAGCTGCACTGGTGTTAACTGGTTAGTAATTGGCCTTTCTGTGTGTTTACTCTGTAAAATAAGCAATCAATCCTTTCTTTCCTCTGTGAGATGTATTTGTAATACCAATTAGCTCTTTTTCCAAGGTAATATCTTGTATTATATTCTTTAAAATCTGGGTTGGTTTTGTTTTTGACATTAGAGAAGAGTTACAGGGCAATTCAAACCACTATCCACTAAATGTAAACATTGCCATTTTATTTTGATGTAAACGACTAATATGCACAATACCAATGTTCCATGTGTAGGTATTTCACTTTATCGTTTTTTTTTTACAGCTACACTGTCTACATGACTGATTTTTGGTCCACATGCATGAATGATTTTGACATTATGATTAAACATGAACAAACAAAACAGCAGGAAACTGTACTCCTCCTCTTGATAGTCTCTTATTTCACAGTTTTGGCCAGTGGTTATATCCTATTTCTCACCATTTTTTCCTTCTTCCTTTATTTCACAAAACCACCAAAGTCTTTTTTTTTTTTACATTTGGCAAGTAAAATGTCTGCAGGAAAACATACAGGCCTTGGTGTTGAATACCAGCTCAGTCATCATGCAGGACATAAAGCACATGGATGGTGTAAGGGTGAGTTTAAAAGGGGCAACTACCTATGTGGAGAATGTGTGGAGTATAAATCTGCTCCTGGTTGAAGTCCTGATAATTTTTTACCTCCTACCTCCTAGTATTGTCATTATGAACATGTCATTGTGAGCTTGCTGGCTGGTTAATCATCTGCTCCCTTTGTTTCTGTTACCTAACACCCAGACCAGCATACAGTGTATTATGCAACCTACCAACTTCTGAAGAGCTGAAAAGTTAAATGTGTATGCAATGAGTGAAAGCTGCTCTGAATCTACACACCTGACAACCAGGTTTCCTTAGTAATCTGGAAGACAGTTTGTCAGTCCTGAAACAGATACTGTACATGTAAACTGTTATAATAAACAGATTGTCATCGACAGAACGGACTGATCTGATCAAGCTCAACCGCAGAGTTTGGCAGTTGATGGTGGAACATCTTTCTCTCTCCTCTAAAAACTCACTATAATACATTAGTCACAGATATGAGTACACACAGTGTAGCAAGATACAAAGTAGAAACACATCCACAGTTTTCTCTGTTTCTCTCCCTGCCAATGTTGTATCATTCTATTTCCTTGCCATTCCTTGCTTTAGTCAAACCAAGGAGCTAAATTAACCCTCCATCTTTTTGAAAGCTAACACGCGAGGACATCAGAGCCAGATAACTTTGCTCAGCTCTTTGGAAAAAGGACAAGCTGAGCAAAAAAGTATTGAGTTTACAACAGTCATTGGCTGCCTTTGGATATCCAGCTTTGGATCAGATGCAAAGTTATTAGTCATGGTCTTATCCAATCAGCCATCCGTAATGCTTGTGCTAGTGGGCATTACTCTGGAGAGGAAAGATTGTCTTTTATTGTCAGCTTGATTTCATACTGGAGATTAGTCATATTCATTCAGTTGCTAGTGGCACAGACCTCTAGGTGTGTGTGTGTTCGTGTGTGCACTTGTGTCTGGTATCGTTTGAATTTGGGCATCCAAGAATCTGACTGGTTAATCTTCACTTTAGCAAACATTAATTAGAACCTATAGCTTCATAAAGCTGCACATATATTTCCCTGGTTTCCATTAGGAGAAAGACAGCACATCCTGAAAATCTGGAAGTAGATGACAACAAATGGGCCAAAGTCTTGTACCTGCTTCATTATAGAAATTTTGGCTTGAATGTGTTTCGAGCATATGTAAATATAATGACGAGCTTTATGGGAAGGGATTAGAAACTTTAAAAGAAAAACACTTTCATTTTTAATTTCATTAGATTTGAATACATTTAGGACAAAAACCTAAATAAAGTATTCAGGCTTTACCAAACAACAACAGGGAACAATAAAGGGTGGACGCTCATCTGGTTCTGGTTTGATTAATGTATTCTTATTTTATAATTCAGTTTTCTCCATTTCTTCTTATACAATTCAAGCCTCTCGAGGAATCTGCCTTGATGCAACTTAGTCAAATGAAGAAAAATCATGTGGATTAAGTATGACCTGGTCACACATTGAATGGTAAGAAAACTTTTAACCATTTTCCAGGATGCACTCTATCCATACCTCTAACCATAAATATAAACAATAGCAGCCCACATAAAGGAAGAAAATAGCAGTGTGGTACACAGGTTAGGAAGCTTGTTTTCACACTGGCAGAAAAGACTTTAGGATTCTATAAATACTGGCAAAGGAATAGTAGATAAGAGGCACAAACAAATCAAAACAAAGCGAAGGTGTCAGGGTTGGGTATAAAAGGAGAATCCATCAAAGGCTTAAACTTTCCACGTTCAGATGGGTTGTGGGTCACCACTCGATATCAAACATCATTAAAGAATCATCTATATGTCAAATAAAATCTTTATTGTGAAAACTTGGTCTTTAAGCATCTACAGTGCATGGTACTGTGGAAAGACTCAGGTTCTAATTTACTAAAGGTTTGCGTTTCTTAAATCATGCGCAAACTTGATAACAGGCACAAAAACATGCTGCAGCTGATTTACAGTAAGTCCCGTTATGGCAAAGGCCTATTCCTCAGAGGTACTTGCCGTAACGGTTTGTCATTGCTGTAAAATGGCCAAAGCCGCATCCCACTGGCAAACTCCACCCCTCAAATATTTGCCACTAATCCAGTGGCTTGCTGTTTTAAAAACAGCTTTTGCCGTTCTGATCCAGTGGCAATTGCCATTTTAGAACGGCAATTGCTGTATAAAACCTTGGCAACACTAACATGTTAATGTTAAATAAAAAACTTTTGTAATAACAGACCTTATTATTAAGTATTACCAACCCATGTTCCCAAAGTAAACACACCACAATGCAAAAGATCACAATGGTTTCATTAACTTTTTTTTTTTTTCAAAAAGTCATCCTCCACTTCCACAGTTTACAATGCATAAAAATGTCTGCAAATCTATGCTCTTTTTTGTTGTAAACAAAGTTCGTTGGTACCAGTCCACAGTGGCAAACCACTGAGTTTGCTGGTGGGAAGCAGGTTTGGCCATTTTACAGCAACGGCAGACCGTTGAGAAAACTGCATTTGCTGTTTGCTATAAAGGCACTTGCCATTTGCCGCTTCCTGGATCTCGGCGCTGCTGTAAATAAGGCTGTTTGCACCAGTTATCAATTGCACAATCAGTCTTAATAGATCACCCACAAATCATGGAAACACAACAGGCACAATGTATTTGCGGAGCACGCAATTTTGCGCTTGCTATTTGGGATCTTAGTAAATCAGGGCCTCAGTGAGTGAAGGCCAAATGTGGAAACGAGATTTGATGTCCATGACCTTTTAGCTGTCAGACAGCACAGCTTAAGGAACAGTCATACCACTATAGTCAGTATAGTACTTTTGAAAAACACTGACACTTAACACAGTGCACTTCTCCATCCAGACATGCAACCTGAAACTGTATTTAGAGAGAGGAAGCCTTATATCAATCCTCAGAAGCAGGTTGTAGTTCTTTGGGCATAACCTAATTTCATATGAGCAGAAAGACAATGGGAACATGTCCTACGGTCAAATGTTTCAGCTACCATTGGGATAGTAAACAGTGCGTTTTACATCCCAAGAAAAATAAACTGTTTCTTAAAACAATCCATAAGGTTTTCTAAAGCCTGGCACTTGGGAAAACTCAACAGTGACTTTAGAAGATTGTAAAATGAAAGTGTAAAGATAATGTCCAAACTCTAGCCTCCTTGGTGAAAATGTTTATTTCTTCCAACTTTCCAACAGGAACCTTGTTGGTCTTTAAACTTCCTTCCCTCCAAAGATGCTGTTGTACATTACTAGCCTTGTATGTTAAAAGATGATAATTAAGTGTTACTCAGTTTGAAAACATTTGATGCCAAGCGGACCTGAACATGCATCCGCATGTGATGACCTGGGAAAAAAATGTGCTGATTATCTACATGTCACTGAACATGATATGCTTACCCCTCTATGAATATATTTATCTGTGCACACAGAATTGTTGTGCACACATGCAAATCAACTTCATAAACAAAACTTTTTGTCCATTTGTCATCAGTGGCTGCACAATGCAGAACAAATTTAGCAAGTGGACCTTTAGTTAAGTGTTTTATTTCAGACATCTTCATGAACCGTCATATAATTTTCACAGCATGCTGTGTGCTTTGATCATAGATTTAGTATGAGGCATTATGTTTATGTTATGTATTTTTAAACAATCATTTAGTATACACATTTTTTATTCAAACATGGCTTACATTCTGTAAATACGTAATTTGTTGACACAACTTTCACCTGGGTCGGCAGTGGTTCAGGTGGGAGAGCAGGTCGTCCAATAGCCGGAAAGTTGGCGGTTCATCTGTCGTTGTGTCCTTGGCAAGACACTTCATCCTCCTTGTCTCCAGTGTTGGCACCACTGGTGTATGAATGTGTATGAATGTTTGGTGGTGGTCAGAGAGGCCGTTGGTGCACATTGGCAGCCACGTTTCTGTCAGTGGTGGCTATATATGTAGCTTACCACCACCAAGTGTGAATGAATAAGTGGATTCACTGTAAAGCATCTTTGGGTGTCCTGAAAAGCGCTACATAAATCGAATCCATTATTAGTAGTATTGTACTGTGTATTTACTGAAACACCCAGATAAAGTGTGTTCTAGCTGTGGCTCAGAGGGTATGGTAAACTGGAAAGTCTGTGGTCCAATCTCCAGCTTTTTTCTTTTTCACACATTGAAATGCCCTTGGGGGGCTGCACGGTGGTGTGGTGGTTAGCACTGCAGCCAGAAGCAAGAAGGTTGCTGGTTCGAGCCCCGGGTGGAGCCTGAGCCAGAGGGGGTTGCTGGTTCGGGCTCGGGAGGGGTTTGA
>JAOXYM010000014.1:7058401-7076033 GCA_028567055.1 Leptatherina wallacei | reverse complement strand
TTCATTTAATTTCTTTCTTTTAAAAGTTTGTTTTGTTTTAATGTACTTTTCTGCAATGTAAAGCACCTTGAATTGTCTTGTACATGAAATGTGCTCTATAAATAAACTTGCCTTGCCTTAAATACAAGAGGTCAGACCACTCTTCTTTACACCGTTGCTCAAGTTAATCAAGATTTGTGGGCCTTCATTTCTGCACAGATCTCTTATGGCCCTGCCACATACAGCATTTCCATCAGGCTGAGTTCTGGACTTTGATTGGATCATTACAACACCTTCATTTTTTCTTATTCAGCCATTCTGTTCTGCATTTGCTGCTGTGATTGGGATCATTTCCCTGTGGCATGCCCCACCTTCTGTTGCAGACAGACAGATGCTCTCATATTTGACTCTAGAATACCTTGGTAAACAGGAGTTTGTGATTGACTCAATACCTGCAAAGTGTCCAGGTGTGAAAAACAAGCTTAAACCATTCCTCCACCAACGTGATTAATAGTTAGTATAAGGCGTTTGTCATGATAAGCCACTTTTGATTTTCAGTAAGTATCATGCTTACGGAGGACAGGAACTGCCAAGATAAAATTAAAAAATTCAGAAATATGAAATGGCTCAATAAAGAAAATGATATGCCAAAAAACATTAATATATTTATATCCATTAAGAAACGTATAAAATGTGACATTAATTTATATTTATTTTGTCATTTTAAACTGTTTGAATTTAACATTGTATTAATACTCCTATTCATTATTCCATGTAATTTTCAGTTTTATTAAATTTTTTAATGATTTTTTAAATGTATTTCCTCCTTTAATTTCATACGATATATTTCTGTATTATTTTCCTTTTACATTATCTTATCCCCAAATTTATTTATTTATGTATTTTATGTTCATCAAACATTTTTTCATTTGTAAATGTACTTGTACCTTTTTAAAATCAAAGTCATATTTATGTCCATTATTTCCAATATTTCATTTTCTTCCTCTATTTATTTATCCAAACATAATTATTTCTGTTTCCTTTTTACATTTCTGTTTGTATTTCTGCCTCATTATATAAATGAAGACGGTCCGCTAGATTCAGTACGATTGGGGACGCGATTCAGTAGGGGGGTGCAACATTCTTCCGGGCCGAGACGTTTATGCTGCACAACTCAAAAGAATCGGACCTTTTAAATAACCTGTTCCCTTCTCCACCAGAGGCAGCGCTGCACCAAGAATTACTGAAGGTGAAAACTTGTTCATCTATTGGTTAATGCAGGACAACTTCAGTTTGTAATACATTACAACTAAATATGGAGCTGCATCAGATATTGATCGTGTTTCTATCAAAACCTTTCCAGTATCCTTCCACGTCTGAGTGCGAGCCATTACTTCCACCCAGAGCTGCACACCAATAGTCCTACACGTGCATATGTTTTCGTTATTTACCCACGAAGCAGTGCACTGAATCGCCAATGCACTTTGTTTTGTAGTCCACTTCCTGCATTTGGTCCGCTTGAAAAGAACCAAGACATGTGTTTGTAAGTGGACTGAGTTCACTATTTGATCCAAATCAGAATTAGTTTTTGCATTCACAATTTCCCAAACAAAGTGGACTTTCAAAGCAAATGGACTAGGACTCAAAATCAAAAAAGCTGATGTTGTGAATGTGCTCTGAGTACAAGGAAGACTGCAGCTGAGCCTACCTGACTCTGCGAAACAGTAAACACTCACCAGTGACTGATTTTCGGCTAAGAGAGCGATATACAGAAAATCCTAATCTCCTGTTGAAAATCAGCCATTTCTGTTCACCTGTTCAAGACCCCCATCTCCCTCCCAACATAAACGGCAGAGCCAGGCTGCAAAGTCCTCCCTGCACTTGGAGCCTGTGACCTACTCAGTGTTGAGGATCTGCCCTCAAGACAGGCCTTGAAAGACCGCCTCCCTTATTTACATAACGAGGCAGAAATGTAAATAGAAAGGTAAAAAGGAAGCACAGAAATACACTTGGAGAAATAAATAAAGGGGGGGAGCAAGATTGGAAATAATAAGGATGTAAAAATGACTGTGAATAAATAAATTGTCAATATATAAATAAATAAAATTTTAGATGAAAATAGAATACAGATATAAATTATTTTGGGGATAAGAATGTAAAAGGAAAATAATACAGAAATAATACAGAAGTAAATACAGTAATTAAATAGAAGTATTAATACAAAGTTCAATTAAAACAATTGAAAATGGAAAAAACTAATACAAAATAGTTACATTTCATAGGTTTCTTAATGGAAAAACATTATTTTTTTAAATATTTTTTATATAATTTATTGACATATCAATTTGTTTATGGAACCTTTTTTTGTATTTCTGTATTATTTTTTTTACTTTGGTAGTTTTGGTCCTCCATAGTTGACCAAATTTCTCCACTTTACTCTCTTGTGTCCGAGAGATATTCTTCAAAAAGTTCTGTGGTTTCTTCAGATACAGCTTGCAAACTCAAGCTGCACTGCCAGCTTAGAGAATATTCTTTTCCTGGCAACCTTTTTAAATAAGCCATACTGGTACACTTTTTTTCTAAATTTCCCAGATTTTTGAGCATCAGCTATTTCTTCTCATTAGTGATGTCTTTTCTTTTTGGCATTGTATAAAACACTTGGTTCAGACCAGCAATCTTCCAAAACCTATGCTTTTATGGTGTTCAGCTGTATTGATGATCAGTTCATAAAGTGCATTTGATTCAGAGCACCTGGCAGCTTTCCCTCATATTTATATGGAAGCAGTACTTGGTCTTTCACACACTGTCTTTACATTTTTTGTTTAGCTTTTTGTTAAATAGTCAAATGAATAATGTAATTAGTCGTTGTTCACCTTAGGTTTTACTTATTTATATTTTTCATGTTTTTACAAAACCTTAGAATTAAAAGTAGATGTGCTTTCTTTTCTATTTGGTTACTATGTTGCATATTAATCGTTTTATGAGGTTATTAAATGGACTTTGAAATCAGACGGTCTCTTTAAAAGTGCCTTGAGATGACTGAATTGTCCTGAATTGGAGCTACAAATAAAGTTGAGTTAAATTGAAAACGATTTCTTCTTTTTTTTGGTAATGGAGCAAACAACAACAACAAAAAAGCTATAAATGGGAACAATATTGGTCACTTCATTGCCACTTTGAGCTTTCCTCTTTTTTTTATTAGTTTGTTATTATTTAAGGAGAGCAAAAAAAGTATCATCAATCATTTATCATTATATTTGCATTAAAGATAAACTACAAGGCTTCAAAAGAGCAACTTTACAAACTGCCACGCATTCAAAAACTGATCAGCCAATCATCTCATTCAAAACCTAAGATCTGTTTTTGAATGAAATTTTCCTTTAAAGTCCCCCTTCTCACTCCCTGAATCACCAATGCACATCACTCCTGACAAACGGAAAGAATAAACGACACACGCACGCAATGTCGCCCGTGTCTGCGCATTATGATTCATCAACCACCGTTTGCTTCTGAGACCGACATTTCGGGTCCGATGAGTTCATTTTTTGGAGCTGGCTGTTTTGTCGTGGGCCCTTGGATGCCCCCACCCCCACCTCTCTCATCCCGCGACTCGACGGAGCAAACGCTGCTGCAGCAGCATCACCGGCTGCCTCCAAACTGCGTTTTCCCTGCCGCGATGGATCCCCGCGTAAACCGGTGAGCTGCTGTCAGAAGACCGTTGTACTGTGGAGAGGACAGACACGCAACGACCGTAGAGAACATTTTGCCGTAGGGTTTACATCTAAGGGATAAGATTTTTTTTTTTAAACAAAAAAAGACAATTATATTTAGCCTACAGCAGCCTTATAGGATCGTCTTGTTTACCAGCCCGACAGATAAACAGCCAGCTGACGGTAATATTATGGCATGTAAGAGCTGGATAACTATTCCTGTGTGACCGACACCCATCTGCAGCTGATTACAGCACAATGGAAAAAAAAGGTAAGCTCGTTGACACGTCCAGGATTTACATCGGGCGTTGCGGGTCTTAGTCAAACAAATTGACCTGGAGCTCACCAGATTGCATTGTTGCATCGTCAACCCCTCTGTTGAGTTCAAATTTATGATTCGTCCGTTTCCAATAGGTCGCACTTCACCTGTCCACTCCTGAGTGTGCTGCTGGTAGATGCCGATATGTAACTAATGTCATGCCAACAGCCTGTTTTTTGTTGTTGTTGTTTTTTGTTTTTTTAAATTGAAGATTTAAACGTGTTTTACCTCAAGGCGCAAATACTTAACCTGACCGCAGGCTGACAAAGCCAAAGTCAGTTCAGACAGCTAAGACAATGGCACCTGAAAGATTTCATTCATTTTCAGCCTTGTGTGAATGACCTGTGTATGTTAAAGTTCTCGGATTCTTGCTTTTGTTTGCTGGGCAAACAACCTCTGATTGCGGAGTTTGGAAAGGAAAAAGCATGTCTTTTGAGAACAATTAGATGAATCTGTGTTAGCTTTTAACTCTGTGCAGATATTGAATTAATCAGCACTAAATTACCATTTACTTGTACTTGGTTGTGTGGCTTTTTTCCACCCTCTTTTTTTATTTTTTCTTGCTTTTGATGAGTAAAAAAATCTCAGACTACCAAGATCAGAGACTATTCTCTCTTTGAAGTTTCATCACTCTTTCTGTAAGAAGTATTGCAGTTTTTGGTGTAAAAAATGATAGTTTGTGAAATACATATTTGTGAGGGGGGCCCTTCCTTTGGAAGGAGCAAGAGCTTCCAGCTGGCTTTCGATAAACTAGCACTCATCTCCTGTGACGCTGAATACGAGGCAGCATACAGGGAAGGTGATCGATTTGCAGTTAGCATCGAAGCCCATCATTTCACTCTTCCTTGTCAAACAGGGGCTCCGTACGATTAAAAGCCGATTTTGTTAGTAGAAGCCTGATCAATAATTCATTCACTGCTCGATGGGACCACAAATCAGTGGATGGCACACTTAAGGATGTCAGTGTTTCAGTGTTGTGCTGGGCAGCCTGAAAGGTACATCCATTACAGTGTAGGCTGGATAGTGAATAAACATGTTTCTGTTTCTGTTTCCTGATTGTTAGCAGATAACTTAAATGTGGTGCAGCCCAAACAGAGCCCAGGAGCAGCTCTGGTTATCCAGTGTCAAACAGCTCTGTTGGCGGTGGGCTGAATCATTTCACTATGGTGTCAATGTCACATCTGCTGCCAGGGTGCCAACAGCCACGATGACGCTGTACCACGGAGTCTGAAGGAAACCCAGCTGGCTCTGGTCCAGGATGGTGGGTGTTTTAAAAACGGGCTTAGTCAGGGCTACTGTGGGGAGTGATTAGACAAGATAGTGTACAGTATCACATGCATACAGATAGCGTCAACAGCCCACCGAGCATTCGGAGTATTTTCACAACCCAACCCTGTGAAATCCTTCAACAGCTGAAGCAGAACTGCACAGAGTCCACTGAATCCATTAAGTTGCAATCAATACAGCTAACATACAAAATGTGTTCATAGATACTGCCTGAAAGTGTTGTTCTTGAGTCTCTGAAATTTTTATTTGTTTGGGGGGGGGGGGGGGGGCCCCCTTGAGGACTTTGAGTTTCTGCTGGTGGTTGGGGGGGGGGGGGGGGGGGGAACACTAGTACTTGAGGAGAAGTACTTGTATGTCAGTTGAGTGCTTACATTGAATGCTACTCAATATTTCTCATCTACTGAATGCACTAATATACTTTATGTTTTACTCTACAATGATTCACCAGAGTGGCTGAAATCTTTTTACTGAGGAAGAGTGACCAAACTGCTGTGCAGAAATACTGTAAGTTAAGGGAAAGTATGGGAAGTATCGTGATGGAAACCTTGCTTGAAGTAATAAATGATCATTTAACAGTGATTGCTTTCAGAAAAATGTAAATCATATTTGAATATTTATGCAAAAACATTAAATCATATTTGAATATTTATGCAAAAACAAGCAAAATTGATACATTAAAATGTTGCAGCAAACCAACTAGATGTGCAATAAAATCTAATTGATTTGATGACAACTGCATCTAAAAATAACTAATAATTGCAGTTATCAGTTAAATGACATGAAGTAAAGAGTACATTATCTTCCCATCCATTCATCACAGGCTCTAGGGAATAGATGAATAAATTAGTCAAAATTGGGAGATGATTAGCTCTATGTAAAGACTAATATTCTGCTGAATTAGTTTAGTGAAACTCAGGACCTCCCCTGTACAGTGATGACTGATTTATCCTGCAGCTTCCTGATAGTTTTGACTTGTGAGGGAAATGCCTAAAAATTTACTTTAGATTATATCTTTTGAGAAATAAGTTCTAACATTTTTAGCAGAGTTTAATGCAGCAAACAGTTGTTTATACATCCAGCTTAGTTGTGCTAACATTATCATTCTTTTGAAATTGTCTATGTGTCTGTGAATTCCCATATTGAGTGTCTGATATCTTTGCATTTTGTGTCTAAAAGTGTATAAATTTTTGGTGATTGTCTGATTCTCTTAGTTCATTCTCCTAGTTTAGTCAGCAAATATCCGGTTAATGGCGAGACTTCTGTGCACCAGTCATTGCAGATGAACTTGAAAGTTAATGCTTTTCCTTTAAGATGGTATTTCAGTGAATGCCTGCATGCAACCAAAACCTGCTCATATGTTATTGCTCAATAGCACTGCAACCACAGATGGAAAAGAAAATGTTTCCCATTTCAAAATATTATTCACATATTCAAAAACAAATCATGTCCTGAGGGAGAAATCTTTTTTTCTTTTACAGTCAATGAGAGAAATACATCATTTTAGTTCCCCTGTGCTCTGCTGTGTTTATCCAATAGTTGTTAATTGTGACTATGCAATATGGGGCTGAGCGTATGGTGTACAATGGGTTTTGGAGTGCTTCTCTGTTACTGAAAACTGCAGAAAGCAGCTGCCTGCCATAATTAACAAAGTAGTGAAAGTAATGTGTAAGATTTTGGGGCATGCTTGAACTTGCTGAAATGCTTACTGCTAAGCAGATGTAAGCTTTAAACTCGGCTGATAATTCCATTTCAAATCATGCATGATGGTCTTAATTTGAAGAAAACGATCTAAAACACTTCCACCGCTGCTAGGATCAGCAAATGTTAGACTATAAACATATATTTTACTGTCCACTGTAGAAATGGCAGCAAAGAAATCAAAGTGTTAAAATCCTGTCTGTCTGACCTATTGTGTTAATGTTTTGGCATTATAAGGTTGCGTGAAGTATGACTACCCATGTTGGGGCATATTAGGTTTATCATGAGAGGAAAAAGAGCAGAAATGTCACAAGGTATTGGTCTAATTGGCATTTCAATGACCAAGGACAACAGAAAACCCCCTTTTCTTCTTTTCTTTTACTCTCTCTTTGTTTTATTAACTTGCTGGATTTCCAGAGCCAACCCCTCTAAAATATCAATCATATATTGTAAGCAGCTTCACCAGCCATTTATGTCACTTGCCACTTCATGTGATATTAAATGATGTAGTGATATAACAAAGATCAATGCAGATTACTGATGAACATGCAGTTTGAAAATGACACAAGACAATGCAGCTTATGCATTAACCACAAACAGTGGCACATTTGATCAATTTCAGAGGTCAAGTAGAATTGAAGTGCACTCAGTTGGCCTCAAATCACAATGTCTTGAAGGCTCCCATCACTGAAAATCACATTTTAATCTTATAAGCATAAAACATCATATGGATGATGTTTTATATAGAGCTACACTAGACATGACCTAAACAAAAAGTCAGTCCTATGGTGCATGCACCAAAGGACAGATTCAGATTCTGGCTGCATACATAACACATAGAATCAAATTAACTTGGAGTCAACACCAGAGTTGGGAAATGTTACTTTTAAAGTAACTATTAAATTACAGGATTACTGCTTTCAAAAAGTAATAGGCTTTGCCTCTGCATTACTTACTAAGAAAAGTAGCTTGTTGAGTAATTTGTAACTTGGGATAATAACAACGACAGACTCAGCGGCTCTATTTTATTAATCATTATGTTCACAAACAAGCAGCATCAGCTGAGTTGAAAGCTAGCAGTTGTTTTGAGTCTGTAGCATCGCTGAACCACAGGTGTTGGGTAGTTGTGCTCAGTCGGCAGGTGTTCTTCAAATCTGCAGTAGAGTTCTTCACTGCTGACGCTTATTGTCACCAAGGCATACTATGAATTTCATCATGATTGCTTTTGTAATTCATTTCCACACATTTGAAAAAACAAAAGAACGTCCATGATGTAGTCACTGTCCTTTCTGTCGTCTCCCCAGATGATAGAACTGCACATGCACACCAAAAATGTGATAATTACTTGATTCCTGGAGTTCTCAGCTTACTCAAGTGGTCGTGTAGACATCACAATCTCATGTTATCTATCATTTAATGGCAATCATCTGATGATAAGAAATCAGGTGAACACCTCTAGATTTCTGTCCGATACTCTGATGTCTTTGTGCCTGTAGACCCATAAATCTGATTTATTTTATAATCTGCATTTGTGCAAAAAACTGCATCACTTCTGTTTTTTCAATGTCTTCCATTAAAAAGATGGAGGCCACGCAGTCTCAATTTGAGCGGAACATAAAAGATAGGCACGATGGCATGCGGCGGCCAGTGGTGGAGTATAAACAAAGTATAGCAACATGTAGACTATTTTTCAGCTTATAAGCTCCCAAATTAGTAGCTACTGCTAAGATCATGAGCCCCACCATGTTCAACAAAGACTGGATGTTTAGAAAATAAAAGGAAGTTATGTCACTATGCATGTATGTACTTAAAAATAAATCCAATAATGGACTGGAAAATTTGGACCTGGGATTTTCATTTCAGAAGTGCATGTAGACACGTCAGATGTGATTATTATGTTTATTGTATTACTATTTATTGTGTTATGATGCTCATGTAAACAGGCTCATAGACAGTAGTGGGACTGACTGACTTTCTTTCATTTTTGTTTGTCTTAATGTAGTGTTTTTCAATCCTGCTCCTCGGGAGACAACTGCCCTGCATGTTTTAGAGGTGTCCATACTTTAACTGACCTGACCCAAATGAATGTCTCATTTATGATTTTGGGACTCATGTAGCTTGCAAAGAAGTTGATGAAAAGTGCAAGTAATCTGCATCAGGTGTGCTGGAGTTGGAAAGAGCTAAAACATGCAGGGCAGTGGTCACTGAGGACCAGGATTGAGCAACACTATCTTAAGGTAACAAAACGCACACGTCATTTTGAATAAGATTCAAGACAAACTAAAATTCTCTCTGAAAATCTTCACCCTCCTCAGATGTTTCAAGTGTGCCATGAGTAAAAACACAATTCAAACAAATACACCCACAGGGAATGAAGTAGTTTAAAAGAGCAGCAAAACAACAGTAGAGACTTTCAGAGTGAGATGAAAGTATATAGCACTGAGGTATTCGGGCCTTTGGCTTTTTAACATTAGCAAACATCTACTAACATGTTGCTAAATGCTTGCATTAGTTATTCACTGTGTCAAATTAGCCCCGATCCACAAGGTTGTTTCAAAAGGTTTGTTACATATGAAAGCCTGGCAGTTTATATCTCTGAAACTGAGGCTGCATTTGGTCACAGCAGTTGCAAATGCAACTTTTTTTGCTCATTACATTGTTTTATAAAAAAAAAGAGAAAAAAAACACCAAAAGGATAAGTTAACGAGGTTGTAAGCTGGAACTCTCTGAGGAAATCCTTTTGGAATTTATATTTGAACATAAAGAGATGAGCCAAAACAAACTTAAAGCAAAATTCATGATCTTAAGTGTGCAATTATATATGACTTGCTTGTGTGCAATAGGTATCTGTTATTAAGGTATACTCTTATTCAGGTATCTGTCCAGAAGTAATTGTTCTTGATATTTAACTTGGACACATTATGGTTCTTTAGAAATTTTTATTTGTAACATTTTTGTGACTTGCACATTTAGAGCTGGACAGGCAGCATTTTCTGACATACGTTTGAGTAATCCTCACAGACAGAAGTAATTTAGATCTTAGATAGGAATCCAATAAGTTCCTTCATGAAGCTCAGCGTGTTTACTGCCTGAGAAAATAGCTTGTGTACGGTATTTCAAAGTGTTGTTTCGCCATATTTACCATAGCAACAACCCCTCAGTGTAACTTTAGCTCAGGCGGAAGAATGACGCTCTGAACTCATGTGTGTGTGTACTTCCTTAGCATTTGTGAAGTGTCTTCATGCTCCATCTGTTCAGCTATTGTCTCATCATCTTAAATTTGTGGTGAAAAACGACTCGGATAGAAAATAGGATCGGCAGTGGAAAGTAAAAAAAGATAAAATTTCTTAGGAGAGGATCTCCTCAGCAGAGAGATTTTATGACCTTGGTACTGAGTCCATCTCATGCAGGAGCTGATGAAGCGGCTGCAGGTGATTAAAGTCTGCCTCCATTGACGCGCTTCCATGCTGCTGAGTCAGTGACCTTTCTCTGCATCAGGTCACTGTGCTCAACAAGCTCCTCTTCTCACTTCTCACCATCTCTCTCCTCCTCTCCTCTACTGCTTTGCTGTTATTGTGATGCAGCATAAAAAAAGGACGAATCAAATGATACACAGTCCACGAAGAACTCTCTTTTCTTTGCACATTTCACTTCTCTCTCAGCATTTGTCAAATTTATTTCTTATATTTAATGTACAAAATAGAGGAAAATGTTTTACAGTAAGTGCCTGACGAGTGTCTTGTTATCTTCCCGCATGTGTCATTTCACAATGAGTCCCTGCCTGGGCTGCGTCGCAGAATGGATCCTGTGACACAAATTTGCATGTTAAGCTGAACGTTCTGCAGGGACAAGTAATCAGCACACAGCTATTAATGAGTCTGTGTCCCCTGGTGATTAATTATGTCTCATGCGTCCAAAGCGGGGAAGATCCCGGCAACAGCTGTTTGTTCATGTCAGTGTTTTTATGGCCGTCTGTATTCTTAATCAACAATCAAAGAAAAACTGTTTTTTTTGTTGTTTATCTTTTCAGATATTAGGAATTCAGATGAGGTTTGATCAAAAAGCAGGTGACAATTTTGCTTATTTTCCTGTTTCAAGCTTCTAATCAGATGTGAGTAGAGATAACAAGACCTATGTGTGAATGAAGAAGTAATGCAAAAAAGCACTTCAGTGATTCAGGGAGTTATTCAAAGGTTTAGGATATTTTGTTTTGTGATTTCAAAGAGTATTACTTCAACCTTTGCTTAAATTTTCTGGGCCAGCTCTTGGTAACTGTCTGTGGGCGGTGGTGTGTGTCTATAAAAATACTTTTTTGGACAGAGACAAAGCTTTCAAGGTTATCTTATGATATCCACAACACTGGAATCATAAGTTTGCTGTACTTATTTCTGTGTAAGACATCAAAAATTTGGTATTAAAAACAAATTTTTCCCTTGTGGAAAATCTACTAAGCTCCCGCAGGATCTAAACCAGTTCACAAACATATTCCAGAGAAATACAAGAGAAAGAGAAATGCTCTCGTTTTAACTGTGACGTGCTGTTGGAGAAGCATGTGGCAACATTGTGATAAACAAATCCAAGCATACACACAAAACAGAAAGATGAAACAGCAAAGTTTTCTTTTTTCTTTAATGTTACATTATGCAGGAAAAGATGTATTCTTTTCTCAAACTGCCAGCAGCAGGATTTATTTTCTTCATCACCAAGTTGAATTGATAATGGCATCATTAAATTTTTATTCTTGTAAAATTCATCTGTCATTTAACTACAAGAGAGTCAGCATGCATATACGCTGGGCTTAAAAGTGAGTGTGAGCCCTCTGAAGATTAACACCATGGCATGGCTGCCTTCTGGCTCCTGCCATCAATTACATTCCCTCGAACGAAGACCTGACCCGGGGTGTGTGCCTGTGTCACAGCCCTGCACACCATATGGACTCAGCATCTCATGTCATCACACCCGATACCATAGCCAATGTACACTGATCTCACCAGAAGATTATTTTCACCCTTTTGACACAAATTGCTAGGCTTTATGTCATGCACAGAAACCATTATCATCAAGGTTAAAGAGCTGGGACAGATAATTAAAACATTTGACCAAAACAGTTTGGTGCCCCCCCCCCCCCAGTTATGATTAACCCTGCTTGCTTAATACTTTACTGGAGTAACATGTATTCTACAATATATTTCAGGTGAAAATGCAAAAGTAAAGGAAAACTGTGTAAACTGTTTTGCTTGATTATTAGTGAGGAAAAAGACACAAACAGTCTGTCTGCTGTAAAATATGGAATTGAGTTTGAGGAGTTCAGTCCTCTCTGTAATGTTCAGTGTACAGAAAGATTAACCAGCAATGATATTTTTCTGGTTCCAGCGGCCTCCGCCATGGCCGACCTGTACAAAGAGATAGCTGCTCAATATTGAAATTCCCATATTCTTTGGAAATGATAACAATAAATGTTTGGGCAAGGTAAAACATACTTCATGCATGTGTTGGTACTGAAACACATGAAAAATAAGAAAAGATTGGGTTTGCAGATGATGAAAAAGCATGAACTGCACATTCAGGTCAGAGATGAGCAGATATGGGGAACAAACTGCTTTGTGTACTGTTCCTCAGTGCAGGCAATGCATGTTGGTTATTAAATGTAGAATTATACTTTAATTATATGACAAATAAATATTCATTTAAGGAAATTAGCAGAAATCAGAGTCTTAATGTTTTACTGATATTAGTTGATAAACTTGAGGAGCTATTTTCCCTAAAGTGAGCATATGGCATTCGAAACAACATCTGGAGCAGAAGACTTCTTCATGTTTTGTGATTTTCTACCCACATTTACCAGATGATTCTCAATCTGTTGAAATTCTCTACTCCCACTAATAACACACACACATAATTATCAGCTAGTTAATTATGAAATGATCTTTTCTCAATTAAGGAAGAGTTGGACACAAACCTTTAACATACTTTTATGTTTCTTCTGCAACATCAGTAATTGTCAAAAGCAGCTTCAAACTCACATGCTGACAAAAACCAAACAAAAAACCCCCCAATCACTGCAAGATGCATTTGCACCCCACATTTGCAGGTTAATGTTACTTTTACAGACAAACACTCTTATTTAAGTGAGGGATTTCAGGAAGGAATACTGTGGTCTTTTGTGAGCTGCAGATTAAACTAAGCTCAAGTTGGAGACTAGGAAATCACACCATGGCTTTGCTTTGACTTAATCCTGCCTGAGTCAAAATCTTGCATAATGCAGTAAGTCACTGCCAGAGCTCGAGATAACGGAAAAGTTGGAAAACTGCAGGGGTACCATAACTTTAAGTGCAAAGCCATCAACAATACAACATGTGACAACCTTGTCATCTGGAAATGACTTCACAGCTCACGTAAACAAAACAAAAAGAGCTGAAAGAAGTTGTCAAGCTCTGAGTTAAATTTTATTTGTAGATATGTCACTTTAATCAGCATAAAATAATAAATCCTCGTTGCTTTCCAGTGCTGTTTGCACTGGAAAACAAACAGCACTCGGACAAATCTGACAGGGCTTATTCAGCATCTTGATTTATATGGGTGTTACTTTATTTCTTGAAATTAGGTACTGGCACCACGGAAACCAGAAGAAAGTCAATGAGCAGCTTTGTTGTAGTGAAGACAAATTCTGAGGTCAAAGTGGGAACATGGACGTTTTTTTTAAACGCATGGATTCTTTTATTTTATGAAGGTAGTAAAAAAGACCCAAAAAGATCCACTTTTTGAGTCAGGAGGAAATACAGGAAGAGTGGTGTGAATTCAGTGAGACTAAGCAAGAGACTGCTGTTTAATCCAGCAAAATAAAACAACACTCTGTTGCCTTATAGGCCACATTAGGTTTAGGCAAAAATACTGAGGCTTAGTAAAAAGACATGGTTTGGGAGGTGTAAAATGATTTAAAAACAGAGATGAATTTTTACTCTCAATGGCCTTCTCACAGATGGTAGTGTCGTTACCATGGTAACCAAGTCTTGTCACTTTCTGTGGTGTCGACACCTCAGTTTTAACACATTAGATGCCCTCTCCACATCTTAAAAAAAAAATCTAGCTTATTTTACATATTTGTGTGAAACCAGCCGGCAGTTGGACTTTTGGTACAAATCTGGATAACTTCCTTTAAAAATTCAAGACCGGTCATTTGCCTTGTCAAAACATATGATTTAAAAGTGGCTCTCCATTTTTCTCACATTGTTGATAAAATTGAACTCTGATGGCCTTAGTTTTCTCTGACAACATACTGCTTCTAGGCAGTGTACTCTGTTAATTCATGTGTTAAGTTTAATAATTTACAGTTTTTTTTGTTGTTTATTTTAATGTGCCATCTTGCCTCGTTTAGAAACTCCCAGCAGCACTTGATCAGGAGAGACTCTCAAATTCACCCAAAATAGCATCTTGACTGCCCAGGATGGGAAACAAATGTCAAGAGACACATTCAACCTTGGGATATTAAACATTCCCGTAGCCACATTCCACATCCACGCACACACACAGTAACTTTGACTGCAGCTAGAAGGAATGATGTGCTCTGTGTCATTTCAGCCTCAAGGCACTTTGGAGCCTGTGGATTTTTTGCAACATGTCTCTCACGTCTGCTAAATACAGACTCATGCTAGCTTACTGTATTTATAAAAAAGCAAATGTTGTTTAGAATTTGACATATGGTGTGGATGTTGTTAATGCATTAAATTCCACCTATATACCACATTATAGTACACAGAAGTACATACAGTACACTGCTTTAGTTTCCTATAGGTTCTCATTTTCTCAGCTTGGAGATGTTTCAGTTTCTTTTCATTTCCTTTGTTAATCTCTGACATGTAAATCCTCCCATACTAAGATGATGGTATCTGGTGCTCTTCAACTGACATTGGCGACTAACTTAGCAAGAGATCTGCATGACAAAGGGTCACGTTTTTCATACTGTTAAACTTACTGAGGGTATTATTACTTATGGCAGATGTGCTCTTTTCTATACTCAAGTTTGTTATCTATATATTATTCATTGTGTGCATTCACACACAAAGTGGAGCTTGTTGTGGTTAAGTGGTACTTCAAGTAACATGAATTATTGGGAGTACACAGTAAGGGGACAGTTTGTCATTACACTAGATTAAATTACTGTTCATATGTAGTGTGGGTATAACAAAAGGATCAAGAAAATAGTATGTAGCAGCCAATTATTTCATTAATGCAGAATAATGGACAGCAGTTCTGCTTTCACTAGATTTAGAGACACATGTGATGTAATTCTTGTGTGGCTCTGTCACTGCTGGAGGATTTAGAAAGCACACACACGAACACAAAACTGACTTTTGCTATTTCTCTGCTGTCTTGGGTTTGTACCAAGACCTCATGGTCACCACTTCAGGCTGATTTTTTCAACATGACCTAACCCCCCATCTGTCATCCATGTATGTGTAGCATCAGTCAACGAGCAGGTCACCCTGACCTGTCTGTTGTAAATTGCTGTCGTTCAAACTGTGAAACAGCAGGAACAGACGCTCATTCAGCCTCCGTCCACATCCTACAGAGGTTATACATCCTTGCCTGTTTTTCTACAGGCAGTGTGCCTTCACTGTAAACACCACTGTTACATAATTCACAGGGGGTGGGGGGGTGGGGTGGGCTGAAGACTTGCATGTAAAAGGGGCAATGAGATACTCCTGAGGCTCACAAGAGGCTAGAGGGCAAATCCTGGATCATTTGTAGATATATTACAGGTTCAGCTTGTTTCAAAGGGACCTGACAGGAAGTAAGAGTCCTCTGTAGGTCCTGGATAAAGGAGCTGTCTCTAACTTCGTCTTGAATATTTTGTATTTCCATAGCTTAAAGTTGCAGAGACACAGTCAAGCATTGGGAGATGGCTAATGACTCAGATAATATTAGCCTCAGACGAGCCACCTGCATGGAGAACATCTGCCCATCATCAGAAGGCGGTATCACTCTGCGTCTCTGTTGTGTGCTGATGAATTTCTTCTGGAGAATTTCAAGGTCTTCCAAAGGCCACTTTTGCATCTGCTGTTTTGTAGATAGAACAGAAGGATATTTTTGCAAATGAAGTACTATATTTTCACAGTTGTCCCCTCGTTTTTTGGCCATGTTTACCGGTGGCTGCCATAAGTTAAATATGCCAAGAGACAAAACATGTGTTGCCAAAATAAGTACTGTACATCGACAAGCAGTCGGATTATTTCTCCTGCTCCGGTGTTACACAGAGAACTTCATGTCCATCACGGGAACGTGCACAGCTAAATAAGCAGAATCTACCATGATTTTAGTCATTTCTGAGCCGTACTACGGCTTAAAATGGATCCAATATTTTTTTGTAGATCTTTTGTAGGTTATATCAGGTAACATCAACACCTTATTCTGAGATCTGAACTTTAAGAATATTTAGAGATGCTCCACTCAATGAAACAGTCTTCATTATAACTTAAAAAGTTAAACATTTTTTTATCCTGAGTATTTTTTTTCATCAGTGATGAAGTTTGGAAAATTGACATGACTTCACAACTGAGTATAGCTGTCATATGATGTTTAAATTCCGTTATTTTGTAATGATCACATGTGTCATATTTATACTGTGAAGCTGTACAACAGGGCTGTCCAGCTCCGGTCCTCGAGGGCTGCAGTCCTGCAGGTTTTGGTGTCTCCCTGCACCAAGTCGCCCGATTCAAATTAAATGACTCCTCAACAGTTTGTTGTCAAGTTCTACTGAAACATGTTGACCCAGTAATCCGATTCCGGTTTGCTGCAGCAGGAAACATTTAGGACCTGCAGGATAGCGGATGCCCCTGCTGTAATGCTGGGTAATGGGTAGGTTACTGTTGGAGTTCATAATACATGATTCAGCAGAGCTGATTTTAAAGTTGATGAGATTTGCTTTCAGTTTATCAAACCTGTATGTACTGTATGTAAGTTACATGTATGAAACTAAAGAGTCAGAACAGAGAAATTATTATGGGGGGATAATATTATTATTATGACAATATGTATATATTTATATGTGTGTAGGTGTGTGTACATTACTAGACAAATTCATGCTCTATTAAATGAATTTCTCTCTTCAGAATTTAAGAATATGCAGCTGACTATAAGAACACACATTGTGTACTCAGCCTGCTGCATGTTCTTAGACCAGCTGACCAACAGTGGATGCTGTTGTTGCAGTAATACCAATGTGTGGTATTTTTTTACGATCTAATTCAAATGCTAAGGGTGCAATAGGTTTGTCTGATTGTTTCAAAGGTGTAGAGGATTGAGATAAAACAGAGTGGTGGGGTTTCCTGAAGCAATATGCAGAGGGGAAGCTGGGTGATTGTTTCTGCCTGATGCTCCTGCATACGCTTGGTCACTGCGCTGCGTAGTCTCATTAGTATGGGTGTCAGTGCCTCTCCTTCAGCTGAACCTGCCATACCACTACAGTAGTAGAGCTGCCTGCCTGCCGCAGTGTCCCTGGATGGCCGATGTGAGAGCACTGTGTCATCCAACGGATGACTGAAATATGGCAGGAGCTGAGTCTCAACCAAGGGGCAACCTGCCGTTCGAAAAAAGGAAGCCTATGCGGAAGTGCCAAAAATTGCAGTTCCCCCCTCCTCCG
>JAOXYM010000014.1:7047004-7057160 GCA_028567055.1 Leptatherina wallacei | reverse complement strand
AAGAAAAAAAGCTGAAAAATGCAAGCAGAAGCAAGAGCAAAGTAGGAAGCGTCCGCACGGCAGCAAAGCAGGAAGCAAACATTAAGCTGGAATGATAGAGTTAATCATGCTGTACATAAAGTAAAAACATAAACAAAATATGCTAATAACAGTTTTTGTATAGTCCTGTAATTGTCAGCTTTGCAGATTAGAGCTGTCACAGCATCTTTTGTTGTCCCAGACTGACTCCATAATGCTGAGATCAGCACTCTGTGAGGACTTCTCAGACCTGTCAGATACCACCCGGACAAGAATCCAGTGAGAAGATGTAAAGATCAGTTTAACTTTCTGGACACAGTGATCCCACACATGAAATTCAGCACCTTTCCTTATGCAAGACAGTTGTTTGAAAGCCAAGCTGATCTTTTTGGAAAAGGGAAATGGTGTGAAAATGAGATTTGTGCAACATGCAGATAAACAAACAAAGAAGAAACAAATCACAGGTTATTGCAAGAGAGAGTTGTATCATGAATTGTTAAGGTGGGAGTAGTGTAGAAAATGAAAATGTGAAAAAAAATTCCAAAGTCCAATCACTTCTTAATGCAGGCTTTTCTCCTAGTCTTTACTTTAAGTGTTATTACTGGTGATGTCACAACAACAAATACCGAATTGCTTTCAGTTTTCCTCAGACTAACTACCATTTTCATGGTACCAAAATTCAAGTAAGATCACCTGTGAAATAAAGTAAGAGGGGGATAAAAGGTATATTTATGGGGACTGTTCACAGCAACAAGTTTCCATTCTTTCTTTATCTGGATAGGCTAAGCAACTATAGTTCGACTGGACTCCATTAGCTACCAGGAGAAAAACAGATAATGACCACAAAGAAAAAGCATCTCTTCAGTCATGCTGTTAACTGTCCCTTAGAATTATTGACTATTATTTATTCATTTAAGGCTACTTGCTGTCAACATTTTCCTCAGAAATTTACGCAAACAAAAAACAACAACTTGTCTGTTGTCATTTCAGTGAATTTAAACTAAAATAAGTTTGATGATAGAGATCGTATGATGTTCCTATGTCTGTGAAGCAAAGTCATTTCCAATATAGTTGGTAGGAGGAATCAGCTGGCCTAGCTTAGCTCTTTTCTTAATCTCTTGCCTTTAAAACCGCAAAGTTTTGTTTGTTTGTTTTTTATCTGACATGCATTAAAGAAACAAAAAAACCAGTGAGGTGTCAGTCCTCTGTTACATTTTTTCCCCAATCGTCAGCCATTGTTTCACAACTTTAAAAAAGTTTTAAACATATAAAATATGACTTGTGAAAAAGAAAAGTAACATCAGGAAAACTTTGCAAAGCCTTAACTTGAGGAACCTCATAATAGCTTTGTAAAAAGAATAAAAAGACACTTTTTCAGACAAGATTTACAGGAAAACCTTTTGAAAAGCTACTTTTTAAAACAACCTCCGCTTGAAATAAAAATTTTAATTTTACATCTCTTCACAGTGAAATCTGCTCTATAAAATGCTCATGTGGTGTCCTTTAGCATCTTTGCAGTGATCCAGACATCAGACTAAAGACAAACTTTTTAACATGCTGGAGTTTTTTTCACCAAAACCATTTTCAGATATGAGATGCATAACATGATGACATTAAACCAGTTAGACATTTATAACCAATGATGGTCCTCACAACCCTAACCGTGATAGTGAGAGCCACAGTCCTCACCAAATATTTGCCAATAGCACATTAAGAAGAGGTCGGACAAAAAAAATTGAAGGACGTACATTACAGAAGTCTTCACAAAGTCACACTTTTCCAACATAATTTCAGATGAGCTCAAGCGTGCAGTGGTTGTGTAAAAGATAGCAGTAGTGGATCATGGTAGCTGAAAATGTCATTGTTCTAAATGTTGAAGCTTATTTAACAGTCAGTGTTATAAATAAACTGATTAGCATCTTATTTTTGACAGTTAACAGTGACAGCTCATGAAAAACATGGCCCTTTACATCACTGGAAGACACTGTCTCCACCATCACTGCTGTACGTGAGATAAGGAGCTACAGTATATTAGGAAAATATACAGTATAATAAGGCTACAAATTCATACCTTTTTGGTAGATTTTCGGTAGATTTCTCAGAGAGCAACTACTTTTATGATGTTTTCCTCTATTCTTTTTGCTCAAATGTTGTGAAAAAATAATGGAGTTAGTGAGTTTGGATAGCAGTAGTATTTATGTAAAACGGGATCTATGATTCTTCTGATTAACTTATCTCATGTCTGCCATTAATGTGGCAGAAGCAGTTTACACTTGTGCAGGTGCTGAATGTGATACATACATGTCGGGTCTTTCCCTAGTCAGACTGCTTCTGCAAAACGTTACAACCTGGGAACATATAACAGTCACACACCAACACAACAAGTGCAGCTCCTGATTTTTGCTCTTTAGTTTTTTTCTTCCTCACTGTTTGGTTAGTTTTAAACATCTGAACAGCTTGGTTAGGGTTAGAAAAAGAATGTTGTTTTGCTTAAAATTCAGCCTGTCTAACTCGTTGTGTTCCCTACAAAGCCAACAAAATAGTATGCCGAATTGTCTGACAACTGAAGCAGTTAGAGGCTCGAAAGACTTTATTTTGCACAACAACTTTACTGTGAGGATGTCAAGCATGAAGTGCATCAGATCAATTAACTGTTTACCGAACTTCTCTCTTTTTTACTGTTAAAAACACAACAGCCTGCTGGATGTCTGTTTGGAGCCTTTCTTGGACCTCATCCTGATGAACTTTCAAACTCTTTCTTTTCATTGTTCCAGTGTTCAAAGCGTTAAAGCAAATTGAGGGTTTATAGTGGCCATGAATGGAAGGAAGAGATGATTGTATGAGCACAGAAAAGATTTCAGCCGAGAGATGTTTACATGTTCTTTCTCTGAGCACTCAGAGCCATTGTCCTTTGTCCCACCAGGCCAGAGGATAAACTCTCTTCTCACTCCCCGCTGCTGTGCTCTGTCATCACTCCTGGCCTTCATTCAACCAGTGTGACAATAAGATGAAGCTGCGCTGCCTTTACAAAGTTACCCGATTATGCAATATTCTGTTTTTAGCCTTCACAGCATCGCCTCATCTATTAATGTACTGCCACGCTTCATAACGTCACAAGAAACAGTAGATAAAAACTTGTTATTATTAGAACTGCACTTTGAGGTTCACTGATGTAATGTCACATCCATTTGTAGACAATGCGTGACTTTGTTGAGCTGCGATTGTGCCGAGGCCCTGCTGAGTGTCGTTTGCCACTTCCCACTGAACGTTAAGACAATGTGTGTCAGTTTTGCAGGCCCCCCCTTCACACCTGCCTCATATAATGCTCGCTGCAGGAGAGAGTTTTTCCAGGCATGACTCAGAGATGCCGATACCCACCACTTTTGTTCCTCATGTGCTCACAGTAAGAAATATTGACATGTTGTCTCAGTGTTTTTGATAATGCATTTGGTCCTGCTAGATAAGAGGCCCATAAATCAAGCTGTGACAGGTCTGTCGAGCAGCAGCCTCACCTCATCATTTATACGCTCTCATTCATCCTGTGCACTTTGTCTATGGTACTCCCACTCGTTTCTGTCCTCCTACTTTTATTTTTCATTCTCCTCTGGCAATTTTCATCCCCAAATCGTCCCTCTACTTTTTTTTTTTTACCCCTTTCCCAGCTCTTAGTAATGCCTATTTTTTAATTTAGATATTCTTGGCCATCTTGTCACTGTAACTTTGCTTCATCTTGGATTTCAGTTAGTTTCCGACCTCTTCTCCTCATTCTTTATTTAATGGAAACTTTAATTAATGTAGTTTGTGATTAACAAAAATGAGTAATACTTGGGCCTTTTCTCACCAGTAGCAACAAGAGAGGGAAAAAGTAAACACCTGATGTAAAAATGTAATTAAAATTCAGGAAGGCCAGGGTTTGAAATTAGTAGCAGATCTTGAGGGTAAATAGGGCACCACAGGCTCATTCATCACAAACTAAAAAATCCTTAAAGGTAGAATGGGTTCAGCCACACAGGTGTATGTGGTATGCCACCAAGGATATCACAGATGAGTTATTATGTACAAGCAGAGAGTTGTTGGTTTCATTAGTTCTTCCTGGTGCTGGTTAGGATAAGAATTGGGGTGAAATAAGTCCATCAGTGCCTTAAATATTTGATGAAACAACCGACTGTCTAACATATTAGTCAAACATGGCCACATATAAAGTTTATGTTAATATGCGGTTAACTGAACTGACTCCTTGGGAGTGTGAAGCCTTAAATATATGTTTGCATCATTTTCATACTCAAACAGTTCTGTAACCCTTTTCATTATGGAAAGGGCAAAAAGTACTCCAGTCAGGACTGGCCTCATTAAATTAGGCTAAATTACTCATAAAATCTTCCTATTGATTATCAGTGACCCCTCCCTCTAAGAAGCAGACCCAAATCAAATGATAAAAATGTCTGATGATAACAAAGCCACCAGATCCTTTCACTGTAGCCGTCAAATCTTCCTTTCATTTGACACCAATATGTAGGATTACAAGGCTCTAAAGTTTGGAAATTGTTCTAGTCGTTGGGAGCTAGCATCTCCGGTAATGTTAGCGCTTTCTATTACATTGTTAAACGTGAGATATAATGTTTAAAGTTTTGGTCAAGCATGAAGTTAAGCAACCCAAAATATTAGATTGGAATAAAATATAAGCATGCAGATTTTCTAGTTTTAGTCTTACTGTCTTCATGCTGCGATGCAAGAGCAGGAGCATTTCTTTAAAGATTTAAAGTCCCCATGAAACAGTTAACATTTAGCAGTAGACTCCCTGCATGCTGTTAATATTATCTTCCACTCATCGTAAAGTGTGAGCTAGTTCAGCAAACTTCACAGTTTGAATTTGATAAAAGGTTTTTATCAGACTTAAACTCTGAGTGCAGAATGAGCCATCAACATTTCATGTCATTTTTCAGAACATGAGAAAATCCTGAAATACCATTTGAGAAATCATTTTGTCATCGTTGGACCAGATGTTTTAGGTGACATACGGTGCAAACATTTAGACATTCAGCTTAAATTCATGCAGACTGACAACTTTACAAATCATTAAGAGTTACAATAGAAACTCAACAATAATAGAAACCCAACGAGTTAACTATTTTAAGCTGTCCTTCCAAAAATACAAACTCAATGGTGACTGTGATAAATGAGAAAACTGCTTCTGTCCATCTTGATCGGGGACATTCTTATAAAAAAATGGCTAGTCTTCCACTATTATCAGTGTTAGGTGATACGTCTTCACACCTCAGCTTTGGATGTGGCATGATTTTATTCTGGTCAGGCCAAAGCTTGGAAAAATACACAAATAAATCAGCTGTCCAAAAACAGATCACGGTCTGCTTCATCAGCGTTTTCATGGGACACCTCTGCTATTGATTGAGCCCGCTTTGTTCTGAGATCAAGGCCTTTCCCGCCGCTCAACATGTGGTCAGGATTTGCATTCAGCATTTTATAATCAAAGACTTCTCGGGGCACTCTGGCACCCAAAATGCTGATCTCCGGCTCTGAGTGATGTATCCTTGGATAAAGAAACTGTAGCTTCTGCATTTATTTATGTGCTCAGCGTTTGGTATGGTAATAGTGATTTTTTTCTTTTTTTTTGTGCTATGACATGCTCGCATGCTGGCTTTATACAATCCCAGCTGACTGAAGCCTTCAGTGACACAATCAAGGGAGAAGGGCAACTTCTCTTCAGTGCTAGTGGCAAATCTTTTACTTGCTATCTGAATAAAATAAAGACACCTTGGGAACACAGTTTCATAGTTTTAAAAGTCTCATTAAACTTTTAAAACCTTTCAATATTTTTTTGAAACTCTAGCCCTGTTAGGTTAATTCTGATAATCCAAAAAAACTGTAGATCTTTGAGAGTATTTTTCCTCTCACTTTATTATGTTTCTATTTGAATTGCAAAACCAAGCAACTGTTTTATGCAATTGGTAACTACGACTTATGAATCTCTCCTATTTCTTTTTTTTTAACCAGCAGTTAATCATTTCATGTATCATCCTGCAGTTCCAGAAAATCTGCTCATTAGCAGAAAAACTCCTGTTTTTCCAACAACCCAACATGTTCATTTTAAGTTCGTCTGAATCATTACACGTCTAACAAACTGGCCATCCAACTTGCTGACTCACAGCTTGTTTTCTGATGTGATCCATGGCTTGTGATCATCTTGCAGTCAGATTGCAGTCACTGAACCACAATTGTTCTCAAAATTATTAAGGAAGGTACACAAACACACACAGACATACTCATACAACTCACACAAATCGAAACTCAACAACAAAACCAAGAAACCAGAAGTTTAAGTACTCAGAGTTACAGCATCTCCTATATGTTCAACAGATATTTACAGACACTGCAAAACATTCTTTCATGACATGAAAAACCTGGACATCAGTTGAGTGAAACAAAGATGCATCTTTGGATGTATTTTAAGGCCTTACCTTAAATCTTAGTGTCCCTTCTTTTGTCATCATGGGTCAGTAAGGTATAGCAGATAAAAGTTCCATAAAAAACTGGACATTAGTATGGCTGATTAGTTACCACTTTCTTAAAGCTTCAAAAAAGTAAAGTACCTTGTGGAGATGCTAAAAGAGCATAGGTGGCATAGATCATAAATGTGTGTGACATAAGCCAGGTAGTAAAAGCATGGTCATAGATTAGTCTTCTAAATGGATCCCAAGCATACTGTCAAGGGTGTTAAAGACACCATCGCAAAGTCATGACCTGAAACCAAAAAAACATCTGTAGCCAAAGTAACAATGTGTGCACAAGGTAATGTTTCTAAATACTAACAACGTACAGCTAAACCTCTGTATTTGTTGGCCATGGGTTGAAACGTGTGTGTGCAGTGTGCCCAGTCATGCTAGGCAGTGGCAGGACCCAAATATCCATATAATGTCAGTAAAATAATTAGTTGATAAACCATCCAGGGGGCAACATATCAATGAAACATACTGATAACAAAAGGCACCCTTACAATAGACACTTTGTGTTTTTTTTTAATGCTAAATCTGAATAGATACTGCCCCATTTAATCACAACTCATGACTAAAGAATATCTATGAATAATCAACCAGAAACACATTCAGCTACTAGCAAAAAATTGGCCCGTTCTCCAGTCTGTTCAAGGGGGCTGCGAACATGGCTGAAGGCCAAATGTGAAATAACGGCAGTAACAATAGCTGTCAGATTATTGGTTTAAGCCAATGCAACTTAGAGATTTGAACACATAGCTATTTCCTTTTCTTTGATTATTAATATTGAAGCAAAAATGGTTTCTCATTATTGCTCATTTTGTAATCCTCTCTATATTAACACTCACTTTAGGCTCATGGAGAGCCATGTGTGGTCTTAATGTCAGACAATAATATCAAATCCTATAAAAAGGGCAAAACCTATTGAACTTCTCCAGTATAAGTTTTGCTAAGGTTTGCTTTAGAAAAAGAAAAAAGAGTTCATCTCTTATGTTATTTCAGTAAGTTCAGGTTGAGAAGTTTGTTGTGTATTTCAGACAACTTGCTCCCAAATATGTTGTTTTATGAACGAGTGATCAAGACATATAAATCAGTGCCAAACAGTTAGACAATATTCTTGGAATACAAAGTTAGACGTTAATCCAATCCAGTTTATTCATAAAGCATGTTTAAAGCATTGTGAAGTGATGTACAATTTTAAAACAAACAGTAAAAGTAAGCAGCCCCAGCATCCACTTGTGGGCTCTGGCTAAAAGAGAAAATATGAGTCAGAATTCAGTCCAATATTTAATTGATTAAAACATGTATGCACAAGGAGTGACGTCTTACTGAACTTGGTGTCATAGCCCAGAAAACATCTCACATAGAAAATGTCTAAACTCTTTAGCTCTCCTCTGATGAGCATATACATTACTGATCAAAGCACCAGAACATGATTTATCTCTTTAGGATATAATGTAAATATTAAGCTTTTAGAATTCCACAGTCTGACAGTCGACAACTGCTTTTCTGGGATTGTGTTGCTTTAAGCCTGTATTATATATTTATTATTTCATTTGGGTTTGTTTAGGATTAAGAATTCTCTCCCCTCTTGACAGGCATTTTGGTTCTACCTCTAGTTGGTCAACACTTGCTGAGAACCCTCACTATTACATGAACATGCTCACATCCATTTAGTTAATGACAACATAATGACATGTGGAAAGAATAGCTAAAATATTCATCTTTACTCCAATTCTGTTTTACCACTTGTTCCCCTACCAGAATAGTAACTAAGTATTAGTAGTAGTAGTTCATTTCAGTAAAATCTTGAACAAATCAGTCTTTAACAGCAATTGACTGAAATTACTGCATGATTTATTTATTTATGTATTTTTGTTAAACATTTCCTCATTCTTTAATGTAAACATAAAATGCCTACAATATTTGTAGTACAGGTTTTATTAAGATGATTTGTACTGACTACAGCATCAGTCGCTGTCCATTTAGTGTTTATTATTCCTTCTTGAAGCTATAACTCTTTTGTGCAGACAGCAATCCAGTGAGGGGAACAAGTGGGAGTGCAGCAGCTACAGCATGCATCAATCCAGGCTTTAAGATTTCTCTTGTGACGTATGTGAGCACGACTGATGCTGCTGATCTTAGTCCTGACAGCAGCTCTCGCCCTGGTGATAAGCTGTGTTACCAAGCGCTCCATGTGTGTGTATGCATGTGTGTGTTTTGGTGCAGTTGGCCCGACAGCAGCTTGATGGCTGCATGTGATGGAGTGATCACAGCAGGCTGACCAGAGGAATGAGAAGTGCACGACTGCAGCTGATACTCAAGGGCCCAACTCACCTGAAATGGATAACCACTCACGCAAGCACACAACCTCCCCCGTTTACAATAAACCTAACACATTTTAGAGGTCATTCACATCTCTCCATTCATCAAGCTTTTTTCCTTTTTTTGACCACTTTGCCACAGTGAGTAAGATTTATGTGAGTTGCCATCAAAGCTTTAGGGGCGTGAGACCATTTATACCTTGTCAGAAGTACTGATCAAGGTTTCATAAATGTTACTGTTGAAAATTGATCTGTTTTAGAGAATCACACCTTAAGGAGATGGATTCTCCTCCACTCATCACGTCTGTTGCTTTCATGTAGTTCCCGTGGTTGTGGACATTGTAGTTCAGACTTCAGACTCAATGTCACTGTCAGATCAATAAGATGTTTGGAGCTCTCTCCTGGGTGTTGTCCTCTAGAAAGCCCTCAGCAGACATTTGATCGGAGAGGGGTATGTCGTTAGTACAAGGACAGATTGCAGTGGTCAGTGTAGCAGAGGGACTGAGTGGTGCAAAGATGCATCCTGTTAGAGGACTCTCGTCAGCTGTATTTGCATTTGATTAACTGGTTTGGAGTCAGCAGCTGGTGCAGTGCCATCAGAGGGTGATGATACAAGCTACGTTATGCCAGCTGTAACATAAAAGTTGGAGATTGCTAACCGAAAGCAAAACAGTGACACGAACAAAAGCCTTTGCCTCGGCAAAATAAGAGAGAAAAATGGAGAGAGGGTTTTCAGGATTTCTCTGCAATCAGATTCATTGTCTCCTAAATCAGCAAGTGTTAACCATCTTTCATCTCGAGAAGGAGAAACAGCTGGTTGTGCATATGATCATTAAATGAGATTTCAATTAACTCTTTTTCTAAAAAATGCTAACTAAAAAATCAGCCACTTTAATACAATGTTATGCAAAGCGCTGTATGGCTTCACAGACTTGATGGAGTAAGTTTGTAGCAATATGTCGACTTCAGACTGCTTTGTCAAAAACAGACAAAACATGTCAAGTGATGGTTAAAAATGAAGTTCTGTGGCATATTTAAAGGGACAAAGTTTGGAGAGGAGGGAGATCTCAGCAGATGGATTGTAGAACAAAATGTCTGACAGAAGCAACTGTTCCTTTTCTATTACTGGCCATCATTTTATGCTTATGACTCTACATTGGTCTGTCCTGTTAAAAGAGGATATGTGCAAATTCTTCTGATGCTGCAGCTGGACACATCCACAGTAATAAATCAGAATCAGAATCAGAATGTACTTTAATTATCCCAGACTGGGAAATTTCAATGCTACAGCAGAAATACACACAT
>JAOXYM010000014.1:7025025-7046904 GCA_028567055.1 Leptatherina wallacei | reverse complement strand
TCGGACCCCCAGGGTGAGTCAACCAGATATGCAGGAAGGCAAACAGTTCTTCACAATTGCCATTCAGGACAATAACAGTAACACAACTAATAACAAACAGTCCTGGTCTTGCAGTCATGGAGAGTTCACAAAGTCTTTCAGGGGTTAAAATCTCATAAATACAATATTTTTCCAACACCTGTTTTGCCACCAAGTAGAAATTTTCATGCACCAAGCACGATACACTGGCAAGTATATAAACAATTACGTCCATGATGGAGCCAACTGCCTTTGTGAATGTTTGGTTGAAAAACAAGCTTATTTCTGGCCTAAGCTGCAATTTTGTTCTGCAGTGGTGAAATTGCAGCTACTGAAAGCATATTCTACAAAAAGCTTATTATATGTGCCTAATCTGTTTTTATCAGAAAAGAATATTAAACAGTATTTTTAACATTCTAAGATATAACATAAAATATGACTTCATTACCAAGGTTGGTAATTAAAAGAAAAGAAAAACCAAAGCCATGAAAGTTAAATAAAATCTCACTACTAGTTGTTCAGGCTCACCTTCCTGTTCTCTCAATTAGTTATGACTGCAATAATTTAGCATAATCAAGCAGGAAAAGGCAAGGCAGCATTTTTCTACTTTTTCATAAAGGATGTTTCAGTCTTTCCTGTGGAAAAAGACATAATAAAGGCAGCACTGCAGCTCCTATCTTCTTCTCCTATCAAATAATATCTCTTATGGGATTAATCACACATCTATCTGAAAGCTTGAGTGATATCAACATGCATCCGAACAGGAGGATGAAATGCCTGCTGCAAAACTATCAACATTCAAATTAATTAACATTGCCCAATAGAAATAATATGCAAAGGTTAATAAAGTAGCATGAAATAATCTAACAGTCAAAAAAGTACAGACTAGATCAAGGTTATTAAGTTTTGAGTTACTTCTTAGCCCATTACAGTGAAGCACATATCAAAAGAATGACCTTCATGTTATTGATGGTGCCACTTGATTTCACTGTATAGCTTTTCTTGTCATACACTTGTCACTAAATAAGTGAAAAAAACACAACATGTGGATTTAATCATCTCTACTATAGTAATATGGACACATTCTTTAAACTAATCAAGTTGTGTTGTTTTGCACATTTAAGGACTTTGTAAGTCACTGAGATCTTAAATTATCTCCCACACAAGCTGACTAAATGCACAGTGTTTTTTTTATTTCTCTCTAGAGATGCCCATGTTTGCCAGTCGAGACGACAGTCACGTAGTGTGGTAATCACATGCTGCTGTTAATCTTTAACTAATGAGCGGATGTGCAGCGTACTTTATTAGCTTGGAGAGCACCTGACCTTCAGTCTGTGTAAGTCACGTTACACTGGGTGAAAGTGAGAAGGAGATGGGTAGAGTGAATTCAGTATGAAGAGAGATTCTGTAAGAAATAAAGGAAATGGAAGAGGCTGTAAAGGTCATTTGTTGAGACGGGACTAAAGAACCAAAACTGATTAACTGGAAGAATGTTGTACAAAATAATGACTGTCACTTCATCCTTTATCAGTATGTGCATTAATATTTACACTGACTTGCATTTCAACTTAAAAACTGGGAAAAACAAAACTAAACAATAACCAGTCTTTTCTGCATTCTTTTTTTTACCCCAACTTCTATTTGATTTTAAATTTGAGATCAAACTTATTTGTTGCTGGAGGCTGTAATATAGTTGGAATCAAATAATTCAGTACAGAGGTTTGATTGCATTTGCTTGGAAATATATATATCAAACATCACAAACTTTTAACAAATCCCAAAGTAGCCTTGGGTAATGCCACTGGGGACAAACAGATGAAAAAAAAAAAACCAGAGCGAATGTGTTTGCTCTTTAAGAACAGGGTCAAAGTCAAATATTCACACGTGGCTGTCCGTGTGAACAAACAGACATGAACTGCAACCACTTCAGCACATAGTTATTGGCTGAAATCAGAAATGAAACAAAACCACATCTTGTTGCCATTTTCTATTTAGCCTCACTTTTCAACATAAATAAATTAAACTGATGAGTATTTTGTGTTTCATTGCAGCTGTGATGTTTAGGATGATGAAATGTTAGTGATCTTTGTTGCCTAGACTTTGTTCAGGTGTGTGCTTACTCAGCTACAGGAAGCTCAACAGCTTACATAGGTGACGTGACAGAAGGTGTGTATTCTCCTGCTATTCTTGCCAAACAAGTTGAACCACGACCTGCCAGCATGTGTCCAGCTTCTTGTGGCTCACATATAAAGTTGGCTTTTTACTTCAGACTGACTTACAGTAGAAAAAAGAAAAATGTAGAGAACAAAACAGTAATTATACATACAGGATCAAAAAAACATTCAGGGAGGGCCAATAGAAATAAGAAAAAGACAAAAAAATGCATCTACAGACATCTGGCAGCATCTTAACCAGCCATCCAACCACACGCATAAAATGTAGCTGGAGATCACAGTTTTGTGTCATTTCAAAACACGTTTAACCAAAATATGTTGTTTTGTCCATGTCCCATATTAACATTATGTAAGGAAAGGGGGAGGACAAATGCAGATCATTCCTTACCCCAACCAAGATGACTACAACCAGATGATGCTTAAATTTCCAGTTTAAGGACCACCCATGGTGTCACAGGACACAGCTAAACTAGGTGGAGAGAACACTGGTCTGGTCCTGAATCAAGGCAAGATCTTCAGGATAAAGAGATTTATTCTATTCCCACTTCTTCATTGTATTTTAAAAGGCCCCTGGCATGATTTCCCATGTTTGTTTGTTTGTTTTTTTGGCTTATTTTCAGTGTTAAAATGACGTATTATCTATCTAAATGTCACCTAAGGCAAAAGCAAAAAAGAAGTATAAGCATGTTTTGCTATTTTTATCCAAAAGGAACTCAGTTTATCCAGGAGTCTTGAAATTTTGCTCATATGACTTCATTTTTCCAACAATGTGGCCACTATCACATCATGATTCCTGGATTTCCTTGTGAATACTATCCATCATGAACATTTAAAAACTTTTGGCGTTGCAAGCAATATGTGATCTCAGTTAATGGCACTTTTGTTTTGGCGATGTCTCCAAGTAATTGCATTTTGTTGCAAAGTCAAGTTGACCTAAAGCTTACATAATGACTCAATGATTTTGAATCAGTGGATGAGGATTTTTTTTTTGCTGGCCAGCAACAAAACTGCAAACATATTTGGATGCTTCCACACCATGGACAACTGTTTCATGATCAAGGCCCAGTATACCTTGGCTTTGCACAGTAACCAACGTAAAGGCTGCTCCAACACTAAAATGGAATGATTCTAAACATTATAAATGTGACCATCATGGAAACATCACACATGGTGAGCGAAAAAAGTACCTGAGAGGACAAACATTACTTTTGTTTTCACATTTATTCACAGTGGCAACCAAAATAATCCATTTGCTGCTCATAAACATGGAGTGAACTCAAAGAGCCAACCATTGTTTCATTCACTAACTCCCACACACTTCACAAAATAAAGAAAAGCCATTTGCAACTTAACCGAGATAGTTTGGGGGACTTGGTTTGATTGGAACCCTCTGGTGTAGGTCCCTGGCTCATTTCCTGGTCTGGTTTTAGTGGAATAAATTCATTTCCAATATTTGATTTAATCATTTATTGTGCTGAATGGAGAAGGGTACAGTGTATGATGATATCAATGTTGATGATGATGACTTATGATTATTAGTATTAGTGTTGTCAGTGTTGGTATCATTATTATTATCAATATTGGTAGATTACAGTTATTATGACTCTACATATCGCTTTGACTTAATCATGCGGTTAATGAGTTCATTGTTGTGACGAATTAATGTTATGATAAGTATTAGTATATAAATGAGTGCAACAATATCTTGCACCTTTATATGACACTCATACCAACACTTCACACTTTTGCATTGATGCTTCTTGTCTTTATTCTCTTATGTTCTCCCCTCTTGCCTCCACAATGTTTTAATATTGTTTGATACTTTTCTCTTTTAAACAAAGTAATAAAGAAAAGAAGTTTAAAAAAGCAGACCAAACAGTGCCAGTGTGAATGCGCCCAAAGTAAACAAACTTTCCATTCCAGATCCAACCATCCATTGTCTATACCTGCTTATTCCAATGCAGAGTCAAAGGAATTGGAGCCTATGCCAGGAGTTACTAAATGAGGGGCAGGGTACACCCTGGACAGGTCCATTGCTGGACCAAAGCAGAAACACAAACTACCACTTACACTCACTTCTAGGGAGAATTTAGAGTGACTAAATAATCTAAAAAGCAAATCTTTGCACTGTGGGAGAAAGGTGGAGAACCCATTCATATACAGGAAGAACATGCAAAGTCCACACAAGTCTAATACAGTGGTGTGCTGTAGATATTATGTCGCTAATATACTGAAATAATTACAACACAAATACGATGAATTATGTGTTTTAGCTGAACAATTTCATTTGCATATTGTAGTGACACTGTGACAAAAAAACAAAGAAAAGAAAAAAAACTGATAAAAGTAAAAAAGTGCAAATATATATTTGTAGCTAATCAGACCTCCTCTTTCACAAGGAGCATATGAAAACATTGAAGCAAATAGCATTCACAAAGTCATTTCATGAGCTAAACCATGGAGATAGCACTGTACAATCTGACCTTGTTTTTTTTCCAGTCTACACATAAATGTTACAGTTAGAGTGAAACATCTTCCCCCTGGACAGCGTTCAGTTTAGTTGTATTTATCAGAATCAGAATCAGAATGTACTTTAATTATCCCAGACTGGGAAATTTCCATGCTACAGCAGAAATACACACATGCAAAAATATATGTACATGTACTGTACATATATACAAAATATACACATAAACATAAATAATAGACAAAAGAATAAAAGATCAAATTGAGAATAAATAAAATAGAAATAATAATTAAACTTAGGATGTTATTTACAATATTAATCTTTATATTATTACAATATGTAACTAGTGGTGGGTCTAGAGTCTCTGTGTGGTTGAGAAGAACTGTTATAAAGAGCAATGGTCTGAGGCAGGAAGGATTTCAGGTATCGCTCTTTATGACAGCGGAGCTGGATGAGTCTCCCAGAGAAGGAGCTGCGCTGTCTGTCCACTGTGTGGTGGAGAGGATGGTCAGGGTTATCCATGACAGTTTGTCTGCAGTCCTCCTCTCCACCATGGCCTCAAAGGTGTCCTGCCTGCAGCCAATCACAGAGCCAGCTTTCCTGATCAGTTTATTGAATCTGGTCTTGTCTCTGGCTCCGATGCTGCTCCCCCAGCAGACCACGGCAAAGAACAAGACGCTGGCGACAACAGACTGGTAGAACATCTCCAACATCTTGCTGCACACGTTGAAGGATCTGAGCTTTCTCAAGAAATACTCATCAACTTCTTGTATACAGCCAGGCTGTTGGTCCTCCAGTCCAGTCTGCTGTCGATGTTCACACCCAGATACTTATAGTCCTCCACCGTGTCGATGTTCCTCCATCCTCGATGTTCTTAATGTGTCAGCAGTCATTTGGAGTTTCAGGTCTTAATATTTCACCCAATTGTCACAGCAGGGATAGGTTTAGCTCCTGCTTTAGCTCAGCCACTGATGAGCTCATTTTGAGTCCAAAGTTCTCTTCTTTTGAGCTGCAGCTATGTTAAGGCTTCTTCTGCTGCCTTAGAGGTTTCATAGTGGTTTTTTCCCCTATCCTTTAATTCCCAATATGGATAAGACTCTGGTGAACAATCTCGTCTTGAACCACATTGTCTGTAAAGAACGATTTGGTTTGGTATTTAGGGTATTTTCTTTTCAAAGACCCCTTAAATGTAAACTTCCATGATCGGATACAATACATGATGTGTTAGTGAGTAAATGCATATGGCTAGCTTTATGCCTCTGCACAGATTTACTTTTGCAAAAAACAAGCTAATAAACCCACAATCATGTTAATATTTACCACATTCACTGTTGTAGTTTAGCTTGTTATAACTCATTATCACCAAAAATAAAGTCGACTTGAGTTGAAAGTTATTAGTCTGGCAGGTTTTGAGTTGTAAATCAGGGTTCAGGGAAGTAGAGATTACGAGCAGATAGCTGTGTTAGACAAAATGATCAAAGCTGCGTATCTCATGGCCATGAACATTATCAAAACATTTAAGCTGTAACAAAAATGATGGACCAGTTGTAAAATCCCTCAAACCAATGCACTGAAAACATCAGATAGATTTCATGTGACATGAAGAGAAGCACAACATATTGAGAACAGTTACCATGAAGATGTGTAAGGTTCCAGTAATGAAGTAAGAAATGGTTGGTGGGATGAAAGTATAAAAGTAGAGTAAAAGTTGAAAACATTGATGGTTCTCAACCTAGCTATTTCATGTGTGCAGATGTTCTGAGGTTCACAAAGCTCCAATTATCAGAACTTCCTACCATTTTCTTTTCCTCCTTATAAATGTTTGTGGCAGAGTAAACATGTGAGAGGAGGAAAGTGGATGTCATCAAGTAGGAAAACTTACATCAATGAAGGACAACTAAGTTCCAACAAGTTAAGCTGTATCTGTGGATAAAAAAAACACTCTAATTGTCCAGTTTTTGGGTCTTATTGTATAACTGCAACGTTTTGTGCTGTGGACCACTGTAGCTATTTCACATTCTATCACAAGATCCAGTTACATAATGAATTCTGTACTGGCTTTTAGTCTCTTCTGGGAAATAGTTGTGAATAATGAAAAGATGAAAACCTGGAAACATTTTTTCTTTTATTACAGCAATAGACTTGCAGTCGTTTCGAGCATGGATGTCAAATTCTGGTCTTTGAAGGTCACCGTCCGGCAGGTCATAGGTGTTTCTCTGGTTCAACACATCTGATTCAGATTAATGGGTCATTAAGAGGCTTGTGCAGACCTTAACAATATGTTGAAGAGATCTGTTTAATCAGAATCAAGTGTATTGAAGCAGAGAGGCATATAAAACCTGCAGGACAGCAGGCCTTTGAAGACAGAAATTTGACATGTTTAGAGCATGTATGGGTAAATGATAGAAGAATCACATTTTGTAAAGTCAAGTGTGCTGCTATCAAACATTTAGCTAGGTGAGTTTAAGTTCTAGATGCATGATGATGATCATACTCCACTAGTCAGCTTAGCCAGCTTTGCCAGGGACTGAAGGATCAGACTAAAAAAAATTTTGGTTTATTTGTTTGACAGTAAAGGCATCAGATGCACAGAGATACAGTAATACACAAGCTCTTTTGTGAATGTTTTTCTCTGCAAGCAAGGAAAGCTCACAATTAGTGTTTTATCTGCAGTTGCTTCAACCTGCTGAACATGCTCAGTGTGACAAAGCTAACATACCAAATTAGCAACAAATAGCTGCATCTACTACATGTCACTGTTATCAGAAATGGGAAAGTAAATCTATTACATGGGAAATGAGAGAATTCTAGTATTGGACGGCCAGGTATATATATCATAAAGATAAAACATTATATTGCCATTTTTTTTCTGAATTATAGTTCTTTGAATGATACTCAGAATTGGTCAAAACTGTAGTAGAAATAAAAAAACATAAATCATGATAGACAGTTTAGACATTTAAATATTTAAGATAGGTGTATCTCTGGTCAAAGTACAACTCATCCTAATTAAATAGGGGGGACAAAATCAATTTTTGTTTAGTCGTCCAAGATATTAGTCTGTTCCACCCAATTAGCATGCTTTATAAGAGAGCAGCACTCAGTCATAATTTTTCTTGCTCTGTGAACAGTACATCACTTCTCCATTTAAATATATCAGTCCTGAAATGTATTTTTCTTTAAGTTTGTCATCTTTCATAATACTTTTAGTTTATCCATCGTTTCTTGATCTCCTTAACTTAAGCCTATTAAATAGAGAGCAGCATCGGTAGTGCTGCAGTGCTTTGCTAAATCAGAACTTACCTGAACTGGCTCTCTTGATTACCTGTTATATAATGCTATGTTCTGTCAAGTTTATCTTTCATTCCAGGCTGTCCTACCTAATTAGCATGCTAACTGCTTGGTCCTCACTGCTATCTATTTTATTTTTAGACGTTCATGCTGCAATCTGATTGTAATGAGCTGCGTTGTATCAGCCCCCTGCCGGAATTTAAGTTTAAATAACGTTACATAGTGCATCTAAATGCAAGCTTTGTGACTGTCCCAGTTGAACAGATTGTTTCAGAAAATAGTTTCAAGCAAAGTCAGCACCAAATACCAATGCATGAGAGATTAAAGTTGACATATTCTATCTTAATTCGATGATTTTTATTGTCTGATTCCCTTAAAGCAAAACGATTAAATTTTCTGACCTTAAAACTCTCTGCTTCTGACACATTTTCATGGTAAACGGACACTTTTTATGTACATTCCCGGAGCCATCAATGCCATTCAGATAGCTGAGAAACAACACGTTGTAACTTTTTTTTCTGGTCAAGAGCATCACATTACAGCTGCTTTCCACTTTACAGCACCATGTCACACACCAGCAACTGTATATCAGCACATTGACTGTTTTGGACGTGCGCCATAGCTGATTCAGCAAAGACACCCAGTAGGACATCATTGGAAGGAGTAGAGAAAAGAAAGAGAGAAAGTGACAGAGCAAGAGATGAGACAAGAGTCAACATCAGACTGAGTTTTACTGGCTGGAGAGAGCTCAGAGAGGAGACAGGATGCAGGACAGATCTTGAATTAGCCACAGTGTGAAGTTCAGTAATGTGGCTCTAATAGGAGAAGAACATGATTTCCAACACATTGGACTAAGTTTGGCTAGATGTGGAGAACTGTTGTCATTATTCTTGTGAAAATGGAAAATAATAAACCTGTTGATAAAAAGAGGGAAAAGAACTCCTCCAGTTTGATGGGTAAGTGTGATATTCTGTTAACATTTCCATTCATTCAGACCAGCTTGAAGAGGTCTTTAATTAACTCTGTAGCTCGGTCCTGTCACGGTCCTTCCTCCTTCCTGGTGCATTTGCTAAAAAAAGGCTGTGACTAAAAATAATTTAAAGATCCACATTGGAAATGTTTTTAAATAAAAATGCTGTCACTTGAATTAGTGTTTGTGTTTGATGTTAGTTGTCAACAAAAGACAAAGTGTATGTGCTGCAGACTTTGTGATGTTACATCACGCTCAGTGCAAGCAGCAAGTTTGATCATGATAGGGTTACAAACTGGTTTTGATATTACAAATTTCTGCATTTTAAATCTCCCTCAACATATAAATTTTAGAACAGCCTTTTAGTGTCAGTCTCTGCACAGACATCACACTGCACCATGACGGTCTGAGTGAAGTGAAAGTAATGACTGGAATTAGAGTTGTATGCCTTCACTAACCAGGCAAGTTGCAGTTTATATCCATTTTTTTTCCTATTCATTACATATGATGCTTAAAAATGGCCAGTAAAGTGTTTTCAATAAACAATTATGATAAAGATGCATCATTTGTGTAAAATTTGAACATAATTTGTAATACGACTTCTTGTGTTGTGTGTGCTTGACCTTTGACCACCAAATTCAAATAAGTTCATTCAGGTTTTGAACTGGATGTTTGTGCCAGATTCAATGAATTCCTTTAAGATGTTCCAGAGATACTGCACTCATTACAATTAGATTGACAACCTGAAAGCAAAATGCCTCCATCTGTGGCTCTTGCTGCCTTCTTGGCATATAGAAACATACAATCAAAGTTACAAATACCAAAGCTGATTCAGAGGTTGACAACGCATGCAAACTCTTTTACAAAGACACCACTGGTTTCCCTGACAACATTATAGGACATTGATGGTGCTTAGTACCTCCAAGTGTAGGGATCATATGCAGTTCAATCATCAGTTCACCTTATTTAATTTTTTTTAAACAGAGAAAAAGATGAGCAAATCTTGTTCATTCATTCTCTGTGACTACGCCTAGTGCCTTGCTCATTGGTTCGTTTTGCAGCTTCCTGTTTCATGTCCCTACATCGCAGACATTATAACCATATAGTTCAATTCATGATTTTACCTATTGCATGATGCCCTTGCAGCATCTTGGTTTAAGTAAGCTGTTTGCAAGCGGCTGCCATGTCTTCCGCTGTAATGTGAAGCCTTTCTCTCAGATGGTGGTTCCACAAGCCTGCTGTCACTAATGTCACCCGCTTTAATACAAAGAAGCCAATGTAATAGAGGAAGCATGATCTGATATTTTAGAAGTTGCTTTATGTCCATTGGATCTGTGTATTACTGTTGGACTTCACACAGTTACATATCAATATACATCACACTGACAGTATTCTTTTTGTTTTTGTCTTTCCTCTTTTTTAGAATTTGTTTTTCTTTAAATAAATTTTATTTTACTCACTTTAAGCAAATTTTACCACAGTAATTTCCCACAAGGCCTTTTATAAATTCTGTTAGGTGATTATGGGTAAAGAGAAGCAGTCTTATTCAGGATGAGTATTGCGTTATAGTGCCTTGCAGTATGCTCCACTGAGATTGGTACATTACATGAAGGACCGTTTACCTATTCTTTCTATCTGTGCAGGTCTTTTTCCACCAAGGCACATCACAGATAGTTGCTTTGTCAATTTTCACACCAATGTAAGAATTGAAATCAAGTTATGAGAATTTAAAACAGTCATCATTGTTGTGTTTTGTTATAGTATTTGAATTTCATAATAAGTATATAAAAATGACAAATTTTTACTTTATTTATCCCGGTAGGGAAATTAAGCTTTGAATGTTATCCCTCTTTAGATTTACTTGAGTGCGGTGGGCTGCCAATTTTTGGGTTTTAGGGGCCTTGTTCAGGTGCCCGCAGTGGTTCACCTCTGTTGCCAGAACAAAGGGTTTCAACAACAGAATTCTCTGAAAATAATTCAATTAAGGGTCCCTCTTCCCAATAAATCCCCAGCCTCTATCTCATAGAATGTATTTTGCGATCATGATCCCCTCCTGGAAAAAGATTTTAGATTTTATCTCAAGGTCTTGTTCATGAGGAAGAGGGTCTGTTGGATCAAGTAACGTATAGGTCAAATGAGCAAATTCCCATAAGCGGATTACCATGGTAAAGAGTCCCAGCCCAGCCAGTGGTGACAAGGTCCACTGCACATTTTTGGTAACTTCAGGAAGGCCAAACCATTTCCTAAACCTAACTAAGTTGTTTTTGCTTAAACCTAAACAAACAGTAAATGACAACTAAAGTAATAAAACACTTCAATATATAGTATGGCATCAAGACCCCTTGTTTTAACCATCATCCCTTCCAACAACAGTGCACCTGAAAAGTGGTGACCCCCCACAGCCACAAACTATTTGCACTGCACCATCCTGGTGTCTTCAGCAATAACCACATGGCATCATTATAAGCTATATGAAGTCTCTGTAGACAAGCCTTTCTGTAATTCAACCATAAGTATGATGTGCAGAGTGGTGTACAATATGTCTTAAACAAAAACATCTCCACTCCATCTGTACATGGACTGAACTTGTGTAGGAGAACGTTTGTTAGCATTCATCATTCAGCATTGTCTATAAATGTTCTCATCAGTCATTTGTGCTGTAACCTTATTGCAAGGACTCTTGGTATTTTAGACATTTGTATTATTTAGTTCTACAAATTATGGCAACATTCTTATTAGCTTTATATTGAAGACCACAACATCATCTACATTCATAATATGATTCATCACCAGTACATTGCCAACCATGCACCCAGTTTGAGCAGCCTTTAACTGGCTGGAAGGTCATCAATATATAACACACTGGCCTAACACCATTGCTACCCTCAAATGGGACAGAAACACTTTTACTTGCATAGTCTGATAAACATTCCAGTAAGAATTAGTATATTTAGGCACCTATCTTTGTCTCTGACATATGTCCAAAGTTGTTGTAGAGGTTGGGGATATTATACATTTTTCTTTGAAACCAGGTTTGTGTTTTAGGGCTTCAGAGGAAGTTAATTCCTGAGGAAAAACACTTAATTTACCAGTAGGTCTACATCCTTACCTGGCTTAAACTTGGGATAATGACTGAAAGAACAATATTTCTAATCAAATTGAGTATTTTACACAGAGACTAGGCTTCTTGTGACCAGGCACTGAAAATAGCTTAGACAATTCAGAAACAGTCACAGAAGTATTTTATGCTATAACTACAAATGTTATAGTTTTAATAGTGTTGGAGTATGACCCGGTTGTTGTCAAACATCCATGTAAAATTCTTTAATATTTACAGGTTTCAAGATAATTGTTTCATGTGAACCTTGCACGCTCATTAATATAAAAGCAACATGTAAATGATAAATGATCCTCGCTTATATATAGTGCTTTTTAATCGAATCTAAATCCTAAATCATTTACACTGCTATAAACATACAACGCATGTATGATTTTTACACTATATGCAGAATACTTTGTACCCTACAAGCACACTAACAAGCATATAAGAAGGTAATGTGGAGGTTCAGCATCTTGCCCAAGGACAATGACACCAGAGAGGTTGGGGATCAAGCAATCCATACGTCAGCTAAAAGACAACCACTCTATCGCCTGAGCCATATCTTTGACTTTGTGTAACTGTATCCAAACATTAAATCCTCGACAGATGAACTGAACTTAATTCTATCCTGGGCTTTATTTGGCACATCAGACTTCAAAGGAAGTGATGACAGGAATAAAGAGCCTTTATCATGCTGACATGTTCAAGTTATATAAAGTATAATGTAGAGACTTTCAGAGTTGTGCACATGTGAACACACTCTTACACACACTCATTGACAGAGGCATATGCTTGCAATCTTACAAACAAGTTTTATGCACATTTTTTCACCTATTTCTGGACAGGAGAGGTTTTTAGAGGATGGTGCCCATTAGTGCGTGATTGACATCAGTGGAATTTCTGATGTAATCTTTGAAGGGACAAGGGCATTGTTATTGCACACTTTCTCCATCATCTGGGCTTAGCAGTGGTGGGGAGCCCCCCCCCCCCCTTTTGGTTAAACTCTCAGGGCCATATGATTCAGAAATGCTGTCACACAACACAAGATAATGAGTAGACCGCACTACTGCAGCATGACAGCACTCTCCCCAAATACATTGCGGCAACTTGTGTCTGTATATTCAAGGACAATGCTTTGTCACTTAAAATGGTTGAATGCAGTGTGTGACAGTGTCGGATTTATAAATACAGGGTATGAACAGCTGTATGGACGTGTATGTGTGAGAAACTGTGATTAAGTGCTTTCACCCTTATTGCACTTTGATATACTGCCAAGGAGAGCTGCCAGTGCAGCTTTAGTCTCATCCATATGAAAAACAAAGTTGGATGCAAGCTGTTTTTTTTTTTTTTGTTGGTTTGTTTTTCTGATCCAGATACATTATGGGAAGGGAATACAAATGCATGGTAGGGTAATTATCTTCCAAAATTAATTCAACATAAGTTAGATGTACATTGTGTGATGTTCAATACATCTCATTTTATTTAAAGCTTTGTGTGACATGTTGTGAAATTGAGAGACAACCACAAGGGAGACGATTGTGGTATTAAAGTTCCCCTCCAATGTTTCGAGGGGGCCTGTGTTTTATCTGACGCTGAAATGTTTCTCTGAATAATTATACATAGTTGAAGTTGCTGTTCTGGGACATGAACTGATTGACTTCTCTCTCAAACTGGCACCATATGTGCCTTATGTGCCATAGTAAACTCTCACCCTTTCAAGACTTCTGGGCTTTTCTTTTTCTTTTTTTGAAAGAGTAATTCAGATTATAAAGGCTCATATTGACAGAGAAAGTGTTTTACAAAAAAAAGACAACAGAACACAGCTTAATTTAGACTAAGCACCCCCATTAATTTTAGAGCTTCAGAAATGATCATTTGAAACAATCATGTTAAAACAGATGCAATAGATGCTGAGATATCCTATTTTCCTTTGCCCAAATGCTCTGGGTTCTACAGCACATCTCCCGTAACCCTGCTCTGGTAGATGCTGTGCAGTAAATGTCTTCCAAGTTTTATGCTGTCAGCATTACCACAGGCTTCCAGGTTCTGTCTCAAATGTTTGAAAACATCTTTCACATTTACACTGGCAACATTGATAACATTAATGGTGAATAATTATAATGTAAAAATGGCCTTTGAACAAAGCCTTTCTCAGCAGTGAAGCAATTAGTTGAGTAGCTTATGTTGTATGTTTAGATAAAGATATTGTTTGTATTAGTTATAATAATGTTTTTTGGAGCTTTATTAATTCTTAAAGCTGTATCTGCTAAAAATCACAAAATCACAATTTCTCAAGAAGTTTGCAAAGACATCTAACCGGAAGTGTGTTACGGCCTGATATAGAAGTGATTAACTAATTATGTCAATCTGTATTAAGATGTGGGTCCAGGTTCTGAGGCCTTGGCAGAGGTAGGACGTCTCAGACTGCTTGTGTTTAGAAAGTGCCACATCAACACTGAAGTCATCAGGATGAATTTTAAGATCAGAACTTTGCAATATTGTGGAGAGAAGCACATCTTTATAGCAGTGAGAAGAAAAACTAATGTAATAACATGAAACTCGGTCTCATCTGGAGCATGTCTACCTCATCTACATGGAGAAGTTACACTAACCATAAAATGTTTTTGTTATTTTAAAAGGTGACTTACAAGAGAGTTTTGAGGATGTTTTCTTTTTTTCAAGTTGGATATTTTTTAAATCAAAGGTAGGGTATAGGAGATGTTTTCCAGGAGCAGTTTTTACTATATTGCTTAAAATCCCCTTCACATCCCGACTGCAGCCAATTAATTAAATGCTCTACAGAAAAATGAAAAATTTTAGTCACCTGGGGAATGGAAAGGACTGAAAAAACATCCTCCAATCATTTTAACCGACCCGTTCTAAAAGATTGGATGGTGATATTAAACTCAGCTGCCATTTGTCCCTCCCCCCTCCCTGTGCTCTGGAGGCATGGCTTCAGGGGGAAGTCTGAAGAAAATGGTTTGGACTTTTGAATTGTGTATATTCAAAATGTAGCTTGCTCAAACCGTTTTTCCAGGATCTCCTACTCTACCTTTAATCATACAGACATATTTATAAAGCTTTTTGTTTGAACTTCCTTGCAAATTGTCCCATTATTTAAGGCCTAAAAAAGTCTGTCTTAAATTTTGCCGTTGTCATGGCTGTGGTTGTTGCCCAGAAGAAGAGGAAGTAAAGGAAGAGATTTTCCAAACATGTAAATGTATTTTAAAAAAGCCTGAAGGAGGTGTTATTAGAATGACTGCTGAACCACTTCCATCTGAAATGACCTGCGGAAATCCGAGATGACCTTGAATTTATAACTAGGAGTTATGTAGCTCTTCTTGTTTTATTCTTAATTTTATTCAAGAAATAAAAATGAAATTAAAATACTTCATTAACCCCAGGGGGAAATGATAATTTATGAAAATTTTATTTATGATTGCATTATTATAATAGACACAATATAACTTGTGGAGCAGAGAAGTCATTGTACTTATTTTGACCTGCATTGCATTTAGTGCAGGGGGAATATGCAAAATGGCATGGATCCAGTAAGAAGGGTTTCTACCCACATGCTTTCCAAAGGGTGCAAATTACATATTTTAACCTAACCAGCTATCAAGTTCATGCTTATGTGTCCTGTATTGTATCAAGAAGCTGCGCCTGTTACTAGCTAATTCCTGCTACTCCTAGGCTGCTTTGGTCATTATTGAAATTAGCTGGTTGTATCTGTGTTTGTAAATGAGCAAATAATGAGCATAATCTGTGTTAAACCTGATGACGCACCATAACATTATCACTGGCCCTATTTACCATAACTTGACTAAATTACTACAGAGACAAGTAGCGAAAAAGAGAAAAACTTACAAAGAAAAATTTCATTTTGGAATTCATATTTTTACACAATATTTACTGATTTTCATTACAAATCTTCATATAGTAATAGAGAATGACAGATAAAGATGTATTTTTCCCAATGACTCTTATTAATAAGGTTTTGACGGATAAACAGGAACGTTTATATTCCGTAGAAACTAAAATATTTGTTATTATTTTTAAATTGTACATGAAGTACTCCCAGGAATTGCGATCTTTACAAGTAGGATTGGTGGAGTACCCCTTTTAATGTGTCTGTTTTTCCCTTTTCTCTTTTTATTTTTAAAATTTATGACCACTCAACTTCATGTAGCTCAAGTTATGGAGTATGATGCCACACAGTGTTAATGTTTAAAATGCCGGACTATTTTCAGACAGCGTGTTTATGCAGCAACCAAAATAACAACTCTTCCAGTTTGCTGCAAACTGAGAGTAATATTTAAAGTATAGAGAACAATAGCACCAGTTCAGAAGCAAAAGGCTGATCATCATGGTCTTTTTTTCATATTTGTTAACGCTCCACTGAGCCTTCAGACAAACTATCGGTCCATGTTCTCATAAATGTAGCATACATGTCTGTGTTCCTCTGTGTTTTTTGGCAAAGAAAGAGCAGGGGAATGATCAGTCGGGCCATTCATGTGTATTCAGGCAGAAGAAACAGTAGCCGGGTGAATTTTGTAGTGACTGTAGTGGTTTCTATTTTTCTCTCCCATTTTGAAAGCCCATGCACGAATAACGTGCCTGCGTCAGAGTGAAGCGAATGTTCTACTCTCGTAAATACAACTGGTATACACGCATGCGTTTAGGGTATTTGCACAGCATGAGTGCAACACAAGCATGCATCCTAACTGCACATACACACAGCTTGAGCGCCCATCATGAATATTTATGGTAATGAGCTTTTCCTCTGTATCTGGACTTATACTGCATAGAAGGGATTGTCCCTTATGGCAGTGGTGGCACTGTCACCAAATGAAGATATGCAGTTCATTTAATATTGAATATCATCCTGGTTGGGATCCATAATTCATTATCTAAGTGAAGACGTGACTCTCGTGAAGAGGATGAGATTTAAAGGCTCGGAGGGAGGGGAGGATAGAACAACGGCCCGCGCCAGGTGCCCTCATTCACGTGGCAGCTGGAATCACTCCTACTGTCTCTCCCATAACCCTCCATGAGGTGAAGTTCAAGGCTTGTCATTTCAGGAGGTTATCTCTGTCTTGTAAAGAGCTGCCACATTCCCTGCCAGTCAGTGCTTATGCTAATAAGCAGAGGCAGGCACTTAAAAGCTTTTAATTTGTGCTGTTTGACATCATGCCATAGGTGATTTACTGTATTTGTCTGTGTAACAGTACAGTAAAATTAAAGGAGAAATGCAGGCAGACTGCCACAGCGCACACCTATTTGCTTCTGTCAAAGGCAATGAGAAAATGACATTGGTAACTTGATACATTTTGTTTGTATTGTCAACTATATCAGGCTGTTATGAGGGAAGAAAAAAGAATCCAGCGAGGAGTTTATAGTAAAGAAAAATACTGAACGGTAGTTATAGGAGCTGATACCAAAAGGCTTTTATTAAAAAAGCATTATCTTTTTAATGTACTGAGTTATTTTCTCATCAAGCAAAAATAGTATAATTTGCTTAATTTACTCCTTTTAATGGTAGTATTTTAAAAATAATTCCATAATCAACTAGACCAGTCTTTGGATTGCTTTACTTTTTGCTTTATTTTCTTTCAGATTTCAAGTGTGGCTCTGTAGCTTCACACGTTTGATTAGATATAATGCTCCAACAATAACCAACATAGACACCATGGACAAGCCAGTGGTTATGTCCAGTTTTTAAATATTTGGATTGTTGCCAGTTGAGCAACATTGTTGCTGGATTTGGCTTATTTTCTGACTTCTTTTTCATTCTTTTTTTCAAAGACGAGCACATTCACACACATCCCTGGGAAATGAGGCAGCAGGTGTTGGACTAAAAAGAATGTGAATAAACTGTGATGAAAATAAAAACCCAAAAGGCCGACACACTGCAGGGTCATGTTGAGGATAGCGCTTAAGAGTGACAGCCAGTCCTACACATGTGTCCCTGTAGAGGGGATAGTGTTTAAACTGCGGAAGTAATTGCATTATTTGTTTTTTTTTAATTCATTGGTGAAAAGGACAAAAACAACATCACCAAAGAGTGCATATTACGCCTGAGTGGTGAAGAACAGTAGCCTACTGCCCAAATTTCCTTCGGGATCAATAAAGTATTTATCTACCAAGTACTTACCTAAGAAGCGCTTGCAGACTAAACGAGGCTCCACAATAACAGTTTTGCTGCAGATGCTACAGCCCCGCAACCACATTTAGGTTTCAACTCAATAAAGCTGCCACACTAAGACAAATTAATGAATATATTGCTGGTTTGGCTATATACTAAAGTGGATACCAGTACTACCAATAATCGTTTCGCTTCCATAAGATCAACAAAAAATGTATATAACTCGTTGCATGCATCAAGTCCTGCTTTGAAACATCCAGAATCATCAACAAAGTGCATGTTGTTTCTGTTATTCCTATCATAAGCCTAGACCTGACCAACTGCAGCAATCCCAGATCATAGACCTGCCAATAGTGTGACCCTTCTTATACAGACTAACATCTTTTCCACGACAGCTGGATGCGTCTTTCTATGTGGTTGTTTAAGAAATGAGAAACTACTCAATGCATCAGTTGTGGTTAAATAAGTTGTTGTCATCTGAAAGATAATCGCCCATACAGTAATTATCCAATAGGAGGTTCATACCAAATTGCTTAGTTAAATCCAGGTGCTGTTTTAGTCTGTAGATGCCAGTTTTATTTGAATTTGAAAGCTTGTATTTACATGCATGTTTAAGAATAATTGAGTTTACTGTAATCTGTTAAATGCACTGTGGTAGCTCATTTTGTTTGGCATTTATTGCCACTGATATTGAAGTATTTCATTCACTTCAGAGCATAGTTGATGCCTTGAAGGGGCTTATAAAACGGATTTCACCCTGGCATCTAAATGCTTTTCTGTGACTACAGTTCGTTAACTACAATTCACCGCTTTAGTAAGTCAAATGGAGTAATCTATCTGACTTAACTCAGAAAGGTTCACTTGCCCTGTAGTAGCAGCTGCATCCAGTTTATCATTATGAATAATTCAAACGATACACAAGGCCACTTTTAATTTAGATATTCAGAGCAGCTATGTTTACTGCGTCATCCCTTCTCTCAGTCAGCACTTTTTTCATTTTCTGTTGTGCTAATCGAGAAGGGAGGGTGAGAGGAAGACAACGAGATAAGAGGAGCAGAGCATGAAGAAGCATTTATGCAGCTGCAGCAGCAAAGGTGAAGAGTATGCCTGTGTGTGAGAATGAATGCCGGCTGCTTCAGTTCTCAGGTAGATATTTGCGAGACATTCTGCTTTTAGTGTGAGAGACTATGATGCGGTTAAAGCCTGAGCATTGACTCATTTATGTTATAGCAGCCTAATGAAACAAACGTAAATGGACTGGGTGCTTGCGTTCACGCTGTTGGTGAGCTCTGCATCACATCATCAGGTTTTTACCAGTGGATACTACACAACTGTAACCCCAATTAGAGTTTTAATCACAACAGCTGTTTTTGCCATCTGACTCTAGGATGCTTAAAGTTATTTGATCTTTTTTGTTTGTTTTTTCACCCAACACATTATGATTTCTTAGCATAAAAGATTAAGACTAAATCATCTCTCGAAGCTGATGTGTGGTATTGTAACAGATCCTATTGTGCAAAGTTGGATATGGACGGACTTCTGCTTCTGTGAGCATTCACCTTTCTCTGCAGGACATTTAAGTCTGCAGTCACAGCTCTAATTACCCAAAAAGATTGCTTCACTGCTCATTCTGGTGATGGACAAAAAGGACAGATGCAGGTTATCCAGGAAACACACAATTCTAACCCGCCACTCACCGCATCACAGATCCTGTGTCAAAAATGATTGGCCAGTGAAGGACAATGGGACAGGGACAACACTGCATCCCTTTTCTTGCCTCCTTTCTTCAGTGAACTACCAACGTTTTCTTATCAGGAGAACAGCAAAGAAGAAAAAACTGCCCAGTTTTATTTCCAGCAGTTCTAAATAAAACTAAGCTGACTCATGTGGAGACTGTTTGCACTTAGAGGAAAACCGTAATGGTCTGAGGCCATGCACTATGATATGCTATCCGTATTCTGATTCAGTCTTTTTTATCAAGAAATATTGTAGACTGCGTCATTATTTCTGGTAAAGTATGAAAAAGCAAGTCCTGTGAATAATTGATAACTAACTGTAGATGGCTACCTGTCCATAGCTTGTTTTAACAACAAAGTCAACATACTAGTGCAGTGCCCATCTGTCATTGAATGGTTTTGTCAAAAAATAGTGTTGAAACCATAGAAAATAAGTTACAGAAGGAAAATAAAGTGAGCTCAAAGCCTCTTATTTTCCTCTCTTTTTGGAGAGGATCGAACATTTTCAGGTAAAATGAAGCATATCCTCTGCCTGTCAGAACACTCTTCATGATAAATATACTCTCCAACCACTTTTTTAGGTACTGTATGCCTTGCTAGTACCTGGTTGGAACCCCTTTTACCTTCAGAAGGGTCTGAATTCTTCCTGGCATAGATTCAACAATGTGTTGGAAACATTCCTGAGATTTTAGTCCATACTGACGAGAAAGCATCGTGTAACTTCCGCAGATTTGTCAGCTGCACATCCATTATGAGAATCTTCTGATTAAACTCAATTTTGGGGGTTGTGTGAACCAAAATTAAGAGGGTAACTCAAAATAGAATCTCAAATTTATCTCAGATGTCTTCGAACTGAAACAGTTGAAGTTGAAGGCAACTTGTGAACATGTTGCCTCAATTTTACAACATGAGTTGTTTCAGCTCAAAGACATGAGTAGACCTGAATATCTCTCCTACATGCAACATTTTTTCTTTACAGTACCACCTGAACGTTGTATGAAAAAGAGACAGGGAACATTTTTCAAGTCTTCTGCTGTCCAGTCTTAGTGACCTGTGTGAATTGTAGCTTCAGTTTCCTGTCATTAGCTGACAGAAATGTCATCCAGTGTCGTGTTTTTTTCTGTTTTAGCCCATCTGTTTCAAGTCTTGAGATGTTGTGCATTCAGAGATGGTATTCTGCATACCTACCTCGGTTAGAGGGAGTGGTCCTTTGAGTTGTTGTTGCCTTTCTATCAACTCCAACCTAGCTGCCCATTATACTCTGACCCCTGGAAAGGCATTTTTATCCATACAACTCACTGGATATTTTCTCTTTTTGGGATCTTTCTTTTTAAACCCTAGTTTCTGAAATACTCAGCCTGGCCCATCTGGCCACACAACCATGTAAAAGTCACTTAAATCTCCTTTTCCCCCCCCATTCTGAGGCTCGGTGTGAACTTCGGCAAGTCATCTTAACCTTGCTGACATGCCTAAATCCATTAGTTGCTGCCATGTCATTGGCCAATAAGTCAGTTGTGCTTACAAGCACCTGAACGGGTGTACCTAATAAAGTGGCCGGTGAGTGTATAGTTTGAGCATTTGACCTCATTATTAAAACCAGTTGAGTGATGAGTAATCTCTGTAAAGGCATGTGACCACATGGCCTCTCACATCGCGGCCAGTGTGTCAGAGCCAATCTCCATTCACACCAACTTCTGCCCGCACACGTCACCATCTCTCTGTCCTATCTGTGCAAGCTCCCTTGGGCATTGCCGGTCATAGCGTTTCCACCAAGTTTCACAAACTCTCAAATCAGAATGGTGTCTCTCAGTATGATTGTGCTCTCCACAAAAGGTAGAGCTTATTTATTTACAGGCAGTATCATAGTTTCCCAGCCTAAACAACAACAAAAAAGGAAGTCGAAAATAAGGCAAGGCAAGTTTATTTGTATAGCACATTTCATGTACAGGACAATTCAAGGTGCTTTACATACAAACAT
>JAOXYM010000014.1:6976555-7003240 GCA_028567055.1 Leptatherina wallacei | reverse complement strand
TGGCTCTCTGAAAAAATGTGTCAAATATCGCTTTTTAGTTTTTTTAAATATTTAATATCCTTGCATCTGTGATTTAAACCTTGGACTGATGCATTAAACCAACCAGGGAGCAGGGAAATTTAATTTCTACTATGAAAACTATGAATGACTTAGCATTTTTGGGAGCATAAGTTATTACAACCATTTTTTTTAAATTGTTTTGTTTAATTTTATTTCATCAGTTTTGTTTTGTTTTATCTGATTATATTCTGTTCATTTATTTTGCAGAGGGTTATATGAAAGGATTCATCCCACTCATGTTTTTTCTAAAAAAAAAAAAACATGCAAGAAAGAAAAAGTGTAACTAATTATCTCACAATGGGCTACATATGAGATCAATGGAAAAGATTCTTGTTTCCCCCTAATGAAAGCAACATCATCGAGATGGTTGTATGTTTAAAGTTTTTTTTCGTGTGAGAATGAAAAGTTCATCAGAGGTTTAACAATATGAAACATACACGTAGATTTGATTACACTGAATGATGGCATATGCTGTAGATCAGTGGTTTTCAGCCTATTATCCTTGTGGACCCCCACCCTCATGCACACACAGTCCCACACTAGGCTTTATTTTTGAATAAGGATGTAGGTTTTAAAATACTGTTGTTTAGCAAATTCCTCTCTGATAGGATGTGGTCTTAATTTTAACAATCACACAAGCTCTGTACAGTCAAAATCTCCCAGACCTTCTCTGCTCTTTGGGGGGGGGGGTATTAGGGACCCCAACTTGGGAACCCCTGCTGTAGATGATGTGAAGCCTACATGTTTGTCTGGTCTGGTCAGATACAGTATATCAGAGTTTTCAGAATTATAATTGCAACAAACTTTTAATCACAACTTTTTTCTGTCATGGATTCAGCATATTTTGTGCCTCAGCAGTTGCCAAGCAACCAGTAAAGTCTTCAGGAAATGATCCTGGAAAAACTGATTTGAGCCCCCATAAATTTAAACATGCGATATACAGTGAGAAGTGAAGAAATGTACAGAGCCAGAATGCCTCAGTGCTGATTGGTTTTTGGTGACAGATAAATGATGTATTTAACAGTAGACAACATGCTCAGAAACTGGCCTTAATTTGATGTTTGAAAATCACTTTTATTCTTTTTAAAGTATTTTTGTGCTAATCAGACTTATTATTGTCAGAAATGAGCTCTTGCTGCTCTTGCTTGCTTGAGGCTGCAGAGAATAACACTTGTTTTATCCACAGGAAGTACAGATGACATAACTTTCCAAGCGCAACAAGCTATTAGTAGATTCTCAGCAGACAGTGGGGATAGCGGATGGTGTTTGCCCATCTTAAGTGTTATTACAGCAAATGTGCACTTTGTACTTGCAGAAGCCTGGAGGAGGACAGGCACATTTTCACTGGATATGATAGCATTTCATCTATTATCTCCCTTTGCAAAGATGGTTTACACAGAAAAACAGAAATGAAATGTGTTTTTTTAGTTCATGTTTGGAGTGATATATTAAGGTGGGCATGCACCTGAAGGAGAGTGGATGACCACATTTCCAATGTGGGGGGGAAAAAAAATTACTGCAGGAGACTGTGAGCGCCAATAGCCAGCAGCTGTATATTCACCCTTAGAACAAGGAGTAAGAGCCGGATCGATACTTTTCTCGCCTCTCCCTCTGCTCATCACCAGAGGCTGCAGAGGAAGTGAAAAGCTACAAGAAACATTTATTACAGGCCCGCTTGGTGGCTCTGAGGGATACAGACCAGCGGCTCCTGGTTCTGCTTGTTAGCGGGCCTCGCATAGATTTAACCCTGGCTGCATGTCAGCATAGGGCTATGTGACATCACATCCCAGTGGGCTAATGATGGGGGTGCTTCACAAAGCAGCAGCAATTTTACTGGCCCTGAGAGGATTATTGTTTTGTCAGACTACATTTACTGTATGTTCTGGGTGGAATCCACATTTTTAACTGCAAAAATGTGATTTATTTGTACTTCTTTTTCATTCTACTCTTCCTCCTTTTTTGTGGTATAAAGAAAATCATGTTTTGTTTTACAATTTATCTCCTTTTATTTAGCAGAGTTTGACTCAACATAATAAAAATGGAATTAATTCTTTAATTTTATTGTCTCACTACAGTTTATTAATGCAAAACAAGGCTATCATTGCTTGCTGACAGACATTTATTTCCTAACACAGAAAAATCTGTGTGACTTGTCAAGTTTGCTGAGATGTTTTTGATGTCAACATTAAATTAATAAATTCTATGATATAAAAAAGTGAGAAAAATCATGGTTTTTGATCACAAAGAGCTTTGTGATGGATGTGACTGATTAGCAATGTATTCATTTTCTGTGGCTTAAATCTTTAATTTTTTGCTGCAGAACAAACAGTAGCTTCTTGATGCAACCCAATAACAAAAAAATGAAGATCAAATGAATACTGCTTTGATAGGGATTTAAAAAAAATATCAGATGTCATTTTTATCAAGTGTGTTGTTCTTTGGGGTGTTTTATTAGAATTTTAGCAGGAAGAAAAATATATCCTCTATCGACAGGAGAAAATCTAACGCCTAACCTGAAGGACACTATACTAAACATTGATTTTCCTCACTGGGATATATTTATCATTCCACAGGAAGTTCAGAGGAAGCTATATAACATACTTGAATAAATCTCAGACTTCGTCAAACAATGAAGATTTAGTCTGTTTGCAAAACTGTGGCCTTGATGACGTTTACGCTTGTGCATTGTTTGTCGTCTGGCTCTGATTTTCCAACACAGTTACGACTGAAAGCAGTGTTAGCTGTAATGTAGCCAACTCACATGCATGAAGAGCAGTATTCAGCCAGTATAATGGGACTGTTTTACCTTAAAATAAGAGTGGGTGGCTTGTCTGTCAAAGGTCCACAGTCTGAATACATTTTCGCTCAAAGGCAGTAAACTGTTTTTGTGTAAGAGCTGTGAGACAGTATATACCGTATCTTCAGAGAAAAATATGCAGTCATGTGGGGAAAGAAAGAACATCCTTTTTCAATTCATGATGGATTCAATTCAAGAGATTGAGTTGACTCAAAGTGCATATATGCACAGGTAAACTGCAATTCTAAAAAAAAACTGTACATTTACAAAAAGGGTTTGCTTGTAAGGTTGGAAGAATAAAGACTCTTCATAGAAAAAGAAAAGACTTGGGTTTGCAAAGTTGCATCTGAAGAAACCACAAGACTTCTGGAACAGTGTCATTGTTTGACCTTAATGCACAGCATCACATTTGGTGAACACCAAACACAGCACATCACTACAACACCTCGTAAAAACTGTCAAGCACGGTGGTGGAAGGATGATGATTTGGGTCATTTGTGTCATCGAGTTGACCATGAACTCTTTTGTGTGAAAATATTCTAGACCCAATTGGGAGGCCATCTGACAGCTAAAGCTTGACTGAAATGGATCATGCAACACAATAATCATCCCAAGCACATCAGCACAACAGAATTGCTGAAGAGAAGAGAATTGAGATGTTGCGATGACCCAAAGTCCAGACCTCAACCTGATTTAAATGCTGTGGTGGAAATTTAAGAGAGCCATACACAAGCAGATGTCATTGCTGCTAAAAGAGGTTCCAGGATATACATAGTTTTTTACAGTTGTGCCTTAGAGTTTTTTAAGTCCCAGTACATAAAACCATAACTTCTTAGAGTAACGGGGGTGGAAGTACTAACAATTAAATGGACTAAAATGTTTACTGTGGTGAGAAAATGGCTGGGCTATCAGTGTTCCTGCAATGCTCATATTAAAGGTGAAAAATAGCAAGACTACTCCAGCGGCCTCTGTAGTCCCTGGCTGTTTTTATGAGACTTCCACGGACCTGCTCTCTGACAGAAGCATTGATGTATTGAAAACTCCTAATTCTTTGTACAGTCAGCTCAGATTCAGCTCTGGCAGACATACCTGCCGCTCCACACTTGCCACCAGAGGACACAGTTCCCAGGTCTGGAACACAATCAAGGCAGTGCTGTATCAAGCCATGATTGAATGGAACTTCCAGCTCAGACATACTGGAGCACAAAATAAAGCAAGCTTGAAAAACCAAATCAAGTCCCACTTGATGCACTCTGTGCATGTGACCATATTCACGCTGTATGTAGGAATATGCTGTTGTACTGTATGCTTACTGCTTGTGCATTAAGTCTATATGTAAGTTTATAAAAGTGATAATATGATTGGAAAAATGTTTGTGAGGAAAAACTATAATTACTTTTCTTGTTTTTATTCATGTGGTAGTTTTGTACTGTATAAATATTGCTGGTATCCATGAACTAATGCCAATCATAAGATCATAAAACACAAGTTATGAAATTATAGTCAGTATTTTCATACAAGCCACTCTTCTATTTTTTGCTCATGTGGTACCTTTGTGTAGCTGTGAGTATTTAAAGCAACTGTAGTCAACATTATTACTAAACTCAATGATTAGGTGTAATGCGAATGAGGTACAGAGAGCCGTCCCCCGACTGTGCAGCTCCCCCAGGATCCCTCTCACAACTCATAATGTTGTTTTCAGCTGCAGCAGGCGGTTGCTTTCATTAAAAAAAAAACTACTATAAAAACCCTCTGTACATTACTTACTCACAACCAAACAAACCCAGTTAGCGACCAGCTGGTGAACATACTGGAGCATTTAACAACTAAAGAGCCGGATGTTTCCCTCAGGAGTTATTTGACATTAAACAGACCTAAAAGGAGAGAGAATATTGCACTTAAATTTGTCAGCTGGCTAGAGGCACAACTATCTGCAGGATTTGTAAACAGGAAACACTTCGCTAACAACTTCACCATATCGACATCATATGTCAGTGTCATGTTTACAGATAGTTTTTGTTACCCAAAGAGTCCGGAAAGAAAAGGGGAATGTTGGAGCCTTCAGCACGCTGTGAAATGTAGTTCATTATATTTATTTGCTCTTTCCATGCAAAGTAAGCAGTTTTCATGACCAAACTTCAGCATGCTCAGTATTAGCTGCTCTGAGTCTCAGTGGGAAAAGATTTCCATGTTGCACATGTTGGAGCTTTAAAGGCTGTGGTGAATCAGCTGTGCAGTTATGTTCTTTTGACCCTGTTAACGCTACGCTGCAGTGCAATGATGTGGGAATGCGGAGTGATTATTTCCTAATGTATGCTTTAGCTTGTAAAAGCTTTGTCATTGAGCAATGCAGTTGCAGACTGAAGACCAATAGGATCAAACATTCAGTTTCTTTTGTTGATTAATGATTTAATGTCATTCTAAAATACTAATGATACAGATCAGCCTTATATATTTTTTATTTTTATTTTAAACTATGAAATAATGGATATCTGATGTATTAGACATTAACAGTCATATGTGTCACTCACCATCCCTATCCCTCCACTCATCCCATTAGCCCCACCCTTCCCCTGGATTCTCTTGCGCCATTGCCATTTAATTTTGATGTTTATCATTTATCCAACTTCCTCTGTCCCTCACTCATTTCTTCACGCTAGTAGTTTATCATTATGTGCAATATATGTTGTTGTTGTTGTTCTTTAAGCTCCCCACTGTAATATGCTTGCGGGTTATTATCTTATCACCTGTGCTGTTATTACTGTGGTGCCATTTTAACCACTTTCATTACCTTTTGTGCGTTCATTTTTCCTTCATCATTACTCTGCCTGCTTTACAAGTTGTCCATCTGGGACAAATAAAGTGTTTTTTTATTTTCAATCCAAATACATCGCCCTCCATTCTAACAGTATATTTTCTGTAAACTTACCGCTGTAAAATCGGATTTTGCATTATATTTGATTATAGATGGTTATTTGTGTCCATAGTTTACTTCCAGGGATTTGCACCTTCCTAATAATAATAACCCTTGTAGGGTCTTAATATCTTTCATCCCCACTGCCATTAAAATGTTGAATACCAGGTAACTTTTTAAATTTGTTGTTAAAGGTTTTATTTGATTGCTAAAATGAGCTGCTTTTACTGCAGCCCATTGTTAATTTGGCTTATTGGCATTATATATTCAATCCTTTTTCTTGTAATTTATTGTATATTTTTTACCTATCTTTGTTCTATTTATTATCTTTGAGTCTATAAATCTATAAATAGTCTGCATGATCAAGTCTATGTTGTTGTTTTGTAATCCTGGCTACAAACTAATTTCTCTGTATGGGACTATAAAGATACTTTGATACTTTTATATACAGTCAAGTGTAAGATCACCACCTGTGTAGACTACAAATGGAATTAGTGCGTATATATTTACATATGCAGTGTATATGCAAGTATAAGACACATAAAGCTGCTGTGTTGAAATGACTCCTGTGAATGTGCGAGCTTCTACAGAGCAGGGACACAAACTCTAGTTTCAAACATCACCTGCAGTCCAAGGAATCATTCACCTTGTAATTATGCATTAGCCTGCTGGCCACTGTCAGACAGACAGACAGACAGGCCGATGCACTGAAACAAACAATGACAAAACTGTAAGCATTATTTCTTTCTTATCCCACCCTCGTGATGCTCAGCACTTGTCAGGATGGGTGGGCAATTTAGCACATTTTTGTGTAGGTGTGTCAGCGTGTAGGTGTGCTTTGGTTTGTCAGCAGTGACGCCTACAGAACATGAACATGTGGGGCCACAGCCGGCTCGGGTGGATGATTTGTGGCAGGCTGTGTGCTGTTGTAAAACGCTGGTGTATTTGTCAGCGCACTGCGTCGCCCATCCAGGAACACTGACTCAGATAAGTGGCTGGTCTTGCGCTGTAGAGTGTATGGGAGGTCAGAAGGGTGTAAGAAGTGGAAAAGCAACACAGAGGAATGAAAATGCGTGCAGTTAACATTCCACATTCAGCTCCCAGGCAAGATTTCATGCTTGCTGTGGGAGAGGGCTCTTACCATTGACTGATTGTGAGTCACTCCACTCTCATACAGACAGAATCTGTTAGAGTGAATTTAATGCAACATGGGTTTCTGCTGTTATCATAACCTTGATGCAATATTACTCACGTTTAAAGTAAGCTTTTAGAATGATTAAACCCTAAAATCCCTCAGGTTCAATACTTTGCCCAGGTTTGTATTTGTGTTCTTTAGGCTCATTTTGTTGGTGTGTTACTGAGGCTCTTAGCCACATCATGCCATATTTGTAACACAATATCTTCTATATTTGATGACTAGGAAACAATATTAGATATGCTTTTGCCCAGAAAAGCTATATGTTAGGTCTGTCATCTGCTGGCAGTTTGCTGTTTGCTGCAAGGGATGACATTAACATTGGCAATGGCATTATTTCTTTATTATCCTCGTGGACATAAGTTTAAAGTTTCAGTTTCAAATTATTTAATTCTAGATTTATTTCTAGATGATACTGAAATACAAGTAGGCTATGGAACATTTTCCTTTGTCTTTGGATTCCTTTGTTAGTGAGCAGTAGGGAAGATTTATTGCTTCTTGTGGTTATGGCAGAACAAATCACAATTCACTCCACAGTAAGTAGATTTTAGAAGAAGGCAAAGAACCAAAAAAGATTTGTCGAAATAAGGGTCCATTTCCTGCTCTGGAAAGAATAGCACCTATTAAGTGTAAAGCTCATTTACATGTATGACTCACAAAATAGTCCTGTGCATTGTCAGCGCCATATCTCCAGGTTGTACATCACCGTGATGTCTTATATTTGGCCTCTGGCAGTCGGGTTTCTTGTTTTCCTGGAACAATTCATACAGTAAACTGAATAGACTGTCCTATTTGCTAGGAATGATAAGTGATGCCATCTGTCTTTTGCTATTCACTCACACTGCTCTATTGCCCTTATGTGTTTAGGCGTAGCGTGATGGAGATAGTGATTGAGAGAAAAGCAGTTTATGTGGGGTTTAAATCACTTAAATCCCCCTATGAATAACTATTTGTCATGCAGTGGAATTATTTTAACATTTCATATGAATATAGTTCATTAAACCTAGAGGCACTCATATTGAGGGTGGCACAGTGGTGTGGGAGAACATGCAAACTCCACATAGAAAACTCTGTGTGGAGTTTGCATGTCCTCTCTTCATCTGTGTGGGTTTCCTCTAGATACTCTGGCCTCCTCACACAGTCCAAAAGAATACATGTTAGTTGCTGATTCTGAATTGACTAGTTTGAGCATGCACTATTGTTGGTCTGGCCCTGCAATGGACTGATAATCTGTCCAGAGTAGACCTGCTGTGCATCTCTCTCTCCTCCTCTCTACCTCGACCTTAAAGGGGCTACGCTGTTTTTCTTTCAACACAGCGCTGTTAACAACTCCATATCTCTGCGCAATGAGACATAACTCTCATCCAAACAAAAACAGTCGACATTTTAAAAAGCTGTTGACTTTGTACGCCATTTGGACTAATCGATTAGTTGATTAATTAGTTGTGTTGCTGTGTTAGCTAGTTAGTTGTGCACATCACTAGTTTACATATACATGATATACAAATGACTTTGTGATCATCTCATTGCATCATGTCATGTTTTACAAGGTTTTTGATGGTTAAACTGCATGTGGATTTGGTTTAGTTATTGAATACAAATGAAAGCAAGAGTGAGATCAAATAAACCATTGTTAATATTTGAATGGGCCCCTGGCCACTTTATACTGGAAAAGTTGGGCACCAGCATAAAAAATGTTAAGAAACCACTGATCCGGTACATATTTGTACGACACCTGACAAGTGGCTAGTTTGGCGCAAATATAGAAAAAGGTCAGTGGGCCTTTCTCCGCCAGGTTGATACAAGCATAACATGGTTGTGTTGATGCAAAGCATCAGTGGAGTTTTAAATAGATTGATAAAGTCAGTCAATCTGCTGAATATTGTTGCATTCTAGGCTGGTCCTTTTTTTTTTCTTGTGTCTCTTTTACACATGTGATGAATGGCACAATGAGCCATTGTCCCTACTTAAAGGTGATGCCTCTTTTCTTATTTTTTTATTCATAGCTTGTCATTACCTCTACCCAGCTTCTGCTCTGACAATAGGAAAAGATACAGACTCAGTAGATGTCTTGCCTTCCCCTTTTTGACCAACCAGCTGGCAATTCGGGTCAGACAGGGGTCTTAAAGAAACAAAGTGTTTTAGGGAGAGGGTTACAAGGTGTGCTGCAGCAATAAAAACCAGTAAATAAAACGATGAAGCTGTAATGGAGTGTAATACAGGATCTATAAGCAAGGCTATATGATCCAAATCATGGGGCACAGAAGGGCATAATGGCAATGTGCATAGATTGAGAAAATGGCCAGTTCATAAGCTTCAGTGGTTTAAAGTGTAACTCCCAATGCTGAGTCTAACTTCTCCACTACATCATTTTGAAAAATGTGACTGTAAAAGGTGGGCACGCTGCTGAGAGGGGTTGAAACCATTTTAGTAACACCTAAAGCTGGAGGTGTTTAAGCTGAGGCACAAGCAGAGTCAATCTCTGAGCTGTAACTTAGAGGGGAAGGAATGAAGTGTGGTGGTGTGTCAACTGCTGTCAAAAACACAAGTCCATACAATTCTGCTAAAACCGGTATCCCACTCAAAGTTGACAGCTACAGTAGGAGAGGTGAGCCACCCACCCCTGATTATAGTGTTCACTCACTCTTTTTCTGTAATACATTTATGATGTAGCAAATTCTGGCCAACTCTATATCTGTGGCTATGCAAGGTCCAAAGTAATATGGAAAATTTGATGTGTTAAGCCATTTTCAAGCCCATTAAAGGCTTATTTTTATTAGTATGGTACAAAAGTAAACAATGTCAAGATTAACACCAGCACTGTTTGGCTTCAGGAAGCAGAAGGAAACCAACCATTTATATAAAGGAAAAATGGTAAAACAGAGCTAAATTTATAAAGAACAGAATAAAAATGGTTTTTGGTCACAATTATAGAGGGGATTTTCCTGAAAGAGTTTATCTCACATTTCATGATATCTTCTATATAAACTCAGCAACTTCCTGTACAACACATGGTGGGATGTTAAGTGGAAACAGAAGCTGATCACCATGTGTGTTCCAGAACCAGACAAAAATAAGGCTTTTGTTGGCAAAATTTCTATTTGACTAAGGTTGTACTTACTCCAAAAAGTAGAAGTGGTTGAAAATGATTTTTTATGGAGAGGTTGACACACTTTATCATTTTTGAAGATGAACATTAATATTGGACATAACATTGATTAGATTCATTCCTAATTTAACTAGATTTTGAAATATTTCCAAACAATAATTGTTATTACTTTTAATTATTTTTACTCTTTGTGCCTTAATTTATTTTATTACAGCGTTTATGTATGCATGTGTGTTTTTCCAACATAACTTGCTACTAGTGCCCCCTCTGGTGGTTTGTTGAGCTTACAGTATGTGGGAATTTCCTATAGGCAGCAGTGGTTTTGCTTTGCACTGCTTTGCTTTGCGCTATTAAAAGAGCAATATAGAAGAGATAATGTATTATGACTTCCCCCCCCCCACCCCACCCCACACACACACACAGATATACCAAGGACACACTAGAGGAGAAACACTGCTAAATGAGCTCTAACTCATTAGCTTTAAGGAAAGATGTGTACTGTTCTTCTCTTGTGGTTTTAAATTGTACACAAATGGCTCTTTATGTGTGATGCTTGGTTAATTACAATCTATATACAAGGAGAAACACTGACACATTTTTAGTAAACATTCCTCAGAGAACTGCCAGATAAACAAGGTTAAAAAGTATGAATGTTAAGGATGATTAATCCAAAGTTGCGGTACAATTTATTAAATCACATCACATGTACAGAACAATCACTTGTATTCCATGTTTAATCGATCATGTCTGTGTGTTTCTCATTTCTCCACATTGCAGGTTAACCCCCTCCGGTCAGTAGACCTGTAGTGATTGCAGACATGTTCTAAAGACAATACTTCAGTCACCATGAAAGGGTTAGGAGCCAGTCGCAGTCGTCATCTCTCTGACTCTTGTGAACCAGCAGGATGCCCTCAAAAGCCTCTGTGTCCTTTAACATCTGATCCTCACAGCTCCTTTCTGTTGAGCCCTACCATAAACCATTATGGTACTCTGGACCCCCATCTCCATCAGTACCCTCCCACCAGCCCTACCTCCCTGACCCCTGACTGCATGCTGCCTTTCAGCCAGATGACCAATAGCAGTACCTTTCCTCGTCTGCATTTTACCCCCCAGACAGACCAGCTCGACTGTTCCCAGACCTGTATGGCTGGTGGTGGAGCTGGGCAGGGCAGCAGGGCAGGTACACTGTCTACATCCTTGTCTATGGGTATGGGCTTGGGTTTTGGACTGACAGGTGCCCCTATGATTACTAGTGGATCAGCCACCATCTCCTCTGCAGCAGCAGCCAAGATGAACCGGTTACCCTCCAACCTTCTGGATCAGCTTGAGAGGCACCTGCCCCTGCAGCGCGATGGCTTCAGTACGCTGCAGTTCCACAGAGGACGTATGTCCAAGCAACGCAGTGAGAGTCCAGGACGCATTCGCCACCTCATGCACTCTGTGCAGAAGTTATTTGCCAAGTCCCAGTCTTTGGAAAACTCTGGAATGAAGGGCAGCATAAATGGCCGCTCTGCTGGAGGAACAATGGGAGAAGACGAGGATGGCGATAGACCGAGTCGCAGAAGCAAGAGTAAAGACAGGGCTAAGACTGAGGGGTCAAAACAGAGACCTAGACCTAATACAATAGGCCTCTGGAGCTCAGATGACGCCCTGGACACTGACACTACCAAAGCTGGCACTATTGCTGTAGGTTACCGCAACCCACTGAGCATGATGACTCTTGGCAGAGCGGTGTCAGACAGCCAGGCGCCCCTCAGACATATCCCACAGGGCTACAACACAATTTCTGCACATTCTCTCAAGACCTCAAAAAGCAGCAGTGACCTCAAGTTCCTGGCATGCCCAGTGACACAAGTGGGATTCAAGGAAGAGGAGGCAAGAAACAGGGGAAATAAGGATGATATGGTGGTGAAGAGGGGCTCTTGGTCCACTCTCACCCTCAGCCAAGCCAGGCAAGTGTTGCAGAAGAGCTCTGCTACTGTCAACAGGACTCTACTTAAATCTAAGTCATGCCATCAAGACTTGACACAGCAGTTCCTTCAGGTAGGCAGACCTGTGGGTTGTCATTGTCATCATCAACATTTTCTGTATAATTTTGTCTAAGGATTTTTATTGGTTCAGTTTGAGTTATAGAAAAAAATCATCCATTTTGTTCATTCCTTATGCTTTTTCCCTTTTTATGTTTTCTTGACAAATCATAACAGTTCTGTTTCCTTTGGAAGTACAATTGCTGCAAATAAATCCAGAATCAATTCAAACTTGTGAACTAAATCAGACCCAATGTTTGCATGACCCAATGTTTGTAATCTCAAAAGAACAAATACTTCTATATTCCAGGTCCCCCTGGAGGACTGGACGGGAACTTTAGGTCGTGGACGGCCCAGGGGAACGGAGATTCCTTGTCGAAGGATGCGAAGCGGCAGCTACGTGAAAGCCATGGGAGACGTAGAAGACAGTGAGGACTCAGAAGGAAGCCCCAAACCTTCGCCCAAATCTGCAGCTCGTCGCCAAAGCTACCTGAAGGCCACCCAGCAGTCTCTGAGCGAGCAGCAGCCACCACCACCTCCACGCAAGTGAGTACCACAGTACAGGCGAAGAGGAATTATGGCTTTAATTACCATGCTCATTGTTCTGCCACAGTTAAGTTTGTGCTTTTTTACTTTATATTCATCAAACCATAAGCAGGATCTGAATGAAGCATTTTTAATGTTGTGGAAGAGACTTTTTTCTCTTGTCCTCAAAGGTAGTCAGCAGGTGGCAGCATACTATCACAAATAATTGGTGGGATGTGCAGCAGCACTTCATGGAGAAAAAATTAAATCACAGAGGCTGTGCATGGATGTAGAAATGCAGCTTAATGAGAGGGGACAAGAAGTATCGTCTTTATTTGCTGCAAAAGCAATAGGAGATGAATTTCTGTGTTTTACTCCTACACCCACACATACAGGCCTCGCTGCTACGCTCTCATGCGGGAGGATTATCTGTGGTCTCCTCTACAGAGTGCATGCTCTATGCTGCATCTGAGGTCAGTGTGATCCACAGGCAGGCAATGTGGCCCTCTTTCCACCTTCACTTGCCCCACCACTACTACCCACCACCTTTTTTGCCCATACCTCTCAAGTATTTTTCCTCTTAGTCCCCAGTTCCATCTCTCACCTTGCAGGTACCCTGAGTCACATGTTTATATTTTACTCTTAACCTTTTTTTTCCTCAAGCCCTGATGTCATAACATGCAAATTCTTCATGGAAATCACTCCAGCACACCCACTGCTTAATGCACACACATTTTAACTGATGCCAGGTGCCAAACTGGCAAGCCAGAACAGAGGAAATGGATTTCTAAGATCAATTAAAAAGCACATTTTGAAAATCCTATTTAAGTTTTGCTCATGAATTGCTGTTTCCTCTGTGCTGCTATTTTAAATCCTAACACATATCACCATCCACACATCTCAGTAGTATTTAATTTTTAAACACCCAGGGGATTTTTTTTCATAATGTGAAAAGTATCCCCTTGATATATCATCAATTAAACACAACCTTCACTTATTTCACTCTCTGACTTCCAGAGAAGCTGATTATCAAATTCACTTCCACAGCTCCCTGCCATCTCTGAAAGAGCTATCCACTAATCGGAGCCTTGATAACTTGGACTGCCTGGTGAGCCCCACGGAAGGCCCTCCACGTCACAGGAACAATGATTTCAGCCAATGCTCTGGCACGCTGGGTAGAGGCTCGGGTACTCAGGTACATCTATGATCTGATCAGATGTTTTAATGCTGTATTTTGTGACACTGTTTGGGTAGACAAAGATCATTTCTTTTAAAAAATTAGAGAGTAAATGTTATCAGTGTAAGTAATAACCCACAAATGCACTAGCAAATATAAACTTTTAATTAACTCTTTAGAATATTCAACACTTTTAAAGTTGAAATAAGCAAAATAAATTAAAAAAAGTGCTTCAGAGCATTTGCAAAATGTCAAAGTGGACCATTTGCAGCAATATAAACCTAAGAAAGCCAGTTATACATCTTCAGAGGGATCAGACTTTGATGCAGAATAATTTTCCATCAGTTAAGGTAAAAATAACCTACATGAGAGATGCAGTGGGTTTACTATATTTAGACACATTTTAAATCAATTAAAGAACAAGTGAGGGACTGAATTTCCTATGTGATGATGAAGGTAAAAAATCCTAACTAAATTATTTTCTAGATACGTAGGTATATTTTGGAATAAACAGTTTTTTGTTCACTAATTTCGTAGGTTTATACCACTCACAGCACTGTCATGTTTGCAACTAAAAAGCTAAACATATGAGGGAAAAAGTTCACTTTTATATCTTTCTATGTGGCTTCAAATACTTAAGGTGTCACTTATTCATGAAATGAAAGAGTCTATTTTGAGCTACTCGTGCAATGAAAGTTTATTTTTGGAACATCTCTGCACCAAGAACAAAATAATCACTTATCGCTGTTATATGTGTAACATATCAACACATAGAACAGTGATTATATGCTGTTTTATGTGTTATAATAGTTATCGTTGTTATATGAGTTGCATGTCACATCATATAAAAACACTCCATTTGTGATGGTTTAGGGATGGAGGACCTAGATGTGAAACATACGTAGGATTACAATCTAAAATATGAAAAAGAAGAATCGAAACCAGGTAGATAGTTAGCTCGGTTGTTTTCACAACTAAGGGTTTGGCAGAAAAAATAGAATCCAGGAGCAAAATGAAGTTCAAATATTGAGAAACAACCATCATTGGCAAGGTAAAAAAAATATATAACAGAGCGACAAGCATGCTGGAAAGCTAGTTGCTAAAATCTGATAAAGAGTGACTGAAACGAAGAGAGTAAATGAACAAAGTGAGTCATGGTGGGAACAGAGCAGCAGGGTAAGTTTAGTTGAACTTAGAACAGGAGTGAAACAAACATTAGAAGCAAAACAAAAAAATTCACAAGGACTTTAGATTAACACAGGACATGAACATAAAACTAACTAAATGAAAACTGACAAATCCAAGATAAAAACAATACCCATCCTGTAGCTGTTTTCACACACAAACACCAGAGATTCTTTGGACATCATAGCAGCAGGCTTTCTGCTGGGGACACATTCTCCTATCTAGAAATGCAAGTGAATAGGAACAGCTGTATCCAGCATGCAAGAAAACACATGTAATGCAGAAATTAGACTGCAGAAATCATTGTTCATCTTTATAGCGCCTTTAGAATAGCAGATGAGGCTCCTTATTCTGTTGATATGAGTAATGCATGAGGTAGCGAGCAGAACGCAGCATACAGGTCAGCAGATAGACAAACTCACCACGAACACACGCAGGGACAGGGAAATGTCCACAAGGAGTCTGGAAGTGCATGTTGCAGATATTTGTGTTCTCACATGCTGTTTCTCCAGAACATTATTTTATCGTATTGTGTATTTTTCTTTTACCTGCCAAGGAACTACGGATGCTAATTAGCTTGTTAGTTACAATTATTGTTTATAGATGTTCATTAACATGCACTGTCCCATTCAAATAAACTAATAAAAGAAAAGTGAAATTAAATGTACATTTCAGGCTTCCAGCCCATGTGTGAAAACACTCATGACACTATTTGCATTTGACATATTTCTAAAACCTAAGTGTTGGCCTACAGCATGTCTTGACTTGTGAGAATGGTAAGTAAATTTAATCATGTAGTGTGCTATTTTATATTTCTTCTTTTTTACATCTTTTATCTCACAATTTCTCTCTCTGGTGGTAGAGACTGCTCATGTAGGTTTGCTTTCACTATTTAAAAAAAATCATAATTACTGCAAAAACATTGGGTAGAGCTGAACATTAAAGAGTTAAGTAAAAATTTGAAAACTTGTCATCTACCAGCAGCTTTTTCTACACTGACATTCTTCCTGAAGTGAAATATCTAAGCGCTTCTTCCACCAGCAAGCATAGATCCGTTAATGCATGTTTATCAGTGTGTCCTCTGCCTTTAGCGTGTGAGTCTACACACGTTCTTACAGGTATGCGGGCAGGGCTGTGGGCACTCTGTCCCGTACTGTGAGGGGGAATCGCAGGCAGTGGAGGCTCTGGATCTGCCTGCGCCAACGTGCTTCCGCTCGCGCAGTCACAGCTACCTGCGGGCTATCCAGGCCGGCTGTTCCCAGGATGAAGATACAGCTTCTGTGGACTCAGAGTCTCCACCACCCACCACTGCAGGCTACAGCTACAGCTCCAATACACGTGAGTACCAGTGAGAAGAAGATCTGTGATTCTAAATAAGCTGAAAGAACAGAACAGAATATAAAATGTCACTTTGCTCCAATAAAACAAAATGAACATTGTGTTGGGAATTGAATATTACAAACACTACCTAACCTTATCAATGCTGTCTAACTTATCAACAGTCCTGACCAGAGCTAGTGGCAGTCTTGAATTTCAAACAAGGAATTTTGAATTTCTTTAGAAGTGAATGTAAATGAGACAATTTTGCAAAATCAAAATATTAAAAAAACTTTTTGCTGTTGCTATATTGAAAAAAATAAGTATTATAGATATAGCATAAAAAAACAGAAAATAATTATTGGCATTTTTATTGAATTATCAGCAAGTTTCACATATAATTGTTCAGATGCATTCAGGGCATGATGCTCAATCTGCAAAGGTAGGTGAGGAAGTGGAATTACAACACAGGGCAACGTGACTGACTTGGAACTATTTGAAGTGGTAGCTTCAGCCTGTAGAACCTGCAACACACTGAACCAAGTCAGGCTCCATGAATAAAGGCCAAGGAAATGAAAGAAAGGAAAAAACAAACCCCACTTTTATTTACAAAACTTTTGCATACAAGACAGTTTCAGGGGTGGCCGTGTGATGGACTGGTGACCTGCCTAGGGTGTACCCTGCCTCTCGCCTAATGCCTCTAGCCTTCCTGTGACCATACATTGAAATAAACGGGTATATAGCCAATGGATGGATGGATAGTTTCAGGGGTAATATTCCATAGGGACACCAAATGTATCAATGTAAAAGCAAAATGTGCTACACTGTGTTGAAAGACATGGATGGTACATGAAACAGGTAGATAACTTCCCATTGAACACAATTGTTGAAATGGAAAAGATTTGCAGTTTTAACTTAGAAACTAGACCTGGCCCAAATCTCATTGAAAACCTTTGTGGAGAGCTGAAATCAGCCATTATAAAAAAAGGGATTCAAGTTTGTTTGTTTCTTTTAACCAGAGGAACTTGTGTAATGACATTTCCATTGTGTATTGCAATGCTACTGTTAATGTAGTTGCACAAATGTGGTTTCAATTTTTTTTTTTCTGGGCAATAGGTTTCTGATCATTGAATGCGGAAAAAAAAAGGGAACAGGATCGGTTACATTTTAGGTAAATTTGAAGTAATTTGAAACTGTTGTTTTTATTATCTGACATGTTTTATACATGCCTGATAATTCATGATTAAATGCATTGTAAGAAATGTGCAAAGTGATTGCGCCAAAATGTACCTATAAAGAATTCAAGTGTCCCATCATATACTAAATTGAATATATGACAAACTTCTATTTATATTGGGCTCCTGCCTCATGGAATGCATGTTGTGTGTTATTTTACTGGTTCCTTGCAGCTTTTAACAATGTAGCAGTGATATATGGTTGTTTTGGAAATATATTTGGTTAATATTACTGTTATTACTTTTTCATATCTACTTTTTACTTTATCCATAGACTGTGTGGTATAAACAACATTTGTTATTAATGGTTTACCTATTAATAGGATTATATAATCACATTGCAACATAATAGATTTAAAAATGAAGTAACCTAATCTGCACTGATTACATTAGAAAATGTGTAATCACATTAAAAATGACTGGACAAACAAAATGAAAAAAAATTAAAGTACATCTTAACTAATATTTCAGTTATTTTTCAGTTTTATTACGTTTTATTCCCTTTTTTTTTATTTACACCGGGAATGGAAGATGGCTGTTTTGAGTTGCTCATCTTACAAATGAAAACAAATACAAAGTAATGTAAGTTCAAAGTAGTCTGACCCAATCTTCTCAATTCACAAAACATTATTTTGTCTGATTTTGTATTGAACAGAACGTTGTTTTTCTCGGTGGGACATCTTGGTTTTACTACTAATTTAAAGATGCAAACAAGAATAGCAACGAGGGGAAAAGGTTCAAATCTGTTACGGCTCCATTGTTGAGGAAACAATAGATCACAATATGTGGTAGTTTTTTTTATTATGTCTAGACCACAGTCAGTTCCCGCGGCGTCACCGTCGAAACAGAACGAACCAACCCCTTAACACAGTCACAAACAACGTAATACCGGGGCTCCGAGCCAATCACCGTCATCTTTGATTAACTCGAGCCCCAGATCTATCCAATCGTTTGTAGAAATCAGTTACGGAGAGAACGTGGACTCCAATCGTCGTCGTCAAGGGCGTGGACTTCAAATCTTTTCTTTCTCAGCGTCGTTGTGTGTATCCTACGGCAGGACACCGTAGTCTATCTACAGCTTGTCTGCCGCTCATGAATGAACAGAAAATAAGGATTTTCGAGTCACCCACAATACAGTAAGGTTATTCGCTTTTTACAGCTGGTCGTTAATGTTGGGACTGTCACTTGTTGTCGGTACGCTAGCAATAGCAGGCTAACGTGAGCTAATGTTAATGGTGAGGTATGTTAACTAGCTAGCTAATGTGGTTGAAGAAAGGGGGTAAGACCCAAAAATGTGGGCAATTGGGTGTACAGAAGGCCAGGCGGCGAGACAGAAATGTGGCCGCTGCTTTTAGATTGGCGGTAATGAGGCAAAAAGTCATCTCTTTGTTGCCTTGCTCATATCAGCTACATAATGCCTCGGGCTATACTTCGTTAAATGCCCTGTGTGGTAGTACGGGCAGCACGCTTGCGACCAGTTATCTATCAGGCTAGCAGAAGCTAACAGGAGCGGAGGCGTCAGCAGCCGGGTATGGACACCACGATACCGGGATAGCTTTGCGAACCAATCTGTTTGTCACAGAAAGTAGCTGATATAGCCTGGTCTAGTTGCGAAAAGAATTAAGTTCATACAGATATTTAATAAGTAATGTTCAGACTCGAGTTGTTCAATATAATGAAGAAGACTTTCTCAATTCCTGGGGAAAATGCTCAAATTAATCGTATTGGATATTCATCTCAATGGTTATCTTTCAGCTTAACGTGACATGTTTGATAAAGTAAATTAGCTGTTCTTCCTTATCTTGGTCTTAACATGTGACAGGGATGTGTTTCCAGAAGCTTAAAGGAAGGTATGAATCACGTTTAATGACATTTTATCAGTTCATCTCTATGCAAAGTCCGAATGTCTCTGTACTGCTAGGTGGTTTTTATTTTTATCTCGATGCCATGCTTTCCTTTTACAAAGTCAGAGCACTTTTAGAGGTTCAAATGGTTTTTATCGACAGAAGCAAGCACACAGGTAGCGCCGGTTGTGTATGGATATTTCTGCATGAGATGTCATGTGGTGGTGTGAGTGGATGCAGTTACTGTCTGCCTTTTAAAAAAGATTTTACTTCAATTGCAACAACTTCTGTGGCTATTTATAGGTCCACCATTACGTGTACCGTTTTATTCAGTAGCTGCCATGTGTTAAGACCTGAGGACACGATCAATAATTCATTATCTCCCTGCACTATGCAGTGCTTAGCTGTTAGGACACTTCACATGGCTTTTATAAGAATCACCTGACAAGAAGGATGTGCTCTAAAATGGACAAACATTAGAGCCATACACCCACTTTGACATTAGCAACATCCTTTTTCTATGTTCACTGAGTCTGCTTGTAAAATTAGCCAAGACAGTGTACAGTTAAAAGATCTTAATACAAACTGCAGGGTGTCAATAAGGTTGCTGGCTTTAAAGGTTCATTGTACTGACAAGGATGTTCATTTAATCCAGAACAAAATTACTCAAGATGTGGGGTATCCGTATTACCATTGGATAGACTGTGAGTCATCCTTCACAGTATTACACCCTCTTCCGCACACTCATTGATGAGGTAATATCTTCACTGAATGGCCAAACCAACTGTAGTGTCACAGTTGGGTCAGCATCAGACAGGCTTCTTGATAATGAGCATTGTGCTGAGTTACAGCATGAAAGTCCATGAAAAGGTCAGTCCATTTCCTGAACTACTTCATATTTGAATACATCTATACAACGGCAGAACAGTATTTATTTAAGACTCAAAAATAGTATTTGAATTTAAAAGGGTAACACATCAGTCTATTGCTAAGTGTAATTAACTTGACATTATATTATTAAAAAGAAAATAATACATGCCTCTACCTTTAAAAAAAAAAAAAAAAAAAAAAATATCACATCCTCCAACATTTAACCCAATAGACTCTTGCCACCAGTCTTCACCTTAGCTGATTAGACTTTAACCCAGACATTTACCTCAATCCAGCAGGTCAGACAAGAAAACCACAGGAGGTCTTAAAGAAATCCGACTATGTAGTGCAAAAGGATGCATAAACCAAATCTCCTAAGGGGGTAACAATTGGGCCACTTCATTGGAATTTTGTCTTAGTTTTAAAGGCTATTATCAAGGCAAATTGGTCTTTTTTGTTGCCGACAAGTTCATAGTATGTTTACTGTATGAGTAATAGCTGCTACTGTAATTAAACAGGGTGATTCATTGTTATATAGGATATAGTTATTTGTTTTAAAAGTACAAAATTTTGTCTTTGGTTTTGTCATCTCTTTTGGTGTGTCTTGTGTAAGCAATTTACCTTTTCATATCAGTGCCGTCAGCACTATATGGCTGTTGCCCTATTGTTCTGTCTCTACTTATCGCTGTCCATGTTCCGACATGTTTGTCTGTCTTAGGCCATTTTTATATCAAAAGTAGCATGTTTTCACAGGATTTTTATATGCGAGTAAAACTTCTAAAACAAGCTGATTGAAGCCTTTTTCATTGTGTTTGGTAGCTCCTCTGAAGGCTCCAGTTTGCCTGTGAAATATACCTCTTCTTCCCAGACAACAGGCATGTAACTGGGACAACATGCTGTCCAAAGTTGCATTGTTTCTGATAATACAGTTATATACAGTTTTTGTATATGACATTATGGCCAGTGTATACTTCTTAGTTTTTTTTTCTTTTGTTTTTTTTCCATTGTTTTTGTGGAGCCTATTTTAGTTGTTCCACCTGTAGCATCCTCATTGAAAGTTGGCTTGTACTCCCGGAATTTGTGTTTCTATTGATACCAAGCAAAACTGGACCCATTAAAACCTGCATCTACTGCAAAGCCATTTGATACAAGAGAGACTGAATGCTGATGAAGCACTTTCCCACTGCACTCAGCACCCACTAACATCTGGTTCCTAACAGCTTTTTTTGACCTGTTTAAAAAGGAGTACCTATTCCTATTAAGTTATTTTCAAGCTCCCAGCTATTTATGTAATACGTGCATGATTCTTGAAACTGAACCAAGTAAATGAGTATATGTCACAGTAATTAGCTGAAACACATAAATGAAGACCAACTGATTTCACTAACTATTTTGAAATATGGGTTAGGGTTAGGCACTGACTCATGTTGGCATGAAATCTGTTCGATGTATTATACCTACCACTCTTAGCTGACCTTACCACAGGAATTGACTTCCGTAAGGCTTATGTTTATCTGTTATGACACCTTTTTTTAATGTCAGATCCCTTATGTGAACATATTTGTAATTTCAGCAGCTATCCCACACATGATGCAAATATACCACTCTGTTTTCCCAGCTGACAGGATAGTCATTCTTGATCTAAGGTGTGTAAAAACAGGACATTTGCATTCAATTTCATTTAAAATTTGAATCGTATGAATTTTAGATGGTGATGTAGTGTGGGCTTAATGTATAAGTCAGAGGTTATACTCAGGAAAAATGTAGTCCAAGACTTCTCTACTGTAAGACTGGCTATTCTTGTGCAGAGATTGTCCTGCCACTTATTTTATCATATTTGGCTCATGCACAGACCTTTTTGTTTGAACAAGGTCTCATCAACGTTTAGCTGGAGTGCTGTTTATAAGGCTTAATGTATGCTTTGCTTTTGTGCATGTTGAACACGGTATTCCAGAGAAATTACTGTAGAACCTCAGTCTTCATCTAATTAGAAAATAGGTCAAGATCTTCTCTGAATGAGCTCAGCAGTAATCAAGAAGAGTTAAGTCCCAATCCAGAGCAGCAAACCATGTGACCAAAAATAGAGGAAAGTGTAGTTCAATTTTTGTTTAACTTTTTGAAGAAAGATACTAATAGCAGCAGCAACAGTATGTTGCACTGAAAGTAGTCATTAGTCAATCATGCACTGTTAGTCTGGTGTGGAGGACCCATTAGCTGTCATCTGATAGCCCTCAGACAGATCTGATGGAGCCAAAGCATATTAGGAGTCACATACTGCATAGCGTTCATAAGTGATGCAATTTAGTTATTCGATGATCAAGGTCGTGTTGACGGCATTGAATTTTTATCTGGTTTTCGAAGAAAAAGAAAGCATTTGGACCCATAAAAAGTTCTAGATAAAACTCCTAATTTCATTGCAAGCTATGCTTTCGATAACAAAGGCATTCTTATTCCAATGTCCACACACGTGACTTGGTTGTGAAACTTGTAAGGAAGGTTCTTCTGTTAACTTGGCAGATGTTGTGAAGTTGGAAACACATGTAGATTGCTAAATTATGTAATGTATTCTTCACATAAGGTGAGAATAATCTGTTGTCTACCAACTTCACTTTGAATAAATGTCTTCTTTTAACACCATTAACCTATGGTGCTTTTTACAAATCATACTGTTCTAGAGCAGAGTAAGAATTGCAAGTGTGTATCGCAAAATATTTGAAATATTGCCAACTATATCTGCGTGTGTTAAAGAGACACAGAGCAGCCTTGTAGAAACAACAAATGTAACTAAAGCATGAGTTGCAACTCAGGATTTTGAAGAATCCATAAATTAACTTTGGGAATGTCATGCATCTGTGCTTTGAGTACTACTAGAAGTGCCTCATTCTTTAGGAGTAAAAGTTCTCTCTTGTCCCTGGAATCTCACGTTTTCTTAGGCCAGATTGTCACTGCAGGCCCTGGCCGTGTGAGCGACACATGAACTGCATGGACTGGATTCCACAGTCATGTTTGTGTATGTTGGTGGGATTTAATGAGGGCCTTGGAGGTTCTTTGCGTCACTGGCTGATGATGGAAGTGCAGTGCCCTCAGAATTACAGGGTGCTGGGTTGCTATTTAGACAGAAACCACTACCAAAGTGAATAAACACAAAATTTTCATTTTTGGGCAAAAGTAGCAAGCTTTAAATGACTTTGTCAGCTATTTTAAAAGATCTGTCATGTGTGTGTCAGTAAGTGCTATAATCCAGCAGAAGTATTCAGTACTATTTTCAAACTCCTTTTAGTCATATTTTCCCAACAATCAAGTAGTTTAAATGAATATAAAGATGGCACTGATTTTTAATAATGGGTAGTTTGCCATTGCTTGTTATAGGAAAGTTCAGGAATGGAGAGTTATTAGCCAGTAATCAATCTTAAATGACTTGGATCTGTATCCGAGACAAAAAAAATCTTTAAGCAGGACACTTATGCTTCAAGCTGCAGACACTTTCCCAGGGGATAAACATTTAAAGGTAGTTAATTTGCATTTTAACAAGTGTAACCAGGGATCAATGTCTCTCTGTTGTTTTTATCTGGCTAAAAAGTATGTGGTTAATGAAATGTCTGGGTTTAGTTTTCAAGGTGGAATGTCATTGAACGAATGGGAGTACTTCTTGAGCATGAGAAAATGATAAAGGGAGAGTGACTAGTAGTTTAAAAAGCCAAATAAAGGAAGAAATGTATTTTTATTTGCAAATAACCTAGTTTTAATGTTGTGGAGCAGAAATGAATGACTCACAGCTGGTTGTCCGGATTTCTTTTTGCCCTCATCCAGCTTTACATGTTCCCCTTTTTTTTATCTATTCAGTTTCTAATAAAATATGCACCAGCAGACGCAAAAACCCACAGGACGCATGGTTCCGTAATTCCATGGCCAGGTCAAAAAGGGTTGTTGGAAGAGAAACTGGAAGGCAATCCCCAGAGCAAAAGGCCTGTAAAGGTGTAGGATATAAAAGATGATCCCCAGAGACAGACTGACGTCAGTGGAGCACAGCCACCAGTAGAAACTCATCGCGGAAAGCACAGGGGTAGCTTTCAGTTCAGCTTAATAGAGGCAGCAGGGAGGGCAAAGTACAGGTTTGTATTTCAGATAAGCAGAGCTAATAGTTTAATATTTTGGCATTTCATGTACACCAGCTGTACTGAGTCTTATTCCACAGTTTCATTTTTGCTGTCTGAAGTGACAAAGTTCAGGCTGCTCATTCTAAGCTTCGGTTTCTCTCCTTCTGTCTGCAGTCGGCAATAGAAAGGCTCCTCCTCCAGTTCCACCTCGCACCACCTCTAAACCCCTCATCTCAGTGACGTTGCAGAGCAGCACCGAGTCGGCCCAAGACATTTACTTTGACCAGCAGGACCGTGGGAGTGAGGCCAACAGCCAGTCAGGACGCAGCAACTCCTCCGACAGTCTCTGTAGCGTACGCACAGGCAGCCTGGCTAAGAGGACCCAGCCTCCACCTCCTGCCCCTGCTGCAACCCCTGCATCTGCTGCAGGCTCTGGGCCTCCTGTTCCAGCCCCTCGTGACCTCCCTTCTATCACCACTGTCTCTACCACCACCACTTCCACATCCACTCAGTCCCAAAATGACCCCGTGAGCACTTGTATCACCCTAGAGCAGCCCCCAGCTGTACCCAAGAGGAAACTGTCCTCTATTGGAGTACAGGCAAGTTTTTTCTATCATTTGTATTGACATGTAATTGTACAGCGTGAAGAGTAAATTAACCTTTACAGTCTAACAGTTGATTGATGTTCTCTTCTTGGGGATATTTTAGGTGGATTGTCTTCTTCCAGCCCCAAGAGAAGAACCATTACTCCTATTTACGCCTCTAAAGTTCCAGTCAATTGGAGTTCAAGTTGAAAACGGCAGGCCGTAAGTATATACGCATGCTGCTGACTATTGCGCATTTTCATTTAGAAGAATTTTATAAGAGAACATCAAGGTCAGACACGCAGGCAGCTTTAAGCAGGTTTGTTTCCATGCCAGACAACAGGATAAAAGATCAAATCCATGCAGAACCAAAAACTGAATGGCCCTTGAGAAAGGCTTCCAACCCCAATGACTCCAGTGAGAACTGTTCAGGTTTTGGCACATTAGAATGTGGTTGCACTGGGCATCTTCCAGGTGTGAAATTGTTATTTATAGTAATAATATAGATTTTTGACTTGCCCATGAGGTCTTGTTTCAGAAAGTGCTGTTGTTCCTTGATGTTTTTACCTTCAAAGATATGCACTCCTATGTTACTTCATGTCATGTCTGGCGAGCAGCACTGCAGCCTGTGCAGTCAGTCTAGCAGCATAACAATGTTCAGATTAATGTGCTTTTAGTCTTGTTTTGACTGTAGTGAGCTGAACATAATGAGAGGCTGGCCATTTAAACTTGTGCACATTGCTGTCATTTCCATTTAATCCCATTTGTCGGATAGCGTGTTTCTTTTTCTGCTGCTCATTACCCCAGAAGCCAAGAATTCATTCAACTCTTATGGGGTTTTTTTCTACCTGATTTGTCGCTAATTCACCAACTGCTACATCCTTGATGCAGTGTCTTTTCTGACTCTTAATGCCTCTTTGCATTAGATTATAATGTACATTCAACTGTCCTTCAACTCACCAACCTCAGATTTTTACTATAGAATATGTTTAACCCATAACTTGTGTTATTTGTTTAAGTCTGTCAGAAGCTGATGTTTATGCATGTCTCCGCAGTCTCAGCCGGGACAGCAGCATGGCCTCCAGACAAAATACAGAGACTGAGCCTCAGCCGCAGGATGCCGCACCCACAGAAAACGACACAACCAAATCCACCAATAGTCAGACAGTGAATGTCACTGCAACCAACGGACAGGACAAAACCATGGAAAAGCAGCCCCTTAAACACACCTCAGCTTCATCCAGGATATCCACAGAGACTCTGGACCCGGCTTTAGACCCTTCCTCTCTTCCACCACCAGATCCCAGCCTGGAGTCTGGAAACTGCAGCACACAACAGGGAGACTCTGTTCAGTCCAGTACGCCAGCGTGCCTCAGAGACGGAAACTGGTTTCTGAAGCTGCTGCAGGCGGAAACAGGTCGCATGGAGGGCTGGTGTCAACAGATGGAGCAGGAGACCAAAGACAACAAGCTGTCGGAGGAGGGTAAGGGATGCAGTTACTAGGGATCGACCGATATTGATTTTTTGGGGCCGATACAGATGCCGATAATTGGTGTTTAAGGAGACCGATAACCGATATTTCGGGCCGATATTCATTTGCAGTAAAGATAGAAATTTTGGTGTTAAAATTGAGAATAACATACAGGATGAAACTGAGTAAAGTATTCTGGTCATTTGTTTTTGTTCACTGTGAAAATATGTGATATAAAGACCTAAGAGCTAGTTATTTATGTGTTTTAAGCTGTATCC
>JAOXYM010000014.1:6937418-6947821 GCA_028567055.1 Leptatherina wallacei | reverse complement strand
TTTGGGTTAAATAAAAACCCTTGTTTTGAACTTTAATCTGTGCCTGATAATCCTTCACTGCTCGGTCCATCACAATGTGATTGGATGCAAGTTAAAGTCGCAAATGCCATTAAACTTAATTCCAAATGTCCATGACATGAAGATGTGATGTCGGGCAGGACTGCTTCATCTTTCACCTGAAATGTCGAAACTTCGCAAGGTGTCAGAGGCAGGGGAGACTGGAATGAGATTATATTGTCATCTCATTTTATGGTTTCGTTTGGTTTCGATGCAACCTTGAAACAAATATTGTACCCAGTCTAACTGAAAAAATGTCTAACAAAGTTCTAACAAAAACACCTTAGAAAAGCTGTAAATCTCACTAAATCATCACATGGACCCTCAGCAGATACACTGGACTTTGCACAATTACAGAAGGAAGCAGTTAGAATTATATATAAAGAAATGAGGCCATGACTTAATTCTGTGTCAGCGTGTTTGTTTCCAATAATAGTAAGTCTTGCTGCTTGTATCAACATTCATGCTGAGTCTTTATTTCTTTTCTTTTTTACAATGTGATGTTTTGTGAAGTGAAAACACTGACTGGTACAACCATCATCAGGGCAGTAACCTCTGTTCGGACTCTGTAACCACAACAACAGGAAAACCAATTAGCTGTGAGGATCGCATAATGATCCGAATTTTAATGGAAATGTCATATATTCTGGGGGAAATATTCTGGGAATCACATCCTCCAAGTTTCCATGGTTACATGGATAACTTGGTCATATGAAGCCTTCCCATTAAATGTGAAATAAGTTTTGAAGAAACCTGCCTTCGTTCGGATGGCATCTTTTTTCAGAAGAAATCTTACTCATTTCAGCCAAATCACCCTCTGAATGCTTTACATACAACAACCTGACCCCAAAGTAACACAGTCCAGATACTGAACTGGTCCACACCTGTCAGCCACTAATACCATGTAGATTGGGGAAAAAAGGAGGCCCAGAACCATCAAATATGCTTGTATCCTACAAGGAAACTTTTGTTCTAAAAAAAAAACACCTCAGCAGCTGCTTTCAAGTGTCACTGGTGCTGCTTTATTTTGTTACCCTGTAATTGAGTTTTTTTTCTGAGTCTAGAAAAAAAAATGTACTTATCATCATAATACAGGACTTAATCTACAACATCAACAGGATCCAACAGCTGAGTAAAGTAGCTCTCAGACTGTCAAACTGAGCTGAATAGTGCTGATGATAAATCTCAGACTGAATGAAGGCTATATTTGTATCACATTAAATATTTAACACTTTATCATTCAGTTTTCCAGCCTGTGAAGGATCATAGATTGGGGGATGGGACCTGGCTGCACCCTCTTACTTCACAATTAAATAAAAACAATCAAATTACTTGCGTTTCTCTCAGTATCAGAAATGCTGTTTTAAGTTTATACTAAAGACACCAATAAAGCTTCCCAGTACAGCTTGGCGAAATCCTGACATTGCCATGGCAAGTGCACCCCTCCCCCTCTTTTTTTTTTATTAATTTTCTTTGGAAAATTAAATTAAATCAAATGGGGGAAGAAAAAACAAACAAAGCTGCTGCTTTGTCGTCGCCCGCCTCTGCCCAGGTCTTGCTTCACCATGTCCCTTCCTGATGATGTTTTTCCACTCTGTCCCTTTATGTACCAGCCTATAAATTTCTCCGTCTGATCCTCCTGCTGACACTTGGAATCCGCCTCTCAGGATCTACTTTACACGCACATCAACGCGGACGACAAAAACATGAGGACCATCGGAGAGAAAGTTCTGGTTTTATCTTTCGCTGTATTTACTTCAGGTAAATTTAAAGAGATTTATTAACATGTGGAGCAAACGACTGATTTGCTTTTAGATTTTAAATGATGTTTGTGGTTCTGCCCAATGAACAGCTCAGTTTGCAAACAAATGCTCCGCACCTTTGGAGTATCCAACCACCACGTTGGACGCGAAGTACACCTCCAAACAAAGTTTCAACCACGGGGACAAAGTTTACTACAAGTGCTCCGAGGACTTCACTCCATCCGCAGGGAAACAGACTGTGGTGTGTCAGGATGGACAATGGAGTGAACTGACTTTAACATGCGAAAGTAAGAACTTGGTACAGTTTTTATTTGTAATTGTATTAATTTTTTACTGGGTAAAATATTTCCCAATGACCTTTCTACCATATAAGTAGAAAGGTCATTTTCTCTCAAAACAACAGAAGAGCGATACTGTGATTTAAACTGATTGGAAGTAGCAAAGTAACGCCCTCTGCCGCCCTCTGCTGGCCAGAAGAGGCATTGTTGCCTTTTTATGTTCCTTCTGTTTTTAATAACTTTGAAGAAGCTGTGACATTTTAAAAGAAATGTTTAAAAAAGTATAAAGACTTCAAACCTAAGTAAAAAGATAAGATAATAATTATTATATTTATTCAGGCTTTCATAAAGTTAAACACTAGATTAAAGGATAGTGTAAGTAAATACCTGCTCATATTTACATTGAAAAAGTCACAGTTAACTTTTACTCCTGAGCTACTTATTTAAAGAATTTTTATAGTGTAAAAAGAGAATAGAAATACGTTTTTTGAGAATTCTCATGCTGATGTAATTCTGTATTAATAATCTTCATCTAGCTTGTGTTTGACATAAACCTCTGCCTGCAGCACCTACTTATAACTTCACACATTTTAGTTTCTCATACAAGTTATAAATGACACATCTTTCTAAACCCCCCCCACATGCTTGTGGTGAATCTCACAGGTGTCTGAAAGCAATATGAAAAAAAAAATCTGTCTTCTTTTTTGTCTAGTCTTTTTTTTAGTTAATCTTAATTCTTCATCAGGTTGACAATCGGATCTAATTTCATTTTTCACAGAGCGAACTTGTGGAAATGCCGGGGATCTACCCAATGGAAACTTCATTTATGAAGGACAAACTTACATCGGTGAAAGAGTTCAGGCCAAATGTAAAGAGGGGTAAGCTTTGCCTTTTAAAGAACTTGTGTAAAAACTCAAAAACCAGACAGTCAGCGTGTGTTTAACTGGATCTTCATGTTTTCAGATATGTCCTGAAGGGAGCGGGTTTCATGATATGTAAAAAATCTGGATGGAGTGGGGAATTTCCATCTTGTGTAGGTGAGCAACAACACGCTTAATCTTCAAACCCACGTAACTCTCTGTGGTCATAGCAGAGTAAGCGGTGACTTTACTATGGCGCGGTTGTCAACGATGCATAACCTGAGCGTGGTGTAAAATTACACAGAATTACATATTTTCTATCTCACTTTAATATTGAAGGGCTTATTAGACTAAGCTCCAGATTTTTTTTCACTTACTGTTATAGCTACTAGTCACATTTGAAAACTTAAAACACATCAACTTATAAAACACAGTGTAATCACTTTCTATTTCCCCTGAAATAAAATAGTTCAAACTGACTTTAATAGTTAAATGAAGCATCCGTTCTTCCTCTACTACTGGCTGTCACACAATACTTTTGTATGAAATAAATTCATGTTTAATAGCTGGGATTATCTCCTCAGAAGGAGGAAGTGTGCCCGCTGTGGTAGAGACAACCTGCTCCACCCCAAATGTGAAGAACTCCTTGCAGAAAGATGGAGATGTTGCAGTTCACCAGGTGGGACACAGCTTGAGCTTCACCTGCAGGAAGGATTTCCAGCTGGACGGAGCTCAGCAGATCACCTGTGGTCCCGACGGCCAGTGGCAGCCCCCTCCCCCTCGTTGTCTGCCATCACCTGTTAAAACGCCACAGCCACCCTCAAGAGAAGGTGAGTTTTATTTTAATGCTGGAGAAGCGAGGCAGCACTTTTACAGTTAGTCGCCATATAAATGCAGCTAAATCTACACCGGCATCTCTCTTCTGCTCAGGAGGTGGATGTGGCGCTCCGGAAGCTGTCGAAGGCTCCCACGCCAACCTTGTCGACAGGCACGCCGCTGTGACGGCGTTTTCTTCTGGTGATAAAGTCTACTACACGTGTGACGTTGGATATGTTTCAGCTCGAGGCAGCAGGACTCGCAGGTGTGCCGATGGAAAATGGTCCAAACTGACACTAAAATGTGAACGTGAGTACATTTATATTCCCTCAAAGTCGCGCCTTTTGTGTTTTAAGCTTTATGAATTCTAATATATATTTTTGACATCGTCGGATATGTCTGGACTCTTGATCCTTAACTCAGACGGATGCATTATGAGAAGAGGTTTGATGTTGGGGGCTTATATCAAACTGCTATGGGGTTGAATTTATTCAGCTCGTCAGTCATGCACAATTTGAATATCCAGAATGAGACAAAAGGCATAATTATAACCACAATGTCAATTAAAAATCATTTTCCATAACTTGTTTTGTTGCAGCCTTCTGCTGTACTTCATCATTTGTCAGATGATTATTAAAGATGTTTTTCTTTCATTTAACTTATGGTGTAGCTTAGCGCCCCCTTTAGACGCCACAGAAGCCAAAACAATTTCCACAGTGGATACAGTTGTGCCTCCTCTTTCTCTAGCAAGCCTTCTCCCTCCTGACTGCTTTCTCCTCCTGGTGCATATAATGAATTGAGCCATCTACCGAAACATTGCAATTTCCTGCTATAATACCTCCATTTTTTCCTCTGGTGTCTAAAGGGAAGCTCTGTGGACATGCTGGACAAATTCAAAATGGAAGGTTTGTCTACAGTGGCGTAGAGTTTGGAGACACTGCTACAGCCAGGTGTAATGACGGGTAAGACGAGTCGTGCTGCTTCCTTGCATGTTGTTGTTCTTCACTTCTTCTCACATCAACTAACTTTCATCCCGTCATCAGGTTTCAGATGATAGGTAAAGCCACGAGAAACTGCATGGCTCATGGCTGGGATGGACGTGCTCCTGTTTGTGAAGGTGCAGTAGTTTAAAAAGCACACGCACACATATACATACACACAGAGGACATGTTTGGATGCTGTTTGTTTTCAGCTTCGCTAAAAAGATGGTATTTCTTGCAGCTGTGGTGTGTCCAGAGCCAAAAGTGTCGAATGCTTTAAGGAAAGATGCCCAAGAGCCACCATACACATACAGGACTGCGATTCGCTATGAATGTCGTGTCGGGACTCTTGTTGGTCAGAGTGAGATTTGGTGTGCCAAGAATGGGACATGGAGCTCATCTCCTCCAGACTGCAGAGGTCCTACAGCCTATTGCTACTTACCAAGCATTTTTATTTAAGTAAAACTGTACTCTGTTCAAAACAGCTAGAATTAAAGAGTGATGTCTCCCCCCCCTCCACACACACAGAAATAGGATGTCCATCACCGAATGTACCTAATGCCTTCTGGATGGGAGCACATAAGAAAATGCATGAACCTATGGAGACGATATCGATTGAGTGCATCAGGGGTTACACCATCAGAGGACCAAACACCATTTCCTGTAGCAGAGAAGGAAAGTGGTGGCCTAGGCTTCCCCATTGTGTGCCTAGTAAGTCATCCCCCCCCCCTCCGCCCTTTTCTATGACTTGCAAATAATGGATAACCAGTTTGACATCATTTTATAATTCTGTATGTTTTTCTTGTCTTAGATTACCAATACAACTGGGGAGGCTAATGTGCTACGTGAAGTGTAAAACTGCAGCATTCAATCCAGTCTGGATGAACTGTTCAACAGCTGGAGGATGAAAGTCTTCTCTTCAGCTGACAATGCATCGCTTCCAAATCTAATACTGCTTAAAATCAACCTTAAATAATGCACTGCCATATATTTAGCTGCTAATATGTGTGTTTTATTATTATTATTATTATTATTATTATTATTATTATTATGCAGACATTAAATGTATTTAAAAATGAAACTGAAGTACAAGATGTTTGTTTATTTTCGATAAGTGTTTTGGGGATTAAAAAGTACAAACTCGTTTCATTCACCTCCTTTACATTTTTTTTCTTTTATTTTTTTTAATAGTCGATAATGTGTTTCATCTCTATAGACTAACAAACGGTGGGCGAGCATCTCATGAACAAACAAGCTACAAGAAAATAAGAACACCAATTCCATTCATTTAAAAAGACAATACAAAATTCAGACATTTCTTTACATGAGCAATAACAATTCAAGTGCAAATATCATTATCAACTCCGATACACCAAAGCAAATTCTTGCTTAAAAAGGCAACAACTCAAAAGAACAAAACAAACAAACAAAGATCAGGTTGCAGGAAAGAAGCCGATTCTGGCGGAAGGAGGAGGGAGGGTGGGGTGTGTGTGTGTGTGTGTGTGTTTGGAAATGAGGGTACGAGGGCCAAGTGAGCACACTGGGATGTTGAGTGATGGCATCCGTGTGGAGATGATCATCTGTGACTGAAGTTAAAGTGAGACGTGTTTAGAGGAACGTTTTAACTAATAAGCCTCTTTGGCCCAAAAAAACCCCTCAAGCTGTGACATCGGGGTCCAACTCCCTTTGTGTCATCCGGTATGGCCTGTGGTGTCCCATCCCACTTCTTTTTTTTTTTTTCTATTTACATTAGTGGGGACAAAAACACCCTTGGATAGATATAAGAGGATAAGCTTTGATTCTGTTTATAGGAAGTTGATGCAGGTCAGGGGATTTTCACGCTACTGTATCGATTCGGCTGCAGCGTGGCGTTAATGACTTGAGAGGAAAAGTTTCATATTTTGGGAGATATGCTTCTTCCCTTTTAGCAAAGAGTCTTTTTGTCTCTGTGAAGACTTCAGGAAGTCACGGTACAAAGACACAAAATAATCGAATCTATCAAAGACATAAAAAACCAGATGTAGTTTTCTTTTTTTTTATACAAATAAATCCCTGTTAAGTGATTTTTAGCCAGGTTCCTGTTTGTGAGTATAGTTACTAAAACTTCCCTTGAGCTTACGCTCCATAAAAAGGCAAAGAAACAGATTTCCCAAATTACTGGCAACCCTCTATCTGACAGACCTCATTCAAAATGTTATATTTTCACTCAGCTTAAATACTCTTTTACCCTGTTTTATCATTTTGTTCAAATCTCTTAAGACTAGTAACACGTTGAAGCCTAAGCACCTTCGGTCCATAGTGACTGATAAATATTTCATACAGACAGTCTCGATACGACTGCAGCTCAAAACATGTTCATTGTGAATCACAACAGGGATTAAACCAGAATGAATGTGTACCAGTTTTTGTTCATTGCACTTTGTACCAACAATGAGGGGTGGCAGGTTCTAAACTTAGTGCATTAAACTACTTGACCCGCCTTTTTTTTTTTTAACCGTCTTTGGAAGAGCTGTCGGAACAAAGGGGTGAAGCTGGGTGTCTTATGGTGGGACATCTTGGGGCAGAAAAGTGATTATTGGGCGCTTCCTGCGTATGCAAATCAGGATTAAAGAATTCAACCCTCGTCTACTTTATTTTCATTATTTACAATACTGAAATAAAAACAAATCTGGTAGTCCACAGACAGGTAATGAGAGATTATGGAGTTAATGGGTCGAAGAACCGAAGTATCTCCGATTCTGAGCTTCCCTTTGTTTCCAACCTACGGATCATTAGTGTGTAGAGTACATCAGAAAGACAATGAGACTGAAACATTAAAGTGACCTTTTAAAAAGAAGCAGCAAACATAATGTCCATCAAAGACATTTCTCTCACTCTCTGAGACATGCTCCACTAGACATCACATCATCTCATTTCTGTGGCTCTCACCATTATCTATCTCCCCACATGTCCGTTGGGTTCTCTGAATGCTAAACCACATTTTTGTGTTTGCTTTGAGTTGGCTTAAAAAAGACCAGAGGAAAATATCTGAAGGTTGGGAAACACTGGTACAGTCTAAACAGACAAAGCAAAACACAGATGAACTGTTTTAACAGTAAAAACCCTTGGAAACTGCTCTAAGAGCTCAAATATAGTCGGGCTTTGAAGGACCTGAAATCCAGCTGTGACATGAATTTAACAACTGCTCCTCCTTGAGGACAGCACACAGATGGGAGTTAGAGTTACACAACACTTGCACAACACTTACAGTCATACTTAATGGAAGGAACTGGTGCTCGCACCGCTCATTTAAGCAAATACAATAACAAGCTCTATCAGGCTCAAACCGCATACACAAAACATCACTCCTACTGTCTGAAATAGGCTTTTTTTTTTTTTTTGTCGTTCCATTGTACAACACAATAGAAACCAAACCCACTCATATACTCTACATCCGCACTAAATACTTAAGCTTGGGACTGCAGACCTGTGCTGGTTGGAAACGGACTAAATAAACCTCGGAAACAAATGCTTGTTATTCTCAGGTCTCGAAGTGTTTGCAGGAAAGCCTATGAAAAAAAGAGGATAATCGCACTAGTAGGCTCTGTGTTTATAAGTCCAGTAAGCATTGTGGGATGTGGCCTTTAATTGGGGTGGGGATGGGGGAGAAGGGTTGCAATCCGGTGCGCAGGCAGCTCCGTGAACTTTACTTGTACGGCCGCAGGAAGGCAGAGACTTTGCTGCTTATGAGACGTATGAAAGAGCGGGGAAGCATCTCGTTGGACTCCCGAGTGGTGTACTTAAAGTAGTTGTTTGGGTGAGCCAGCACGTCAAAAAGAGTCTTAATCAGTTTTTTATCCTGTGGAAAGAACAAACAGGTTTCAGAAATATAGAAATATAGAAAGTTGTTACAAAATGCTGGGTTACAAATATAATGTGATCAATATAACATAAGCTGACATTATATCAATGCTAACCCTAACTCAGACAATTGCTCAGTACTTGTGGAATGATGGAGTACCAAAAAGAATAAACGTAAACATAAACGCTGATTGAGCGAAGTAACACAAGAAGACGTTATTGGAAGAAAGGTAGAAAGGGACAAAGAAAGAGATAAGACAAGAGTCAACATTAGACTGACTTTTACTGTCTGGAGAGAGTTCAGAGTACAGGTAGGATGCAAAATAGATGCCGGATTAGTTGTCGCTACGGGGCGTGTCACTGAGAAAATATGCTAAAGTTCCTTAGTTTAACAAGCTTTGTTATTTATAGATTTTCATTTTTTATACTGTCATACATTAATTTATATCTCAATATTTTCCTTTTTGTTTTCATTTTAGCTCTTATAGTTTCTATTTTCTTTGTTATTTTTCTCTCATATTTGCTTTTTCTCGCTAACTTGATCGGAGCCAATCAGATTACTAGTTGTGTGCTGCTTCCTCTCAATAAACTCTGCTTGCTGTTGATGAGAAAAATTAATCCTCTCCCTTATGTCAACTTTATCTTCTTCAAAAAGTATCTGAAATGAGAAATGAGAGATATATAGATGCTGAATATTTACCCGATCAGATTCTGTGACTCATACGAGTTGGAATTTGAATGGATGGATGTGAATATCCACGAAATTATTATGAAACACTGCTGCATTCCAGTCACGTCCAAAATGCGTCAACATCCTCCCACCCTACTGATCTTTAATCCTCCTGCATCATCTACAGTATGTGAGTGGTTGTGAGAACACGTGGAACATATGAACACAGCTTTAGTTGCTTCCTCTAATGAAATGGGGAAGCTCATGATGAGGAAGCAGGACTCAACCGCAACAGCCTCAGCACAAATATTACAGCGAAGTCTGAAAATATCCTGAAATAAACGAAAATCTTAAAAAAAGGTGGAAAATGCTTTTGGAGATTATATTTCCGTTTTTCTATTCCAGATTTGTTTTTGTGGCATTCCCATCATTCTATAGTTAATGTCAGCTTTCTTTAACCTTGCAACATCCTTACAGAACAGTTTAATGCTAAGCCGAATCATCCAACTGTCTCATAGATAAACAATGGAGACTGATGATTAAGACCGTAAAAATGAACAGAAAAAAGCCACAAGCGGTGTTGACCTTTAGGATTTCTTGATGGTTCTCTGAAGCGTAGAGCCTTCCGTCTCGTACTATGTCCTCTACAAGCTGCTCATAGTCCTCTGAAATCATAAAAACAACACAGGACATGCTGAAAACACATATCCAAAACAAGTTGGCAGATCAAACAACATAATCCAGTGGCTGATCCATACACCCGTATACTCCCTTTGACTCACTTAGCTGTTGCCTAATAGTACGTGAAGAAAAGCCATGCACAGGTGCAGGAGAGATTTCAGTCAAACACTCCTTAATCCAGGTTTGCTGAAGTGATGACCGAGCTTTTCCACTGATTTGTGACGTCAACTTTCTGTTGTTTTCTTTTCTTTTTTGGTGAATCAATCATGTTATTGTTTTCGACCACACCTACAACAACAAATACTGTTGTGGCATTTTGTGGTTGTCTACTTTGGTGTCTGGCTGTGGGCCCTCTGAAGAATGGACTTTTGGCAAGTTACACAGATAATCAGCTGAATTCAGGCCAGAGCTGTTTTAGGCGCCATGTCAATGCTTCCTTAACAGTTTTTGCACTTGTT
>JAOXYM010000014.1:6898509-6927574 GCA_028567055.1 Leptatherina wallacei | reverse complement strand
GGGTTAATGGTGTTGAAATATTAAAGTCAAAATTATATCACTTCCTGTTTTCAGTGGACAGTGCATTGACAAAATACTAACATGTAGATGCATTTAAGATGGGGTCTGATAAAATACGTGCAGTTATGTACGACTGTCCTATGTGTGATTTATAATAATTTCCTGCTTAATAGCAAAACCAACATGCCTATTCCCCATGACCCAATAACTTTTAATGACAAAGGCCTTTAAGCCATACTGACCCATTTCCATAGCAATGTCCTAAATTCTGTGGAAGTCTAACAGTTTAAAGTCAGTCCTTTCAAAAGCTGTAAATATATTTTATCCAGACTGGTAGTAGTGGACTGACCATCTGACTGAGATAATCAAAACTAAGCTGCAAACCATGATGTGCTATGAAGGCAATGATAGCAAGGTAATCATGTCATGTTTATAAAACCCCTTTAATCTCTAAGAAGTGTGAGTGTGAATTTCCAGCTAAGTCTGACAGAAAAGTGTGGGATGCAGAGGAAGAGTGATGGACAGGAGATTTACATGCACAGACAGGTATGCTGGCTCACCTCCACAGTGTGCCAGACCGTAGAGGACATAGCCTTTATGACAAAGACACTGGAAACTGCCATTAGAGTTGACACAGAGGTGGTCACAAGTACGGTCGAAAGAGCACTCGTCAATATCTGCAAGACAGAAAGACATACGGTTAGAAACTTCACAAACACCTTGTTTAGTCTTTGAACAAGCCTTTTCTTTTGTCCTGAATTCAATTATTGTATTGTAAGTGTTGTTTGTCATGAATTGCAGAGGGTCTCCCCCCCCCCAAAAAAAAAAAACATTTTCAAAAGAGGACATCTTTTGTTTGGTACTACGTTTGGTGGTTGACCTCTGGTAGTTATACAGTTTTCCATTTTGATGCACTGAAATCATTTTTTTTTGTATTTTTGAGATAACAAGCAGCCACAGCAGGAGTCCAAAGAAGGTCTGCTCTTTTCTAGATAATAAGACAGTGCTTTTATCCTCCACATAGGACCTGCCAGTCATTTTTCTTCTTCCTCATCTTAAGCATTGGTGACCCAGGATGGTTAGAAACCATGATTGTTTGGTCTATCCTATAGAAACTACGTTTTTTTTTATTACTGTAAAAAAACAACAACATTGTAGTATATAGGTCAATGCTGTAACTCAAAGCATGAATATAGAAAAAAAGCCAGTTTTCAGAGCTTCTGATCTTTCTGACTCTTTCAACCTCTCCACAGCTGCAACATTCCTTTGTACATGCCAGTAGCCTTTCCAGCTTATCAATTTTCAGCTTTTCTCCTGTCTTACTCATGCTTCCTGATGAATTTATTGAATGTTATGGGCTGGGAGACGATAACGACTAGCTATAGGAGATTGATGACATTTGGTTTTATTATGATCAAGGTCTCCTTTAATGTCAGTAATAGTCTGTGTCAAGCCCAGGCAGCACATGCTGGAAGAAAATGGGGTTGTGCTACAACTTTGCTGGATGTCTAATTGGCTCATTTAGGAAAGGTTCCCAGGATTTTCCCAGGAATATCATGCTTTCATCTGTTACATCTGCGCCTCTTTTGGGTTATGAGGTAGCGCCAAGTGCCATCAAACGTACGAAGCAGGTATTTCACTGCAATTAAAGTAATACTCTTAAGTAATGCACTGCCTTGGAGAAATGGGAAAGAAGACAATACACAAATCTCAAATTTAAGGGGAAATAGCTTTTCATGGGAGATTCACATTTTCATTGAAACAATTTTTCACAGACAGTCCAGCCGAACTCAGTCACTGAACTTAACACTTGGTAGGTTAAAGTTAAAAAGAGGAGCTGTGATTGATTCATACAGAAGGTGTTTACAGGTTTTTGAAGGTAAACCACACGATAATGTTCAAAAGAGGGAAAAACGTCAAAATGTCTAATAGATGTTGACATCAACTCTACATTATCTTGATAAGTGGATCAAATTTCACTCCAATAATTAAGGATGAACATCTAACAATAAAAATGATATTTTGCTGCAAGTGACACAGTGTAAGCATGTTTTATAAGAGGCTGAGATCTTATTCAGTTTACCAAAAGAATCTGAATATGTCCTCAATACGTCTTGAATGTGTTACCACCTTTACAAGCGCTGTGCACTTGTGATCAGATCACCAAAGATACATGCTAACACCATATCTCAACATCTCCTGGGTGTACCCTATCCTTAAAAACATTGCTTACTGAAACATTAAGTAAAGCTGAGGTTTTGTGCCATTCCACAATACAGAGTGCACAGGTCTCATAAAACTGATTTACAAGACAGCAAAAATGATGTTTCCATCCATTATTTTCTCTTTTCCTTGTCTCCACATGTTTTAAACCAAAAACTTTGTTGAAATAAATTAACAAATGAGGATGGTTGAAAAGGTCACAGTTGTTTCCACAGAACAGATAAAGTCTCTATCACACAGACATGCTCATCCTTTAGAAAGCACGAGATCTGATGAACATCTACCTAAGTGCCCTCATGTGGATTAGGAACAAGAGGAAGATGAGAAGAAGTCTTTGGAAGGTGTTGTGGGTGGAGGAATGCTGACAGGAGCGCAGCAGACATGCCCTATCCTGACTTATGGGCCATGGCCCACTGACAGCAGAGAAACACCATGACTGTTTAAACCAAGATAAACCCAGAGTTCAGTTTCCACATCTCAACACCTCAAGGAAATGGTAAACGTCTGTTTCAGAGTAACTGAACACCTCAACACACAATCAACCACCAGAAACTATAGAACTATGAACACTAGAGCCGTAAATGTATTTGTGTAATCGTCTTTAGCCTTCAGGAAATTACACAGGTGATGTCACGGTGACAACATCAGTGTTCTCTTGAATAAGAAACAGTTAAATGCTAAACTGTTTCTAAGTTGTAAGGTATAATGCCACATTTTATACTTTAGGTCAATTAATCATTTTTCTATAAGCAAGCTAGCTAGCGAGCAAGCAAGCTGGTGCAGTACTGCTAAATTGTTGTGGTTGGTGGTAATGTGGGTGTTAGTTGAGAAATGTTTTTCATTACAAAGAGTATTTTACCAGCTTCAATTGAAAAGGTGTGGAAGTGGTTTACTCTTGTCTTCACTTAAACATTACCCATAGCTATGACTAAGCTAGCCCTCTAAGATAAACTGCTGAAGTATTAGAAGTACCTTACCAATTAAAGGCAAAGTCAATCATTTACACAAAAAGCCAAATGTTTTTATTTCCTGTTTTTAATTTCTTCAAAAGCGAAGATAAAATGTTTGAGAGAACAGTTAAGTTTTCCAGAAAGCCCTCACGTTTAAAATTTTTTTTTTTTTTTTTAAAAAAAGCCTTAGATTGTATTTGAGATGAATGGTTTAAGTGGCACATTAGAATAAAACAACACCACAGCACACTGAAAACCACTATTTCTACTGGCCTTGCACTTTGAGGTGATGGTTTATGGAGAGACTGCAGCACGCTATGTAAAATATCCTGGTGGCGAACAGAAATGAGCCATCCAGCTAGCAAGGAAAACTAAATGATGGACAAGCTGATAAAGTTGAATTTCTACATGCCCTGAAAATATACAAAAAGAGTTTTCATACTTGTCAAGAGGAGGACAGGACTAGTGGGACATGTTTCTGCTTGAGTTTAGAGGTAATACAGTATGTCATATTAAGTGTAATATGTGCAAGTAATGAAGCTTTTACGTTTTGATTGTGCTGTCCTGCATTACTCTTTTGACAATAATAGTGACATAACTGAAGTCCTTTTTTCTCCCTGAGAGTTTAATAACAACCCTCCATTTCTTGCTTTTTGATTCAAGCCTTTAGATTTGAGTTTTTAGATACAGAAAATATCCATATTCATGCCAAGGATAAACACCAAGAGCAAGTAACATCAATCAGAAGAGAACAAGGCTACACAGAAGTAGTTCACTTTATTTGACCCTGTTCTCACTTACAAGTTTCAAGATTTGATCAAATGAGAGGAATGACAGGAGAGGTTAAGAGATCGACAGGTGACTCAGCAGTGTAGAGTGCACAAGTGTGTGAGGCTGGCAACACCTCAGTCATTAGGTTTGTCACAACTACTGTCTCCAGACATAACACACTGGACCAAACAAGGACAACAGTATTCCAACACTGATCCGACCCTGTGCACCCTTTTAGCACATGGCTGATGCCGTGATTTACATTCCCACAAGCAAAGGCCACATTTTCTCAGTTATCTGTGTTTTTGTGGCAAAATAAACTTCATATCATTTGGCTCCAAATAATGAAGGAAAGACATTCCACTAAAAGTAGATCTAAAAGGACAAGAAAGTGTCTGCCAAGCACAGTGACAAAGTGCACGATTTCACTGACCACATATGATGTCTGAGTAGCGTGTAGAGAGCGGTGGGATTCAATGTAGCAGCTCTAATCCCACTGCATGACACTGATGCGTACCAGGCTGGGTATTGATTGACCACATCAATAAGGAAGAGAGAATTTTTCAAAAAGCATGTCATCTGTTTTTCCACTTGGAGGGAGGCTGAAGTTGGCTCCACAGTTCTAGCCCTCCTTGTTTTTTTCAGCACATGGTTCCTTTGTGGCTTCATTCATCCGAGAAACAGAAAAGATTTGAGAGTTGGGGCTGTAATGTTACACACCTGTGCAACCATGGAAAACTATTTGTTCTGCAGCTAATCGACCCACCTCCTGCTGAGTCATGGCTACTATCAAATATAAAGGACAAACAAGCCTGAGGCCTCTTTGGCTTCTCTGGAAGCTACAAATCTCAGGGAGCACATTTTTGTGCATCTTGTTTATATAGAACAACATATGTTTGGTATGCTTTGGGGTCAGGTTACACAAGAAAATTGTTTCATTTAGATAATGAAGTGAAATGAAATGAGTTACCTACCTTTACAAGTCCTCTCATTGGTGAGCAATTTGTAGCCTTTCTTGCAGCTGCACTCAAAGCTACCCACTGTGTTTCGGCACACGTGATCACATCCCCCATTGTTCAGACGGCACTCATCAATGTCTGTGAACAGAAAATCCTAATGAGGAGTGGGTAATTGAAATCACTCATCATTACTGAAAAAGAGAGAAAATGAAATCTATGCTATGTGGCTTCTTCTGTCACTTGGGGGCAATCGGAGCAAGCTGTGAGCTCAATGGTAAATTATTTTCCTTGTTAACACGCAGTGGCCTGTTTTTGCATCAAGTGGATATGAAGCTATATTAAATTGGAGTCTTGTTGTCTTCTCTCTCAAAAGGTCTGAAATTTGTAACAGAACTTAAAAAATTGTTCAATCTAAGCAGGAGAGTGTTTAAACATGAATGAAGATAAAAAACAGGACCAGTACTGTATGTGTGGTAGTAGCATGACAGTCTCACAAAAAAGTGGAAAATAGCTTCATTGATTTCCTTACTGGTCCCTCAGATGGACTGAACTCAGTTTGCATGTGGCTTTGATCTGCTACAGCTCTCACACTGTGAAGCCTCGCAGCAGTAAATTTTAAATCGTCATTGTCCATCTCCATCAGATTACTCAGCTCTTCATGCCTGCAGCCAATAGTTGATCGATACGACATGTGTTTATTCCTGTGTTTCATAGTTCTCTGCCTTGGCAAGTTATGCAGCAGCTCTAATTAATTCTGAATCATCATCACAAATGAGGCGTCTTGTCTCTTGAGGGAGTCTTCATCATCTGGTTAAAATAAATGCATGAGAAATGGAATTAAATAATCCCCGGCTTGCCCCATCGCCTCCCCTCAGAAGTGCCTGGCCAGAAGCGAGTGTCTGTCTTCTTGTGCCAGTGCAGCCTGGGTTTGTTTTCTTCTTGTTTCCTCTCAGATCAAACTAATATAAACCAATGTACTTTTATCAGTGTTGTTGGTATGACATTACATAAAGCCTTTGAAAGCAGGCAGATTTCTATCTTTGTGTTTCAGGAAACAATGAGTCATTTCATTCTCATTGAATTCATCTACTCCTCGTCAGTTTTTTTGTTGTTGTTGTTTTTCTTATATCTCACCTCATAAATTTACACGTAAAGTCTGGCAATGATTTATGAGATGTAACAGGAAACAGTATGCAGGCTGCCTGAGTTGACCAGGTTCAACTCTGGCTCAGGTTGATGGTTACATAGTGAAAAATCTGTCAGGAAAAAAAACGGTAGCAATAAAAATATGGTGCTCAAAACGATAAAATAGTGTGTGAAATAAGAGCACTTACATTAGAAAAACAATTACCGTGTGGTTTATAAAAAGAAAATCTAACCGGTGGTAGAAAAAGGTGCTAAGTACAGAGGTGGAAACGGGGTTAACAACTATTCAATCATTCCTGTGAGCACCAGGTGGAGAGAGAAGTGCCGAGCTGCCTGGCAGCACGACGAGCAGATTAATTTCATGACAGCTGGACAGGTGCTGCGTGAACGTTGCGCTGATGCGTGGGTGATGGGTGTGTTACCTTTGCAGGTCTTGCGGTCCGGCTGCAGAGTGAAGCCACCAGGACAGCTGCAGCGGACTCCTGTCACTGAATCATGACATGTGCTATCACAGCCGCCATTGTTCACTGCACAGGTCTCTGCAGGGAAACAAGCAGTCAGACAAAAACCCACAAAAAATACAAAGTAGATGCTTACTTGACCTACACGACTTCAAAAATTAGAAGCCACACTATTATCTGCAGATTCTACACCATTAACTTGGTCAAACAGGAAGAGATACTAAGAACGGGAGTGTAATCAGGTGCTTAATGGTGGGGAGGAATAAAGAGGAAATAAAGACAGAAGAGTCCTAAATGCAGCAGCTGAATGAGAATCTCAGTTTAGAAGTAGAGGAGTTGTGAACAATAAAAGGAAACTGTCATTAAGAAAAGTTAGAGATAACACAGCCAAACATAGGATTTCACATTTTTCTCTGTGCGAGCATGTTTGTAAAAATTAAATCAGCATCTTGGCCTGTCTTTGGTCAAGGTGAATTACAACCTCCAAAAGTCCCTTGAACTGCAAGATATCAGACGTCCTTCCATTGTAAAGCAATTTTTACTTCTAGACACATGCAGACAAAACCACCACATTTTCCTGGTCCTGACAAAACCTTCCAGGCATTTTGGGGATAAAAAAGCAATTTCAGCTACCTGGCCCCTGCGTTGGCTAAGCTGATATGAAAGTCGAGGCAGGATAGCTGAGGAATACCATCTACACGGTGACAAATTTCACACATTCCTTTATTTCAACTGGCCTTTGTAGTTTTTGGCAGCCTGGCAGAGATACAGTACACCATGCATCTCAGAACAAAAAACAATAAAAACCTTCTTAACTTTCATTAAGACAGCCAGTTGTCTCCACAAACCATCATTTCTATCTAATAGGCCATTGAATGCTGGCAGGCAGCTCTTCTAAGAAGTAGCCAGCACAGTTGGAGCAGTCTGTGGCTTCAAACTGTAGATTAGATGACAGCTAACATATGGCACAAAAGACAGGATGCAGCCACATTGTTTGGTTTTGCTTTTTTAATTGAAAATACTTCAATACTATGCTTGTGTACTTTTCTTTAACTTTAAAGCAACAGTACAAGTGCTTCCGACCTTAAAACTCTGTGCTTCTGACTCATTTTGACAGCACATTGACAATTGTTGTGCACATTCCTGGAGCCACCGTTGCCCGGCAGCGTTCCGGGCTGAGAAACTGCCCTTGACAACTTTTTTTTCCAGCCCGGCGATCATGTGACAGCTGCATTTTGCTCCACAGCACCGCATCACACACCAGCAACTGGATATCAACACACTGGAAGTCCTACAGAAGCTTTACTCTCACTTGTTTCAGCATAAAAAAGTATTTTAGTAAAGTATGAAATTAGATTTAATGACTTAATTTAAGACTTAAAAACAGGCAGCTGTTATCACAGGGGGATTATTTGGATTGAAAGCTTGTGCTTTGTAAAAGTTAAAGTCCTTTCTTTTACTGAACTCCTGTAAATGATCATTTACACTTGTTCAGGGCTAATCTACTACATTTGCTACTTGTGTTGGGCTTGTTTCTGATAATTATATTGACCATTGCATATGCATATGTTTATGTACACATTTGCACAATGAGCCATTATTTTTCACCTGTTACTTTAAACCTACCACTTATCTATACTTGACACTTTATTCTTATTTCTCTTTTTAATATATACTTGTCAGTTTTATTCATAATTGTTAGTTTCTAAATAGTTTTACACTTGTCTTATTAAACTTACCATAGGGAGTTGTGTTTTAATCTTGTACATTTATAATGACAATAAAGGCATTCTATTCTTAACTTAATTAACCAATTCCCTATTTCATACCGTTTATGTTGCATTTTGGATGATGTGTGCTTGCATATCATTCATATGATTAATTCTTCTGTCAAAATGTTTGCTTTTAATTGAGGAAGAAACAGCCACTCCCACACAGCATAAGGCTGAAATCTTTCTCTTTTGGTCAGTTGTTGGTATTGTTGCTATGGCAATGTGCATCCATGGATTCGGTAGGGGCGTTGCTTCTGAAGAAGCACTGAAAGAGGTGGTGTGTTTGTTTGGTAGCTGAGTTAAAAAATTAACAGCCTTTCTCCAGAATGAGTTGCTTCACCCTTAAGAGCTGAAATCTTGTGGGGCGTGTCCATTATTTTCTCTGCAACACAGACATTTCCATCCAAATTCACGAGAAACAAACATACACCTTAAATGTTTAGTCTTGGATCTTTGCAGGAGAAAGTTAGCTCATGATGGAGTTTGATACCCCCGTCTCAAGCCAGACTTAAGAGCAGAGCGCTGTGGATTCCCATAATTACAAAGTGCGAGCAGAGACAGTTGGCAGACGAGACCATAAGACAGTGTCGGGACATGCCTCTAAAACGCTTATTCAGGCAGCCATCTCATCAAACTGTAATGATCATGTGTTAAGAGAGTAAAGAAACATTTCTGACATTATGGTTTTGTGAAGACAGGGGAGAGACGCGTGCTCTGGTATGTGTGTCCATTTGTGTATTTTGGATGTTCACCAGACACATCTACAGCATACTGGGTTGGGACGTGCAATTACAGTTAGAGTGGGCCGACATCTGTAAATATTCTCCCAATATGACGTGCAGGGTGTTTGGTCTAAAGCGGAATCTCTGTGGTATGTGTTTCATACAGAGGCGTTCAGACAGTATCCATAATCTTCCAACAGAAGCCACATGATTTCTAGCAGTAGCAGTACTTCTTTACTTGCATCAGAGCTGTTGACAAGCAGCTTGTCATCAGCTATTTATGACGGCCAGAAACAAAAAAAATCTCAAAGTGAGCGAGCAGAATGCACAAATAATCACAACACAGTGTAGAATAACCTTGATGGAAAAGTTTTTCTTTTCCATAAGACATTGGATTTAATGCAAACGGCAAACATGCAACTACAACGCATTTATCCAAGTTCTTTTTGGGTGAATGCTCCTTCAAAAACAGAGTGCACAGTAAGAAAAGAAAAAAAACTAAGAACAGGCTGCAAATGGTTTGGGCTGTTTTGGTATCACAAAATATCAGGAGACAAACCTGTTTGAGCATCATGCAAGATTTGTCTCTTTAAGTTTCTGTTTCTGAGGGAGGAAAAAAAAACAAAACTAGGACACCAAATCTTGAAATAGGTCAGGCTGTTATACTGTAGCATGTGGAGAACTAAGCATTCAAGTACATACGGATGCAACAAACAGCGACTTAAAACACTCTTGCACTGTTTGGGTTCCTACGCTGAGAGCGAGCCTCCGCCCTCAGTTTCTAACATTATATAATTAAATCGTAAATCTCTCTGAAGTATCAAGGTTTGATATGTCTTCACAGATTTACGAGTTCATTTTTCCCGGTATCTTTGCTATTTCTTGAAAGCACAGCCCATCTTGAAAATTGGGCTGAAATACATTAGAGATATAATCGAGTTTCCCCCACTCCCCCAACCCACAGTTTTTCAGTTTACTGCAAATGTAGTAAAACAAATTACTTTTGGCCACAAAACTAAAGAAAAACCTCCTCAAATTGATTATTTTCAACATTTTTTGTATGACTAAGCAGGCTTGGGGTAGATGGGGTGGCATATGTTTTAGGATTTGTTTAAAGTAAAGAATAATCATGGACACATTATTGGCTTCCTTGCGAGAGCTAATAGGCCGTGATGATGGAGTTTAGGAACACCACGGCTGAGTGTTTGAAACGGTAAAGGCCTCATTTCACTCATTTAAGTCATATCAAAACACAAATAAAGCTCAAGTCTTTGGTCTGACCTTTTAAAGTCCACACAGTTAAACTGACAATGTTTTACATTTCTTGTAAATCTAAATTACTGTAATACTAACTGACCCGTATGAATATCTAAGATATGATGCAGCCAAATAGTACCGAAACAGTTGAAATTGGACCCCACTCAAATCAGATAACACCAAACCAAACAAGTTCACACCACTTTATAGACACAATGCTCACACAGCAAGCAAGGAGAAGGAGAAATAATATCTCATCCATTTTAGTAATGAATCAACTTAACTGGAGCAAACATCCATTACTATACTGATTAAAGACTTTATCATTCTTGTTTTCCACAAATTCTCCTTTACACATAGGATATATAAAGAAATATATATAAAAGATATATATATATATATATATATATATATATATAGATATATATATATATATATATATATATATATATATATCATTATGTTGCATTGTCTGAGCATGCTGATAGAAACAACACACAAACATTCCCAGAAATGTTTGGTTATATTAGCATAAAAAAAAAATCAACTTTAATAACAAATCTATGTTATTAAATTAAAAATTAAATCATGTTTGTGCTGCTTCAGTGTGTGTGTATGCAATTTAAATTTATTGCTAGATTTTCTGTCAAACTGATTTGATTGTGCATGTCTGGATCTGGCACCACATATGGAAAGGTGATGAAGCAGCTCTGAAGCACTGAGGTCACAGTACTTGTCTTGCGTTTGACAACATCCAACTGTCATTGGATCAGTGAAGATTTCTGCTCTCAAAACAATATATATAAAAAATCTCCCAAGGACGATGTAATCACTTTTTTCTTTGAGTAAACTGAACAACAACTCCCTTTTATCCTCTTTATTTATACATTTTTCTGATAGTTTTCAAGCCCTACTTATAAAATCTTTATCATTGGGTGTCCAGACACCAAGTTTTTATAGGAGCTATTTTAGAAATTCAAATTTGGCATTATTTCTGAAAAACTGAATTTTGGCATATGGGTGCTTTGTCACAGCTGTTATCATAATCCACCAATAACCACTTTATCCTCCTTATTTATGAAGATTCTGATTGTTTCAAGCCTTACGTCTAGAGGATGACTGCAAGATAACACATTTGAAATATCGCTCAATGAACCACTCAGTTGTCGTGGAGCATGAACACCAACGCATGTTATCTTTGGGGGCCTTGGCTCAAAAAGTTTGTAAACAACTGCTCAGGCTTTCAGTTTCTGAGCTCTCTACCTGTAAAACTAGCTTCCTGATTACCTGAAATCTGTTCAACTATCAGCTGATATAAATCAGGGCTTGAAGTCTTAAGTGTAAATAAGTTTTGCAGTCATTTACTGTACATAGGCTACAGCATATAAAGTCTTTTCTTTTTAGGTTGAATGCTACGGTGGCCCAGAAGTGTCAGAACATACAAAAGCCGCAACACTACACAATAAGCCACAGCACAACACACAATAAGCTGCAGCACAACACACAATTAGCTGCAGCACAACACACAATTAGCCGCAACACAACGCAATAAGATGTAACACAACACAACGAGCCACAACCACTCACTTATGTTGTGGCTAATCTTGTTGTGATGCAGCTAACTGTGTTATGTTGCGGCTTATTGTGTAGTGTTGTGGCTTTCAGTGTTGGGAAAGTTCACTTTCTACATGAACTAGTTCAAAGTTCAGTTCACACATTCTGAAACGAACTAGTTCAGTTCATAGTTTATAATTCAACTTTTTTAACTAAGTTCATGGTTCCAAAAATGAACTAATTAATAGTTCTTTTTTAGTATGTTAATAAATATAAATATATATATATATATATATATATATAGAAATCTGGCACTCTCTTGAACAAAGTCGAACTTAGAAAGAGCGCCGTTCATGAGCGCCAGAATGAACGCGTTCACAATATCGTTCATTAGGTGGAAATAGAACGCGTTCAGTTCACGTTCATCCAAAATATGAACGAGTTTAATGAACGATCGTTCATTGAACTCGTTCATGCACAACACTGGTGGCTTTTGTATTGCTGTGACACTCCTGGGTCACTGTAGAATGCTGATAAAATGTCCAAATGATAATTTGCTGGTTTCTGGTTTTGTTGTCTTTTAAATGCGGACATTTTCCATAGACTAAAGAGAGTAAATTAAATCATGAAAATACTGAATCTGCAACACTGATATCATTGAAACTGTTCTGAAAATGATCAGCGGCATGTCTACCAGCTTTATTTTGTTTTTGGTATGAATCCAGCCAGACAGGAGCTATACTGTAGTTAATAGAGGTCAAGAAAATATTAACAATCATTATAGCCAATTCTATAGATTAGATAGTTAATACAGATTTATCAAACCAGAAACATGTTTTAATTGCATCCGTAGTAACTTGTTTGATCTTTTTTGTGCTAAATTAGATAACATCCTTGCTCCTACAATGTCTATCTGGAAAAAGATGTTATGGCCAGGATTTGTCTCAGTGTTGTAACTACTCATGACTCGTTTGACATCTGAAACTACAATATTTCCCTTTAATTTCAGCAAAGTAGAGATATAAAGAAGCATTATCAAAACATACTGATATACAGTACTACACTGAGTAAATGTGATTCTGATAAACTGAACTTCCCGATGTAAAATCATGAGATGCAGCATACAGTAACTCCACCTTGTTATATAACGCTCATGCTGCAGGTCAGAGGTCTCCCGTTTGCAGCTGTGTTTTGAAAAGGTGTAGTTTGACACAGGCAGTGACTGTTATTCAGAGGTTATTCACAGAAGGAAGAGGAAGGTGGTGGGGGAGTCAGAGGTCAAAGGTCAGAAGGATGATGCCCCTGTGGGGAGGGGAGGGGTCTGATCAGTGTCTGCTTGGTTATCTTCCTCTATTCCCCGCACCCAAAGACCCCCAGAGAGAGGAGCCAGATGAACACATATTTACCATTAGGGAACAGCTGTGGGGCTGCCTGGGACTGGACACTCCTCTCCCCTGCATGCACACACACACACACGCATACATTGTAAATACACCACTTTAGTTCTCCGTGCACTTGAACTGTCACTTCTCACCGTATTGGTGTGAAGAAACAGTATATCCACCTTATTTTGAGACACTTTTCTGCAAGAGTTAGCAGTATACTACCAACTCTAAAAACATCTCTTTTTTAGAGATTTTTTTTTTCACTAAATAACAACTTCACACCTTAAATGGGAAAATGTGCTTCTTGATATCTGTTATACAATGGGATGGTATTACAACCTACACATATTTTGCCGCTGCACAATAGTCATAGTTGCACAACATTTATCAAATCAACTGGAATACAATCTTGTGCATTTAAAAGCTGACACACTAATGTATAGCACAACATCCACAGCAGCAACACCAAAGGATTTTTTTAAAAATTTGCTCTCTTTTAGTTAGTGAAGAAAACCACACTGACAGGAACAAACACTTTTCCATTTCCATTAATGTTCCTCCTGCTGTCTACCCCACACATTTACTTTACAGCTTCATTGTTGGTGCAGTCATAAACAGCATCTTTCATTGAACTTCTTCCATTTTGTTGAGCTACTGTACCTAACTGTAGAAACATTCCCATTATCTGAAGCTAATTCTTCACACCGTCACATAGTTAAGCAGTAGAAGGCTGAGGCGTGATATCATTATCCCATTTAAAGTGTGACAGGTTATGTTAGTAGATCATTTATCTAAATGAAACTTTAAAAAAAATTGCCAACTTTTGCAGATTTTGGTTCAGTGAAACGGAAAACCATAATTTATGATATCCATTATGAAATAAGGTGGATGGCATGAATGACAGATGTATGAAGGTCTGTTTTTCCTAGATTAAACAAATCTTTGATGTTCATTTATGCTGGCAGGAGATGATAAAGACTTGAGAGATTAACATTTTGCTTCTACAAAAGAAAACAAAGCCTTTTACTGGTAAAAACTGAATAAACAGTAGTTATTATATTCCAAATCCTCACAATAAACTGATGACAGTTCTTTGCCTAAATTGAAAAGGGTGACATCTCAAGGCAAAAGTGTTACCTCTCAACATGCAGTCATGCAAATAAATATTCCACACAGTGCAGACAAAGAGTCGTTTTGTTGTTTGCGTATGAGATGAGGCTTTTGCTAGTTAGTATGAGCACTGTGAGCCTTGACAGACAGATCAAGTGGTGGTTAGTGCTGCAAGCTGAAAGTCAGGGACAGTCAGATTCACTTCTGTGCTTTATGGTGCCTTTAATGGTCAGATCATTTCAGAGTTCATGGAGTTAGACTGTTATGTCAAAACGCTGTCAGTGGCCATGTTATTTAAAATATGTGCTGTCATAAAGCAAGAGTTTTTTTTTTACCCTTCATCTGCTGTGTAACCTATGTGAAATTATGACTTTATACTGTACTGTATAGTATAGTGTATAGTATACTGTAGTTTCTATGGCACAAGTACTTTGAGCTTCAGCTTAACACTCATCCGCAGGTAGATGCTTCAGGATGCAGACCATCACACTCACCCGTGATGTGCAGTAGCAGTATTTAGGATCCCGCACATCCCGCAATTTTAAATTCCACCTCATCGCTATTCCTGCACAAGTTTAATTATGATTAAAAACCTTTCCAGCTCCAGTAACTCCAGCATGTTTTTTTTTAAAACTGGTCATTGCGGCATCCACGAGTAGCTCTTTTGAGATGCCTTATGAAGAAGAAGATGCAGCAGATTCTCAAGTCAAATGATAACACCACAAAGCATGCATAGTTTATATCAACTGCACCAACATGCAACATCCAGAAACAGAGATTTTTTGCAGATTGAGGACAGACCACTGTCAGATAGATCTGAATACACCAGCGTGAATGCACAGACCACCCGAAATGAGAGTAATGTGTTTATGTTATGGGCATATGTCTGTGCTACACATGTGTCTGCATGCATCTGATGCATGCATGCAGGATATGCACGTATGTTTGTGTGGTTGTTTGTATAACTTTCAGTTTGTATTATAAAATGCATCTCTTGCACTATTCGTGAGTCTTGCTTAGTGTGGCCAACTCTTCAGATGATTGAACTCCTGAGCATGTCTGCATCTGCCTGCTATTTGTGAATGTTTATGATTTGCTGTGCTAACAGCATGAATGCTTCCACATGATGGCTGCTCCTCTCTGATATCTAAACTAACTGATACACACACCACAAATAAAACTGCTTTTTTTGCAAGATTGTTTCAGTCAAAAATCTGACTTCAAAGAGTCTTTGTTTGTGCATGTTGTGTCTGAGAGACGAAAGTCTACAAGCCTTCTGGACACAAAAAATTTCCACCTACTGTAGACACAGTACAAGCAGCTGAGACAGGAAAGATGAAGCATGAACACTTGCACATTGAGAGGCATGTGTTGCATTAATAGAAAATGCATAACCAAGCCAAGGTGAAGAGAATCACCAAATGACAAATGAATAAAAATGTAGCAGTATACATATTAAACACCCTGCAAGATGGACTGAGGAGGGAAGCAACAGCATACTGAAATACATCACTGACAAGACAAATGCTATTTTGTGATAATGTGCACTATAAATAAATGTGCACAGACTATAAATAAATTGTGAACATTTTCAAATCAATGATGAAGATTAACAGGAGTGCATTCTGACTTTGCATTGTTTCTATGGAAATCTTTTGCACTCTGTAGATCATTTACTATCCCTGCATTGATTGGCTTTGAGGTAATTATTTCTTGAGAACATCAATTACACGAAACGAAGTTATGTAAAGTGTAAAAATAGTAATATTACTTAAAGTTGGATTTCTTAGCTTCAAGAGACAGCTGGTTTTAAGCACAGCTATGACTAAAATCAAAGGTTTTTTTCGAATCAAAGTTAGCTGCTGTAGTTTGCCACATCTATAAAGTTGTTGTATTCACATCTGGCGGAGCAAACCGAAATGTCTGTTTCAGTGTGTTTTGTGCTGCCTTTTAAAGCTGGAAACCTCACAGTTTGTCTATGTATGGTTGCGTTGCCTCATTGAAGCTGTTCCAAAGCTCTTGTCACTCACTCCCTCACCAGTGGTTCATTTGGCTTTTTTAGTATTTGTTTTATTGAGGTTTTATTAACTAATCTTGAGTCTGAGAGATGGAGAACCCACATACCGGCCGCAGAGAAGCACTCCCTCCACCGTTTTAACCCCAGAGTCTGTGAGAGAAATCTGAGATTTTAACTGGCTGACTGCTTCCTAATCTGGTACACCAAATGTACATTTGCTCTGCCTTGAATAAAGCTGGCGAAGACATATAATTTGGTTGCAGTCAACTTTGTGGCATCATCCTGGCCCATATGGGTACAGCAATAATAACAGGTTGGCTGACCAGACCTTGACATGGGTCTGGCTCTCATCAGGGCTGCGGTTTTTGAAGGGGACCCAGAAACACTGAGCTAATCAGCCGCTACTCAAACCAACCTCTCAAACTTAACAGCCACCGAAACCAAGCAACCACGTCACCAGGCTGCACTGCAGGCGCACCTTTCAATCTATTACTGTGTTTGTCTTCAAAAGAAGTAGCTCTGTCTCATCCAATTCACTCCACTTCTCATTACAGACTTAGACTGCAGGTACAGGTTTCATTAGTTTAAATGGGTTTGCACTGTGAATATCAACTATTATGCCAATTTGGTTTGATAGGCAGATAAAACAGAAGCTTGTGTGTACTGTAGTGATGGTCAGACATTTACAACTACACAATTTTGCCACTAATGTCGCATGTAAGTTGATGAAATATCAGCACTCAGTTCTGCATGGCTAAAACACATCTACATCTATTGAGACCTGTGCTTTGACTCCTCTGCACTTCTCGGCCCAATTTGATTAAAAAGTGCCCTTCAGAACAGTTCAAAATGCCTGAGTACCTGAATGATTTTCACTCATCTTAAGTCAGCTGAGGCAAACATTGATAAATGCCAGTGGAAGGTTAGGTCAGGTGTGTGAGTTAATCCCCAACAGGAAGCAGTGGAGGAAATGACCCAAGGGCTAATAGAAGGTGTGTGTTTCTGACATGACTGGGAAAAAATATATAAATAGAGGGGACAGTGAAATGCCCAGCAAATAGTTGGAAGAGGAAGAGGAGCAAAAGCAGATGCACGGATGGTGAGGTTACTGAAGTAGCAGCAGAAGAATAGAAAGCACAGTGGATGGTAGCCTTTTGTCCTTGTATGTCACAGATCAAGAGAAAAGGCTCAGGGATATAGTTACAACAACATGGTCTGTTTCAATTCTCAACTTACATTTTATCACATGAAACCTCATTTCAAAGGTTAATTAAATATGCTCTTGGAAACATGAGGCTGAGTTAATTATTTGTAGTTTTACATTTCAGCTTTCAAAAACCTTTATTTCTTGCCCTCAGTCGTTGTATCGCGGTGAGACAACTCACCTACACAAGTCTTTCCATCGCTGTGCAGGACAAACTTCATGTGGCAGGAACATTTGGGACCGTGGTCCGTCTCCTCGCAGATGTGCTGGCAACCTCCATTACCGTAGTTGCACGTCACTGTCAAAGGAAGCAGAGTTAACACAAACAGTACTTACAGGGGGTACACGTGAGTATTTCTTCAACATTTGAAAGTCAACGCAGAAGTGACAGGAGGTAAGCAGAGAAAGAGTATGACGTACAAAAATACATACTCTTTCTTCAGGCTGTAAGCAGCGTGAACTCACACTGCATTCAGTCTTTCACATGGCTTCAGAGAAAAGCCACTCAATGTGTCTTTGAAGTACTTACGGTTGCCTGAGTAACTGTTTCCACTAAGTTTGGTGTGATCAGAGAAATGCAAACAAACTCAGCTTCTAAATGTTCATCAGTTTTGTTGCTTACTAAAGTCTTTGTGCAGTTGGCTTGAGATGAAGGTCAAAATCACAAAATGTAACCCGGAGGAATTGGAGGAGCAGCTAGAACTGCTTCACATGTTCATGTGCTAAATCTGTGTTTAAACAACTGTCCTGGATTTAATATTCATAGCTCCCAATCAAATGAATTGGGCCTGTAGTGTTATTTATTTATTTATTGTTTTCTGGTGTTTTTTGGTGAGATTAGTTGCATTATGTTCTAATATAATATGTTATGGTTGCACAAAGCATAAAAAAAAACCAACAAAAGACCTGGTAGTGGCCAGTTTCAGAAAGTGATCATTATTTTCTTTCTACCAAACTAAAACAGTTCATGACACAAAATAAAATATAAATGTTAAAGAAAGAAAAAAACAAAACGAGGAAGGTCCATGTTGCATCAGTAGAATGCAGACACTGTACACCGAGCGGTGGTTGTGCACTATTTGGGCAACACTGATGTTTTTCTTTTGAGAAAGAGTAGTGCCAGTGAAAACAAACATCTGCAATAGTTAACTGATGCAAAAAAATCCCTATATAACATTTGCTTCAACCACTATAAGTTTATGTGGTTTGAGTTGTTTCATAGGGTGAACAACTCTTCTGACCCTATTTGCAGGAGCTACCATCTCCCCCTTCAGAATTCCTCCCTTAACACTCTGCTAGTAAGACACAGAGTATTTTAAAGAATCCCAGTTAAAAAGAAAAAAGAAAAATATCTCTTTAATGGTTTTCTCCTTGGCTGAAATGTATTATTAGCGAAACAATTATTTATGCATGCAGGCAATGTTGGATTATGTAGAACACAACAAAGCACATCTTGCTCAGTTATTCTTATTTCTGTTGTAGAGCTGCAATAGATTCATTAGCTGTAGCACGGTAGGGTTTGTGAACTAAGAGAGACCTGTCTGTTGAGCTACTTTAATGTATTTTTAGCAATTTAAGCTGAGTGTCATCCAGCACCCTAACATCCCTGTGGCTGCCATCTCCAGAACTCAGCAACTCGCACTATTACAATTTAACTGGATAATTAGGACTACAGGTCAGAGGGAAAATTTTGGTATTTGATTTGGGATGATATTTTGCTTTCATTTTTATATTTTACCCTCGATTTACAGAGCTTTATTGGACTCACAGAAGAGGTTACAATTTCAAACAACCAATGAGCAAGCTGCTGAGCTGTGCTCTCGCAGCCTTGTAAGATGTTTTTTTTTATATTTAATGCATTTTATTAATTTAGCAGAGAACAAATGTTTTACTGTTCTCAAATTTTCATGATTCACGCCAGCAACACATAAATTATGGGAAGAGTATAATTTCTGGTCTAAGTTTGCAGATTCGTGTGTTTAAGTGCAAGTAGATTTATGTGGCAGCAGCTATAAGGAGCATTGATGTCGGCACTTTAACATACCTGTGATGACAGAGTGTAAAAGAGCACGATTGAGCTGAGTCTTCCATCGCCATCCTGTCTACACCCTACCATCCCAACACCTTTTGCCCTTTTCCTGGGCTGTCACAGAGAAACTATAGAATAACACTTCTCCAATCCTTATCCAAACACAGACAAATCCCCCATCAGCCCTGGCCCCAGCTCTGACAGGATGATCCCTGTTGCACGGCAACAGAAAGTGTTCGCTGTCCGTCAGAGTCGTCCCCCTTCGAGTAACCTCCACACTTGCCCTGGTTGTGTAAATGATCCCTCCTTATTTGAAAAACATGTTTTTCTTTACGAGGACTGTTCAGGAGATTAGTCACAGCTTGGTTATGCAGCATAAATGTCAACTTCAAACTTTTTGGGAGACATTTGTGGAATGAGTACGATTATCCATCACCGGCCAGTTTCCAAACCCCAATCACCTTTTCATGAGGAGCCTATAAAGCAGTCATCTGTTGTTTGTGCATGTGTGCGAAAAACCCTTGAGGTCGTGATGACTTACATTTGCAGTCCTTCATGTTGCGCGTGAGCTGGAATCCAGGTCGACACTCGCAGGAGATGCCACCCTTCTGTGCTTCCCTACAGATGTGTGCACACCCGTGATTCTTGTCCATGCAGGTGGGCCCCTCCTTTGTGCCTTCAGATTGCACTGTGAAGGAAATAACAGGACCGGAAGAGAGTTTATCTCTTAGCAGCCACAAAGATTGCACACTGTTTGTAAAACCAAAGACCATTCAGTTTACATTTAATATCACAGAGATGGTAAGTGGGCTAAGAAAAATTTCAAATGCCTGTCATGCATTCTGACCCTCGATGCCTCATATGCCTACCGCTGGTGACTGACATGCCCAGTACCCCTTCACAAAGATTCAAGCACTTGTTGGAACATGCTCACTCTTTTCAGGCTATAAAAAGGAGTCTGCCTGCAGAAAGGATAAAACTCCCAGCAGGAGCTGATTCCTTAGACCTGTAATTTTAATTGAGGTAATCCCCCATAAAAGGAAAAAAAAAGCAGAAACAGACAAAAAAGTACTTTGTTAAACTCACCCTGCAGAGAATGAGCTCAAAAGTGGTTGCACTAAACTAAGGGTGTCAGTGTACATTTGCATAAATCTTCATGGGGAAATTACTTCTGTAAGATCGAGACTAAACTAAAAGGACACAAAAGCCAGTTACCAAGTTACTGAGAGAAAGCTTTTTATTATTTTATTCTTGAGGCACAACAGGCACCTGGAATCACCTGAGGCCCTTGCAGCATGAATTATAACACAAATGGATGAAGCGAGCCTTCTGTTTTTAATCTGTGCTGTGGTAATGCTGCATTATTTGCAGGAGAAGACTGATGTTTGACTTCATCGTTGTGAAAACCTGCCACCATTGGAGATGCAGTGACAAACCCCGACTCTCTGGCTCATTAAAAACCAAACAGATTTCTTCCCTTTTGCTTTTTCCTCTGGCAAACAGGGACACGGTTATTAAATCTGCTGTCATACTGAAGGGATCGTTGGAGGTCTAAGTTCCTTAATTAGCCAACTTTTTTCTTGGTTTTTCAAAAAGAAAAAACTGAGGCATTTACACATATGTGTGGGAGTGTTAATGCATGAAAATGAACATATATATTCATGCGCTACAAAATCAGTCTTGACAGGTATGAGATGTCACACAGTAGCTTTCTTGCTCCTGGTTTCAGCATCAAAAGCTGCAACAAAATGCTCTAAAGTGGGCAGAAACTGATTATTCTTTAGTTACTTATTAGTGTCATTTAATTTAACTTTCCTTAGTAAAAACCTCTTAGTTACAAACATGTTCTGGCTCATAGCAGCGACCATGAGTCTATATGTCCTTAAAGAAGCTAATGATGATCCAATAGACAATTCTGACCTCCAATACTGTCCATCACTTTAAGTCTGTCAACAAGTGTCAGAAGGTCGTACAATCCTCTCAGACTATCCTGTCAGAGCTGTTGACGTTCTTGCAGACAGCGTGAGCTATCGGACACAAAGTTCAACAACAGCCTTCCCTGCTACACAAAGACTCAGAGCTGAACAAACACTGAGCCCAAAAGAAAAGGGTAATGGAGGACTGAGTGAAGTGACCATGAATGAGCATCAACAGAACAGCTGCTTTAAAGTGCTGCAAATTTCACAGCGAGTCATGTGGATGTTTTAGTGAAATGTGGAATTCTCTGATCTCTTTTCCCGGCTCCGTGTCCACTTGCAGCCAGAGCAGGAAACAGGCATCTCTGAGATTAACAGAGGATTGAATTTCCAACCAGTCCCCGGTGAACTAAAGATAATTGACCAAGTTTGTATTAAACATCCCAAACTTCACTTTTCACCCTCCTTTCATTTTTATGCAGCCCCTATGCAGGAATACAACACTCTTATATCAACAAAATGTGAGTCTGAGGCCAATACCTAGACCTTCATCTCTCTAAGGACCAATTTAAGCCAAAGTGTTGACACCATGGCCCTTTTCTCCAGCCAAGACCCAGCCATCATCCACCATGAGCAATTTTCTCAAACTCGCTGCCAAAGGATACTGTTTTTAATCATTACTTAAAGATTAGAAAGAGAAATAAAAGACTATTGGCAATGGACAGAAGAGAGAATAACACAAATGACAACAAAAAAAAAGACCATGGCATCAGTCACTACAGACTCTGTTCATCACAGACCACTTCCAATTCTGAAAACTGGCCCGAGGATCTTCTTGGAGCTGAGTAAGAGCTGATCAAATGTCAACTAAAGAGCAAACCAGAGAGGATATGAGTTTTCACACAGCTCAAAACAGACAGGAGCCATCGAACTGCTGCAGTTGTGGTGAAAAAAGAAAACTGCAATTAAAGAGAGTGTTTAAGTACCCACAACTTCATCCTCTCAGCACAGCTTGTGACCTCTGAACCAAACACTCAGAGGTGTGATGGTGCCAGAAGCCAGTAAAACTCATGTTTTATCATTCACTATAAGTAATGACAGATGTGTGTCGGCGAGCTGGTTTGGCATCAAGCTATAGCCAGCAGCCCCTTATCTCATTGTTTAATCAATACAAAGCCTGCTGTAAAACCACAATATGTGTGTATGGTTTTGAAGTAAATCTGTCAAAACAGCCATTAAATCATGAGCTGCATGCCTTAATAGTCCCATTTATGGTTGATTTATGGTTGTATGTTTGTATTTGTTTTCATGGATCTTGTTCTTCATAGAGTGAAGTATTATGGAAAACTCCAAAAACCCAGAGGCTACAGAGACCAGCTTGCAAACAGTTATCTAAACAGCTAACAGTACATTACCACTTCACAATGAACAGGTTGAGTCCTGACTGATTGGAAATTGGCTCAAACTGGAAAGAACACGACCATAACAGAGTTCACCGGATAGAAGAAAAGAAACCCTGAAAAACAATGAAGTATGGATGAGAAGATAATGGCTGTACTGGACCAAGGTGTTGGAGTGAGACAGTTTTGCTCATCATGACTTCTGTCATTTCCACAGCAGGGCAAAGATAAGGGATCTACAACAGAAACACACACCCAAGTGTAGCTTACTTTTCAGCTTGCTTTACGTATTTTTTTCACAAAACTGTGCAAAGTACCAACACCACACTCGGTCAATGAAATTTAATTTATGTCTCCTCGTTAGATTGACGTAGAGTGTCGAGTAACTTTCGAAAGGTGTATTGATTGGTGCATTAATACCAGAGCCTAAGTGGGCTGAAACAGCCAGGGTTTCTGTGGCGTTCAGTTGAGTTTCTTTGTGAGCGTCAAACAATGGTGACATGATTTTACATTTTAATGGAGGTGCATGTCATTTATTGCATACCCTTTTCATATATCTGATGAGGAAGCATCAATTCAACAGAAGTTAGTTGTACTCTCTCTGTAGTGACATTACTTCACTGAACTGCCTGAGAGAATTAGATTTCATAAAAACAACTCGGAATAAAAAGTGATACAGAAAACTTCTTTCAGAACTCATGAGGTGTAAGATTAGATACACATTGAGACAAGGTGAATCTTGCTAATTTTCAGCATCCTCACTATGCAATAAGCTCTAGTTGAGCTCGGCAGATTTCCAGAGCTTATTCTCATACCTAAAGAAATAACAGCAGTATCCCTTGAAAAAAGTCATATGATCTGAAGCAGAATCCATTTGTGAGTTTGTCATTGAGTTAGTGGATCTACAGCTTAATATGTGAGATCGGCCACAGTGCCTGCAGGACATGGCATTAAGTGTGAGTCACATCAAACAGCAGCCTTTCTGAAGCTCATCAGGTACGGGTCGACATGGACAGCAGTGAGAGAGAGATTAGTTAAAGCTCAAATTACTTTTTTTTTTGGTGGCTGGTGATGTAAACTCTTTAGGATTGAAAGCAGTTTCTCCTGCTCTCTGATGGCATGATCACTTTTTAATAAATTGCAAACGTCAACTGAGAACATACTATTTTCAGATGAAATAAGACATTTGTCTTGTCAAGAATTCTGCTGGACTGCACGATCCAGACAAGAGCTACCAGCTGTGGTAAAAACTGCCTTACAACAAAATGAAAAAAACGAAATGTTTAGCATCGATGCACGAGTTTTAGCATGACTCAAAAAACTGTGCGAAAGGAAAAAATTTAACAACTTCAGCTTAGATGCCAACTCTTGTGATCCTCAAACAAAAGAACCAAGGAGGCCACAAGTTCTTCACCATAGAACAAGCTCTCTTAAATCTGAAAAAATCTGTAGTGGGGGGGACTGAAACAATAGGGCTGAAGTAGTAGAAGGCATGCCAAGGGTTTATAGTCTGCTCTGAGTGCATGGGGCAGTGAAAAGAGGGCTCATGGTCCGTCCTGGGCTGCTGTCATACAGCTCAGGGGGGAGACGGTCCCCTCTTTGGCGGAGAACTTTAAGCAGTTACCTAGTGTTGGGTGGATACGAACTGAAAAGAAGGGGCCTAAGAATGGAGCCACCACACTATTAAAGCAACATTCCTTCCTCTTAGATAATGGGCCCTTAAAAGTTTTAATAGGAGGATAAAAATGTCAGCGCATGGAAAAGAGAAAGGGGAAAAAACCGGACTGGGTTGGGCTGAGCTGCAAAGCAGATGGTCAGACGGGGCAGCGAGATGGTCAAGGAAGTGACTCTTCCCCGCCGACTCAGTTCATAGAGAGCAGAGAGAATCCAAGCGCTACTGTTTGGTTTGTGTGATTTTCGGCTGCGCACAAAGATCTTGTTGAGGCTGCTCATTTTACTCCATTTTTCAGAGAGGAACCATTAAAGACATAAACAACCAGAGAATGGAAAAGACAGCCACATTTTAGGGTTGATACATGCCATTGCCAGAGTGCCTGGTCTACAACTTGTTTTAGTTAAACATATTGTATTCCTGCAATGAACAAAGCAGTTTTCCCATCAGTCGGAAGTAGTGAACAGTTAAAATTATGTTTTTAAAGAGGCCAAAGTAGATGAAAACTAGCCGTGAGTCTTTTGAGAATACCTTGGATTTTACTTAGTGTGTATTTTCAAAAGTGGTTAAATGTGTAGGTCAGTGGTGTGTGTGCTTGTAGGCCAAAGTATAAGTACAAGTATGTGTTTGCATTAACACACACAAGTCTATTTGCATAATGTATGCGTGTTGCTAATGCATTTGTGAGTGTGTGCCCATCTGTGTCACAGGCAGTTGTGCAGCACCTGCTGGGTATGTGCCACTCTCCCCCTCACTCTTCCTCTCATTCTATCAAGGTCACCTCACTGTGCAATCCCAAAGGAGCCCAACAAAATAGACAACACACTAGAGAGTGCCAAGCCTGCTGGCCTTCTTTAATGCAAAGATACAAAAGACATGAGATTCTGAATGTTGTTGCAGAACTGCATTAATTCCCCAATCAAAGTGAGAGGCAGATTAAGAAGATTTTGGTCTCTGCAGAGTTTAGTCTGGCCCTCTGGTCGAAGCCATGACAGCCAAGTGTTAGTGGAAAAACCCCACTGGTTCTCTGGCAGTCCGCAAGAGCATGCAAGGCTGGCCAGTTCAGGGATGGCCTTCAATAAACCCACAACGAAAAGGGATGCCCGACTCAAATGAGGTACGGAGAATTCAGCGGCAAGGTTGCCAACATTTGCAAAGGCTAAACCACCGATGTATATTTGCTGAAGGGTGGGGGTGGGTGTAATGAGAGCATGGGTTCTAAAAAGGCCAGACAAAGAGAGAGGATGAAGGCAGATAATGTAGAAAAGACAGAGACAGAGAGAGGGAAAAAAAGAGCAAAAAAGTAAAAGGGAACAAAAAATTGTCCTGTTTGTCTCCATCTCTGCTGCTCAAAGCCTTTGCTCCACTTCCCCAGAATAGGAAAAGAGTCTGGTTATACGGTTGGGCTGCAGAGCAATGGAGCAGTGACTTTTGCACTTGTAAAAACAGTTCTGTGGCCATTGCACAGACAGGCAGACACGAGGGCAGGCCTACTGAGAAACAACAGGGAGAAAGATATAAGAACTCTGTTGGTTAAAGCACAACACAGCAAGTCATAGATAAAAATAAATATTTCTACACAGAAGTTCAGTTTTTAGTTCCAAATACTAAACACTGAATCACTTCGCATTATCTCATGAAATTAAAACTGTTTTAAATTGGCTAGATGTTATTAAAAAAAAGGTTATTTTTTATATCTATGACAAAAAAAAACGGCAATAAAACAGAGTTCAATGAACCTGGGTCTAATTTCACGCAAGGGGAATGTCGTGGCTGGAGAGGAAGAGTAACTGCGAGTATGATGCGATCATGTATTGTGGATTTGATCTGATTTATTGGAAAATTCCTTATTCTGCTGTGACTCTGGCCAACACAGACAACACATATCCTGAAGTCAACACACAATAGTCTTCATCTAAATGTCATAAGGGAGCATGTCTGACTCAGCCTGCGGCAGGATTAAATTGAAACTGAAATTATTGAAGTGTGTGCATGTAGGGGTGTGTGTGTGATTAGGTCCATCTTGTCCACTGTGTTGAGAGATTTGCTGCACAAGGGGTAAGGGAGGCTAATGAAAGTTGTAAACACAGGAAGAGGTTTCAACTGGCAAAGTAAATATTTCATAGCAAAAAAAAAAAAAAAAAAAAATTCCCACTGTACTGAAGAAAAAGGCAACACTTGCAACCATAATCAGGTTAATGAGGTGGCAATGAGGCTACATTTGGTGGAAGTGAATTATGTTGTTTTGGTAACAACGATCCAAAAGAAAAACAAAATCTTAGATGGAAAGTAGTGTTGTGGTGGTCTGCATTTCTTTTATCACTTCTCTTGATGGAAGATCTACTTTAGATGACATTTTTCTCTGACATCAAACTTTGCTTTCTGTTAATTTATGTTCATCTGCTTCTGTGTGTGCACTTTGAAGACTTAAAAGCATTGGCCTATTACAGATTCCTCCAGACATGAAAGCTGACAGTCAACCTTCATGTAACCAATTTTGTCTGCAATCAGCCTTAGATACATCCAAAGTCCACTCAAGTCTGGTGATTACATTACAAACTCTGCTATTCCGCAGCTTTCCTAACAATGCCTGCCACACTTATGGACCTCCGCCCACCCCTACCAGAAGTCCATACCTTGACAGTTCAGAGCAGCTTGAGGAAGATCTACATGACAATAGGCACATAGTTTTAATTATGTAGCTGATGTGTTTATCATTTTACTTGACATATTCTACAATTAACTGAATCCATAACATACTTATATAACCCCAAATATGCATACACTTAAGGTAATTGGCCGACCGGATACTCAAAAGTGAGCAAGGCTGAGCCTGAAATTCCTGAATTCTAATGTAGTGGATCCCGTCTCACGCACACATGTCCTGGTCATCATCAGAGATGAAAGAGAAAAATAAATCAAACTCAAAGCAGTGGAACTCTTCTTGACCTAAATGGCATTCCTATCAACCACTAAGCACCACTAGCTTGAGAAGCTAGAGATGTTTGAGGGGAATAAATCAACTGTTACATTTAGGCCAGTTACACGATGGCCAAAGTTCCTCCTGTTGAGGTGGTGAAGGGGTGTGGGTTTAATAAGAGACAGGCCAGCAGCAGCAGCCTTGTCATTAACTGAGGGGCTGAAGACCCCTGCTGCCTAATTGGCAGAGGATCCCTGCTAACAAAGCTTCACTACCAGCAGGAGAAACAGAATGACAGACACAGGGCAGGCCATTGACCGACTCGCTGCTGTACCCACAAAGACCGGTAGAAGTTGCCCACGAAACACCTGACCCATTAATGGAAGAGGCTGATGTCTTTTTAATGACAACAATAAAGCTCATGAGCAGACCGCACCCCAGGCTTTGCACTTAAAGAGGTAGGCTGGCAGGATGCATGGAGGGTTGCATTTAAACTGATTTGGCTGAGAGATTAAATAGGTTTTAATTTTCTCAGAGATTTTTGATATTTTGCAGCAGTTCTGCAGGCTTGTTTCCCAATAGTTCGGCAAAGTCACTTCCTCACCACTTCCATTCTCCTTCAGGCACGCACTGTTGTAGTAAAATAACAAGCAGATGGGTGGTTGTTCTGTCTGTTAGTCTTTCACAAATAAGGAAACAGTGACAGGACGCCTATCTGATGAGTGAAGGAAGTTTGTAGATTTATGGCAGCTTTAATCTCTTGATCCAAATGGGTCTCATCTGGAAGCAATGAAGGCTAAATTAATATTAAAATGGGACATTAACAGAAACTGAGGACATAAATCAAGAAAAATCAAAGAGAGACAAGAGGATTCTGGCAAGATCACTTTGCTGCTCAAAGTCGGTTTCTGACAGCACTGCAGACTTTGAAACACATGTGGGGTTTTTTTCAACTACACAGAAAAACACAGCATTTATGAAATGTAAACATTGACAGTTCACTAGGCCAGACTGATCCTATAAACCAGACTTCCTAGATCCTCATTTCACCATCCAGGGGACTCATGAACATCACAATCTAACGATTCATTAGCTTACAAAAGACAGGGGAGTGACAAGGAAGGCAGATATGAGCACACACTCAGATCCTTTGGTGGATGTTTGGGTTTACTGAATGCGGAAAGATGCAGCAAATTTAGAAAAAAAATCTGTTGAAACTGAGTAATATGTAGCCAGCTAGATAATCACCACTGGAATAAATGTGTTATGTGAAGGTGATAATAGTTATTCTGTGTATCTGATGCTTTCCAGAGCCAAATGAGGCTCTGAAACATGTGTTAAACAGCAGAACAACACAAAGAAGCAGAGGGAGAAGATGGTTTCTTTTGACTCAAAATCTAAACTGATGACATCTCAACTGAAGGAATGAGTCTGCTCTGAAAAGTGAATTAAAACAAAGTTATGTGGTGAAGGCTCATATGTCAGCAAAATGTAATCCACTGTTCTGGCTGTATGTACTGCAATGATGATGATGATGATGATGATGATGATGATGATGATGATGATGATGATGATGATGATGATGATGATGATGATG
>JAOXYM010000014.1:6875222-6885876 GCA_028567055.1 Leptatherina wallacei | reverse complement strand
AAATGTAAAGTTACTTATTGACACAAAGAACTTCCTGTTCTCTAAGTATGTTTTGAACAAGTTCAATACAGTACCAGAGAGGTCTCTAGTCATCTGAATAATATATGGTGGTCAACTGTATCAAACGCAGCACCGAGGTCCAGTAAAACTAACACAGTCATATTTCCATTGTCTGTATTCAAACATATATCATTAATGACTTTGGTCAGAGCAGTCTCAGTGCTAAAACGGCTTTCTCAATGATCTTATTTAAAAACGGAAGATTTGACAGTGGCCTGTATTTGTTCATTTGTGTCTTATCTAGATTGTCCCTTTTTAGTAAGTACAAATTTATATTTGTTTGTAGCCAATCAGTGGTAGATTAAAAACTCGCTTAAGAAAAAGTCCAAAACACAGCACCCCAAAAAAACACAAGTTACACCCATTTTAGTAAAGAATAAGCAAAAATTATACAACATGCTAGCAGGCGCTATATAGTCTTCATGCACAGAAAGCCAACATCTACTGTCTTATTAAATAAATATGTGTGCTTAAGCATTTTCTTTTATACAGAGCTAAGGTGACCTGACTGCTCCTCTTTTACTCATAAGAGTATTTCAGAGAATGAAATAGCTCAGGCAATTAGTTGATTCACCTGCTACTGATATAACTTGGGCATATGCCACAGTTTTACTGATTTTACGGTTTTGTTTTTAAAGTTTAATACCGATCGCCAAGGTTTTATGCCACATGTAATACCCTTAAACTTGACCTGATTCATGCCAAAACATTGCTTTTTCCCTTTGGAATTTTATTGTTGGCAGGATGTAAAAGTGTCAACAGGGTTTTGTTCAGTACGGAACAATAAAAACCTCTCTACCATGACATAAAGGATAAAGTCAGTGGCAAAATATGTAGCTATCATTACAAAATCATATACTTGGCCAACTAAAATAAATTAAGTTATTAAGCCAAATCGAATTAGACCATGTGCGTGCATTTAGTCAGAAAGACATCTTTAAAAACTTAGCCCTGGGCATTTTTTGAAAATACTGACACTACAAACAAACTGACAGTCATTACTTAATAAAATGCAAATATTGGCCATGAGATTGATATGTTGATTTAACCCTGAGGGTCTTCAGCTCTGGCTGCTAAAACTGAAGAAATGAAAGAAAGACATAAAAACAGAGAGCAGACTAGTGAAACAGGCTAAGTGTGGTTGTCTTTTTTGGTTATGATGATGGTTGAGGAGCCCTTACTGAAGAGAGCCAGACAAGGTGGATTGAGAACACTTCCACTCAGCACTTACTGGCCCATTTAGGGCAGATAATCCCGCTTATTCAGCTCCTCTTTGAGGTTGCCTCTCTTAATTTGACTTGACAGCAGAAGGATGGGACTGAAACTATGAACCCTTTCCTGCTCTCTGCTCATTCCCTCCATCATAACTGTTGTTTCCCCATTAAAGCACAAATCCATCCATTACTTTTGTACTCTGAACCAGAAACACCCACCAAACATTCATACAAGATTGATTCTGATCCTCTAGCTTTGAATTTGTCATATTTACTGTCAAGTCCAACAATACAAATTCTAAAGTTTTGCCCATTAACAGTCCACTTAGAAAGTACTTAGATCTTAGATCCCAAAATTAATTTCACATTTGTATTTTTGCTAGGCATGCCTATGCTGCCAGCTTGTGAAAGTAGATCAAAGTGGAAACATGACTGATTCCTAATAGAACAAAAACAACATATCAGATGTTGAAACTGAGACCATGGAAAATATTTTGAATTTGATGGCAGCAACACATCTTTAAAAAGTTGGAACAGGGGCAACAAATAAATGGAAAAGTAATTGGTTTAAATTGGATTAAAAACAACTGGATGAGCATTTGACAGCTAATTGGATTAATTGGCAACAGATCAAGAACATGACTGGGAATAAAAGAAGCATTTCAGAGAGTCTCTCAGGTATATAGATGGACATCTAGATATATGGAAGGATCACCAATATGAGACAAACTGCGTCTAAAAATTGTGGAACAATTTTAGAAAAATGTTCCTCAGTGTAACACCGTGAAGATTTTGAAAATGCCACTATCTACAGTGTCTAATGTCATCAAAAGATTCAGAGAATCAGGAGGAATCTCTATGCGCCTGCATCTCTGATGGGGTTGCAATAGTGCCTATAGCATGGGCAGCTTTAACATCTGTGAAGGCTCCATCAGTTAAAGTACATGGAGGTTTTAGAGCAACATCTGCTCTCATCCAGATGTCTCCTTCAGGGAAGGCCATGCACATGAGATTTGGAAAACATTGATTCACATTTTACACAGCTTCCCAACTTTTCTGAAATTGGGAATGTATGATAAAAGTTTGTTTGAAATGTAAATTTGTGTGGAATTAACTGTCTATTGGTCTTTTTGAGTAAATTTGTAATAATATAACACCTTCATATCATTTATAGTGACCCAAAAAATCATTTGGTGCAACCAACATTGTGATCATATCATAAAATACTCACTTGCCTGATGAAATTACTATTGAATAATAAAGCATGCTGATAGAAAGGGTTTTTTATTTGATATTTTTGTATTTTTTTGTTCAATTTATTTGGAAAAACAGCTATATAAACTACATTTAACATATTAGTTGGGCCATTGCAGAAGAAATATATATCATGAATTAGCAAAACTCAAAAGAGATGTATACCTAGTTTACCTAGTTCTAAACTTTTACAAACCATAAAATAATAAATATAATTGGCTTAGGAAATTAATCAATTAAAAAAGAATCATGGTGGCACCACATGATGTTAATTTAGGGTTAAAGCCAACACAATAGGGTGAAAACAGAAAAAAAAGTTAATTAAAACTTGTTATCTAAACTTATGGGTAACCAACATTATCAGTGTTTCAACTACTTCAATAAACATTGAATTTTAAAATTGGCCTCATGAAAACCCTTATATGTCACTGAACCATACACATATTTTTCCAAATTTGTTAAAAATGACCAACTGGAAGACTACAAACATCAGTATTCAGACCATTTCTGAAGCCACTATAACCATTTACAACTTTGAGTCTATTTTTACTCAACTCGCTCATATGGGTTTAGGCATTTCTATTATTCTTCTCTGCAGATCATCAAGTTATGTCAGGTTGGAATGGCCCGGGGAAAATTATTTGCAGGAGTCTTCAAGGAGGTCCAGTTTGTCAGGTCAGGTGTTGACTGAGTTGTTTCTTACTCAAGCATTGTTTAGGCTATGAATTTGACATTATTGTGAACCTTTGTCTGTTTGAGGTTCTGAGCACATTAGCGATGTTTTCATCAAGGGTCACATTGCATTTTGCATTTTCAGATTCCCTCAACTTTGACTAATTTGCCTGTCTCTATCAATAAAAAGCATCCCAACATAATGATTCTACCACCACCATGCTTTGTCTTTGGACATATGAGTGAGGTGACAAGTGATGCCTGGTTTCCTTCAGATATTTCACTGAGACATAAGGCTAGACAGTTAACTCTTCAGGTCCTTTGACCAAAAAAATGTGTTTCTTTTTTTCTTTCCAAATGCTCCAAATTAGGTATCTGTTTGGCTATTGTTCTCGCAGTGCAACAGTGAAGGATGTGTTTTAAAAAGTTGCCCTTCAACAAATTTCTTCTCACACTACAACGTGTTGATGACATGTTTATACTAAATCACCTAAATTTGGCCAGAAATGTGTGCATTATTCCAAATTATGACTATTAAATCACCACAAGTGGACCCCAGTCAAGTTATAGAAAAATATAATTTGGATGAATTATCACATTTTTCCACTTTGAGCCATTGACACAGGTGGAACAAATAGTTCAGGACTATTTTATAATCCCTTTTGATGACAACATCATACTGTTTAACTTGTATGTCAAATGACACTGAACCAAGGCCTGAGATCAGTCACTAAAATCTAAATATCAAACCTGAACCAAAAAGTAGGTTTAAGTGAGAATGAAGATCCAATTTACCAGCATGAGAACTCTAACCAGTTTGCACTTACTGTTTGTTGTCCTACTGATTTCTGCTGCCCACTTTGAAAACAAATAGGCGAAAGCTTGGTGCAGCACATAAAACTTCCATGAAAGGTCATTAATCAGTCAGCCAGATGGTGTTATTTTCATTTTTATTTATTTTCATATTTTGTTTATATATTTTTTGTTTGTATCAACCTTGAGAAGCCACCAATTAAACTAACCTTTATTTCAATAGAAACCTAGCCTTGCAAATATTTTACAATAGACTCAATAAAGCAAACTTTTATGACCTACAGGCAGAAAGCCATGAAAGAATAATACTGGGGGTTTTTTTTGTTTTGTTTTTTTTAAAAAAGGGCATTGTGAAATATGGTTTTGTAATGGTGCTAATAAAAATTGTGGGATATAATGATCTGGAGGCTTTGTGCACATTGAAAAAAGGCTAGAAAAACAGACCTGTGTCAGGGATTCTAAGGCCCGCCTCTGGCTGTGGAAATATCCCCGACAGCTTGGCAGGACCTCTGACTGCCGCTTCAGCCGCTATCTTAATTTTCTCCTCAAACATGTGTAGGAAATTTACTGCTTCATTTCATCTTGTCACAAAAGAGCACTCTGCACCTGGCTTTCCCCCTTCTACCATTTGCAGCTCTATCCTTGTCCCTCCTCCCTCTTTGGGAAAATTGCAAAGCTAATGAGTCATATTAACTGAGACAGAAGCTCTTATCAAGCCTGTCACTGGCCTAGGGGCTGAGGTTCAGATATATAAGGCAACCCACTTCAGAGTGTTGTAAAAATCCTCCCCTAGCTTGCACAGAGAGGAACAGAAAATTGTGCCTCCCATCAGCAGCTGAAAACGAGGCACAAAGCAGTCAGATCTTACCTTCACAACGTTTGCCATCTCCTTTATAGCCTGACTTGCAGATACATTTGTATGACTTTGGTGTGTTCTGGCAGATGGCATCCATGCTGCAGTTGTCAAGTGACTTTGCACATTCGTCCACATCTAGAAGAACAGAGAAAGCAGTAAGTTACTGAAGTTGAAACTTTGATGATTGTGTTGCCCTTACAAATAACAATAACTGTCAAACTCCATGTAATTCAGCAGCCTTTGAACAGTACTTTCAATGAAAATGAAAACACACACCAAAAAAAGTGAAAATGAACTCTTGACAATCCAAAAGTTCTAGAGATATTTCAGTCTGGATTAACACTGACCAACAGACTAAGTCTGCCATCCCTGCTGCTAGTAAGGTTATAAAGTTATTTTTGACCAATAGCTTTCATGGGGTTAAAACACATATTTCAATATGACCTTTGATAAAAATATAAATAAATAAAAAAGAATGTTCAAGCCCAGACAAACCACATTTCCTTATACTTATCTAGTACTCAAGCATGAATAATTGATTTTGGCAGAGACAAAATTGCTAAGTGGAAAAGGTATCTGTTGTGTAACTTCTGGACTGAGTTTGAAATATAAAGAAGAGAATGTTGAAAGGTAACACTGAAAATGGATTTAACCAGAAGCATGATCAAGTTTGCCTTCACGGAGCCCCTAATCCTACCAAATCCCAGTTAACTAGCCCAGGTGTTTAGGATTACCCCCCTGCACACAGGGGAAGGGCAGCTTAACAAGGTTTACATAGCTCCTAAAATTCACTCTTATCACAGGCCCTCTGCAGGAGCTGCCTGATCCCAATGGGAAATGACCTGCAACCTAAACCCCTAAGCTTAGCATGTTGGCTATATCTCCCTATCCCTGCAGGACATTAAGTCTGCAGTGGAGAGAAGTGACAGTGCAGAATAACTAAACTCAGTGGAGTTTCTGTAAACAAGACTAATAGTAAAATACTCATCATGCAAAACTTAAAGTAAAATGACAAATACAGTTTATCAGTGCTGGTATTACTACAGGAAAATTGCAAAGTTGGATGATGACATGAAAAGTATTTAGTGTCATCAGTATGTTCAGTAAGAATGGCAGTCTAAGTATCCACACTTGTGATTCTGTAAAGTAAATAAGATGTGTTTTGAGAATGTACGCTATAAATTGTCCAATAAATCATCTAGGATGTTTTTTCATCCCCCTTGTAAAGTATCACCCCTACAAGGAAGGAAATACAACTCATACAACGTGTCAACACAATCTGAGCAGACATCAGAGCAGAGATTTCAATAATTTCCCTGTAAGAGGGATAAATAAAGTATTTTTCATCATTATTAAGCATTTAAAGGGGGTGAACATTGTTTTATTCTGTACCAAGACAAGAAAAAATTAATCAGTTCACAGTTGAGTTACAGTTAGAGTTCAACCTGGCCATTTAACTAGACCACTGTCCTTGTCCAAGTACTGTAAACTTACATAGGATAAAAATTGAGTTTTTGACCAATGTACAGTATGTCCAACTCATCGATGGTCCAAAAATTCTGCAGCTTCTAGCTTTCTCCGTGGAAGATCATCGTACATGTAAGTATAGCCAAATTGACTTCAATTTACTTAAATGGAGATTTTTGTAGGACAATGCCATGATGATATGATCAGGATTTTATTAGAGCAAAACCATTGTCTGGAAGGGCTTCATGTGACTGCCATTTGACTTAATAAGCTGAAACTGTTACAATCTTCATACATAAGGAGGATAAAGTGGTTTTTGGTGGATTCGGTTCACTGCTGACACAAAAAATCAGCTTTTCTCAGTGAGATCATACCAAATTCAGATTTTTAATATGACATGTGTACTAACTTTGTTGTTTATGCATTAATGGGTTCATGAATCCCAAATTTATTTGGTAAAAGGCAGGCTGTTAATATTCTTAACAATTATCTGGTGACCCCCTGAAATTATCTTGCGACCTGTATTGGGGTCCCGACCCCAGGTTTGAAAACCACAGCTTTAGACCCATCCCAATTCATGCTCGTTATAGAGCTTTCAGTACTAAACAGTGTCACATGCTTCACACCACACTTCCCTCTAATGATATTAAAAATCTAAAAAAGAGAAATTATTATTTAGAAAAGACAGAATACAAATACTTTTGTTTCCAAATCTCATTTCCTCTCATTGAGCCTTTGACCACTTTCATTTAAACATCACAGAGCAACAAAAACCTCTGAGAAACTTAAAGAGCTGCCGGAGACGACTAAACCAGGCAGCACCAGGTGGCTGTGTTATGAGGAACCAGATGCAAAGACTCAGCCGACTCACTTTAATTAAAATTTCTCCGTGAGCCCATGAGCTAATAAAGTTGTCTTGGTCCTGGATTTTTTTCCACATTGGTCAACCCACGGAACATGTGCGCTACTATTTATCTTGCTGGCCCCGCCTGGATGTTCCAGCTCACTCAATTGACTTTAAGTGGGATTTATGATCTGTTTGAACTACATGTCAGATCATGAGATAGCAACGGCAACCCTTTCTGACATTAAGTGGAGTGCTGGGCATTCTCACGCAGTACTTTCCTCTTATTGGCCAGCTGTACAGAGGTGAGAGTGGAGCAATGCATTACTTTCCTATTCCTACCTGTTTTTTTCAATAGTTAAGTGTAACACTATGGATGAATCACTAGAGAAAAACCTTTGATCGCCAGTGTAGTTGGACAGCACATCTTATGAAAACATTCTAACTTGGAAACAAACAAACTAAATCTTTCGTGGTCCTGGAAATTTTGAACAAATGCCAAATTTTTATGGTTTAAATGTCAGCATGAAAAGAGGAATAACTAACCGTTGCTGAAATTAGGCTTGCTGTGTCACCAGCTTTAGAAATGTCTCGTTAACAGAGGTGATCTACAGGGAAAATTCTTTGAGACATTTTCATTGCAGCATTGTGAGGGGCCACAGGGACAAACTGGCAGAAAAGCCGGGAGGAAACATCCACCGCTCTTAATATGTTTTCAGACAGCAGTGGGGAAGAGTTGGAAAAATGCAATTAGAATAGAGCATTGGTAGACATTATTACTGTGGAAAGAGGTAGGAAAAAATGCAGTCATCAGTCATCCACAGAAGGTATTTGATGTCTCCATATCAACTCTCCATACTTAGTAAAGCAGTTTGCTTCATCATCTCATTGTAGTGTGATACAAACAGCATGCACACTGTCAGAATGAAATTTATAGAAAGGAAAATGCAGAGAGAAATGTACAGACTGTCACACACCATCTATGTTTTGTTCCCTGATACAAAAGCTTCAAGTCAACCCTGAACATCATTTTCTTGTTATTATTCTTGTTTTGATTTGTCGAGTCTGTTGGGTACTGAAGTATCAGTATATAATATAGTACCTGGGAAGGTGTGGTTTATTTTGCAAAGTTTCCACTAAGCCATCTAATATTAGAGGAGCTCATTGAACCCTGTATTGATTTAAATTAAGCAAGAAAAAGACCATTTTCCCACTCTCCTTACACACGGTCTTGTAAGACAAGAGTGCAGAAGGCCGTGAGAGGAAGTATTTTCAACAGGGAGGTATTAATCACAACAAAATTTCCATCTTACTGTCAGATCCCTTGGTGCCAAATCTCTGTGGTAAGATTCATTATGACAGAAACTGAAAGAACCTCTCTATTCATCTGGTTATTAATGCTCCCATCTGAAGCATCAGTTCACTTTATCTTTCCAATATGTAAATGAGCTAGCTGTCACACTTTTACTTTACTCCACACACTCACAGATTCACACATTTACACTTTTGAAAAATCGTACATAAAGTCAGAAACTGCAAATAACAATTTACAGAAAATTGAAGCAGTCACCTGTACGGAATACATCCCACAATTATCATATAAACAGTGTAAGAGTCCATTATAAATGACTTTTTCATCGCGGCTCTCTTTCTTTGCAAGTTAAATTTGCATCCAGTCTGATGTTTTTATTGCTTCAGGCAATTAGTAGATGCAAAAGAACACGGCAGGGCTGTTAGTGCCTCAAATGTTACATAACTACCATGCTGTGATAAATAACTTCTGAGAAATTATAAACCATGACTGGCAGCAGTTTGCTTCTCTTTTATGGTATCAAACAAATACCACAGCCCTGTTCTTGCCAGCACCACCTAAGCTGGTGAAATCATGTAACTAAAGCTTAATTTATGCAACAAAGAGCCTATAGCCTATAGCATAGCCTTCATTTCTCTGGTGCTGTGATAAGTTTCTTTTTGTACTTAAACAATGGCGACTGAAAACAGAAGTTGCTAGATGTAACTCAGGAGTAATTCAAAGTTGAATAAAAATCCCTTTTACTGAAATTATCGCAAATCAAAATGTATCATGGCTACACAGGTAGAATATTGGTTGTTGGCTCAGCATTATCAGCAAGCCTAATGCACTGACACTCTATTGCATTTTGATAATTATTACCCAAGTGTTATATTTCAGATAAGCAATATGCCATGGAAACAAAGGTTACAAAGTAGCTTAATCATAGCTACTGTGGTGTCACCACAAAATGTTGTGAGGTGTCTGTCAGGCTACAGGGAAGCTATGCTGTATAACTGATCTCCCGCCTGGGGTCCCCAATCTACTAAAATGGGTGCCAGAAATTAGAGAGGGTGCACAAAGTTTTTACTCCACTGAGCTGTAATCTTTACAACTCTATAAAAACAGCTGAATAAAAGACTTAAACAATAAGACTTAGAAAGCTGATGCAGGGTCCTGAATCAAACATCCCATAATGAAAGAGTAATATTTATGCACCAATTGGTGCAGAGTGGTGGAAAAATGTCAAAGGATATGAAAACAATCATTTCTAATGCATAGGAAACAGTCTGGTGAAACAGACTGTGCATATTTACTCATCAACTTTGCAACCATTCACTCTGCAAAGGAACACAATTCAAGAGAAAACCAAGTCTGTTTTTACCATGTTGACACTTAAAGAAGGAAAGATGAGTGTTCGGTCTCTATGTTTACAACCTTAAAGAGGTGGAATACCTTGGTGGTATTGATGAGCTCGCTTCTTTTGGCTGATGCAGTGTTCAAGAAATATTTGCTGGAAAACATCTGTATCCAGGTGGCCAATAGGTTTTTCATTAAAGAAACGGTGTGACTGACTGTTCTGAATGCAAATGAAGCTGAGAGATTAATCTCTCAACGCATGCTCACATTTAAAGATTTGGAAACATAAATTAAAAAACATCATCCGTGTGTTTTCATCTTATTTTTGTGTGAAAATCTCTACTGTTGCTGCTTCATGCATTCAAGGAGTGGCTCAGTCTTTTACTCTACAACCCTTTTTACACTGATCAAAATCCCACTACAACCAACTAACATTTTGAATGTAATGTTGAAGTATTTAGTCCACTTTCAGTCCCATTAAAATGTGCAATAGTTGCAGGATTTTAAATGGGCTCTAAATCCATCAATGGAACACATCTGGGTGCATGGACTAATTTTCAGTGCAGATGTTGCTGTTCAGGCCACAGCTTAAATTTTCTTAACAAAAAAAACAACAACTAAACATGTACCAGCCGAAACATTTCACATAGAGGCGCCGAGCCTGAAGGCAACAACTTGTGGACAAAACAGACAAGACTGATCAATTTACCATCTGTATAAATCATCTGCTGAGTGGTCATGATTAACATAAAACACACTGTAGGATACAGCGTAGTCCAATCCCTTCATGTTATCCTAGTGACATGCTTGTTGACCGGGGGGGG
>JAOXYM010000014.1:6842702-6865368 GCA_028567055.1 Leptatherina wallacei | reverse complement strand
CACACACACACACATATATATATATATATATATATATATATATATATATATATATATATATATATATATATATAAAACTTTTCACGAGCTGAAACCCTTAATGACTAAGAAATGTATAACTGAGCATGAATAAATATATAACTTTTTAACATTCAGCTACCAACTGCAATGAATACATATCTGGAGTTCAGTGGGGGTGACTAAATACTGCAGAGGGTCATGTGGTTTTTCCCATGCCCTTGTCCATTTAAGAAGTCTCATATTCATCAGTGAAGTCATCCCTCTTTCTACCCAGAATGTACTAGCCAGAGCCCACCAAATAAATAACTCCCCCCCCCACCCCCTTTTTTTTTTTTTATCTGGACTCCTTGATGTATTGGGCTGGATTTTTCCATTACTAAGCTGAATAAGAGCATTTCCTTTCACTTCCAGCAGTCTCTAAAACTAGCGCTCACCATCAGGAATGTAAACACACACAGTCTGTAAACAAGGCTCTCTCTGACCCCCAACCCCCTTCCAACAACGCTGACCACCACAGACCAGCCTAATGACGTCCCTCCCTGACCCCGCCAAGCTCTCATAGACAGACGCAGCCTCATTATTCAGCACAGAGGTCACAGAAGAGAGTGAGGAAGAGGGCAAAAGGGAAGGAGGAATAGTGTAGCATCGGTCTTTGTTTCAAGATAGTACAGACACTGAGATATCAGCCCATCTAATATCTTTTGCTGAATCACAGGGTAAGAGAAAAAAAATCAGAATTGGGTGTCATGGTGGCAGGTTTAAAGGATTCATGATCTAAAGGACACTGAGGTTCCTCAGCGAGCCATCAGCACTTCTGAGAGAGGCTCAAGAGGTAAGTGTAAGACCGGAGGGGGTCAGAGTGCCGTCAACACTGACTCCATCCTCCCCCGAAACCGACGGAGATATTGTCAGCACAGTGCTGCTTCTGCACAGAGAACAAAGGCCACTGACGGGTTGAGAGAAAGAGAAGAGGAGAGCATGGAGTTTTCTAATTTTAACCACAATGCCACATATGAGAGAAGCATCACAGGCCTCATTTGGAACATATTGTTCAGATTAAAGCTTTTAAAAATAAACAAGTCTCAAACAAGTTCTGATCTCTGTACTTCTAAGTCATTTGTAGGTTCTTTTTAAACCACTGGACACTGGTTACAAAGCAATTATGCTTGTGCTCTTGGGAAAATACTAGAGGTCTAAAATATATTTCCCTCTCCGTTTCTTGCGCCTGAAATCTGCCGCCCTGTCAGCTCTGCAACCATTCCAAATGAGGTGACAAATAGTGGTCACAAGGGTCTTGCTAGCTGCTGATAAAGTGATTTTCAGCTCAAGGAGGGTGGAGAAGGTACTGTGACAGAGGTTTCAGAAGCTGATAGGGTCCTTTAGGTTAACAGCAGGGAATCTGCAGTGTCCACAGGTTATGATTTGTTTAGCTGTGACCTGACATTCATACTGCTTACAGAATGTGAAAAGAGAACTGCTCAAATTCAGAATGTGCTGATAATGAGAAAAAGCTGTTTTACATTCATACAAAGTGAAGGAAACTTGTTGGCTCTCCATCAGTAAGTTAGCTTAGAAGAGTATGAAAAGTGTAAACAGTATGAACTAGCTCTTCTGCTCTGCTAAAGCTCACTAAGCAACTTGTTTGTTAAGCTAAATATATCTGTGGGTTATAAATCACCACAGTAGTTGGCTAAGATGAAGAAGCCAGCAGTCCAATCTAAGTGAAGTATTATGTCCTAATTAATGAGATTTAGATGACAGAGCCATGCGATCCTCCCTGCGCTCCCGATGTTTTTGCTTTGCCACCGTAACCAACATGAGCCATGTAACTTTACTTCTAACACACCTGCATGGAAGGTAGCTTTAATGGCTTTCCCCTAAAATGACTCAAGTTCAGCAGCCAAATATGGTGATAACAAAGAAACTCCCCACACATGCTGGTGTGAGTGAGCTGGGGATGAAACTGAAACTTTATTTAGACAAAAGTCAAGTTACTACAAGTGGAAAATTCTTGGGTGTGAATTTGGCTATATGTGTTCATTTTCAGCTCAAAATCTCACCAGAAATCATAAAAAAAAGAAATATCTATTCCTAAGTCCAATATGTTGTAGTTTCCTAATTCAGGAAGGGGGGGGGGGGGGGGTCATTACTACAGCAGTGGACACATCATCAGTAGCTGTATTGCAGTAGAAAACTAAGGAAGGAAAAGGTAAATATCTTACAGTTCTTTAGCCTCATTGGGAAATTTCTGTGAACTAACATATACATTTTAAAATCTATCAATCCACAAACCAAAAACCTTGCCAAATATGAAGACCTGTACTGGAACAAAGCTCGTAGAGCTTGATTATTTATCTGGCTACCCCAGATGGGAGTAGCATCAGTTTTACCCTTTAAAAGGGGGGAAATGCTTCACTAATCATCTTGAATTAGAAAGTTTTTATGAGATGCTAATAACTGGTGATAGACCAATTAAACGTCAGATAATTAAATCGGGCTGATATCATTTTCAGATGATTGGCATGTCTACTTTTTTATCTGAATAAAAAATGACTGCAGAAACATCTGGACTTGAAGGAGTTTTGTCAGTGGGGCTGCTGAGGAAGTGGCTTTTTTCTTTTCATTTTAGTCATTAATTAAACGATGCATGCAGAATATGTCTATTTAAGCTAAACAGGAAAATGCAGATGCAATTACGTTAAATACTTTTTTAAGTTTATCAGTTTTACCAAATTTATTTTCATCAGATGCAAATAAAAGAGAAGAACATGACATAGACATAAGTCTGAAATCAGCTGCTGTCTAAAGTATTTGCAGCAACCACTGAAAAACCTTTATCAGTCGGCCTCTGCTAAGAAATTCTTGATTTCCTAAACAGAAATGCAGCCCTTTATTTTCTTAACAAATAACAACACCCTGGCAAATATGCAGCTCATTGTAACTTCACAACATTCTCACTGGGAGACCTTGAGCAGGGAAGTCGAATTTCTTAAGGTCAGAATCTTTGACACTCTGTTGCAGAGAGGAAAATGTTTTGTGTTGGCATTCCTTGGGCCAGGATGAAAGTGTGCAACTGTCCAGGACAAAGGCTCACTAAATCGCCTCCAGACAGGTTTGACTTTACATGTGCCTGTAAATGTGACGCTCACTCTGTAGCCTGTATGTCCTGAAATAAAATTAAAACATTTGCATTAAGCTGCAGCTTGGCTACACAAAAAGTAGAGAACTAAAAAACAAAATAAAAAAATATGACATATTTGCTCTTGGATATACATGTAATCAGCTGTTTTCACTCCTCAGTAATGCCAAGATAACCATATCTGCTTTCTCATCTACTCTTCAACATGTACAGTGGTACTGGAGCACCACTTGTAAGTGAGGTGCTTTCAGAGTGTGTCTGCTGAGTGGTAAAATTGAACATCTCCACCCAGTCATCAGAGACTGATCGGGGGCCACCCCGAGGCTCAGCTTGCTCCAGACTCTGATCATAATGAGAACATAACTATCTAACTCAGAGCATGCCTGCCGCAGAGAGAGAAGATGGGCTGAAACAACTGGCTCGAGAGTACTTTGTGTTCAAAGAAAAAAAGGTATTTACAGGCTAGGAGTTTGTCTACTTTAAGTGGCCTTGAGCAGAAATAGACAAGCTCACAGTCAAGTGAACCAAACTGTAAACTGTGCTAAGATGTAATATCATTCATTTCTCCAAGTCACAGAGTACCCCAGTCATGACAAGAAAAATCTTTTCTTCCCACTTGACCGGAGTACTGTACATCTTCCAGTCGTTGGCTGCACTAGGCAACCCGGGAGACAAACAGGGACTTTTGTACCTGCTTGTTTTAAATGCAAAACCAGTCTCTGAGGGGACAGATGCAACTCTATACATACTACACCTTTCTGCTGAATAGTACTCTCTGAGAAGTTCGAGGCAAAAAGGGTAGGTAGAGATAGAAACTCAGTTTAAACTGATCTTTCATGGTCATGATGTTTCAGATTCTTTTAGAATGACCACAGGCCTCAGCCCACTTACTCTCTCGCTGTTACCTACATATACACACAGACAGTGTGAAAAAGTTAGAGCGCTGCTAAACTAAATTCATGTTACTATGAATCTTTTCAAGTGAGTTAATGATAAAAAAGTAAAAAATTAAATAGTTACCTCATCATTTAAAGAACACCTTCAGAATCTCCCCTCTGCAAAACCAACACCTTGTTAATGTGAAGGGGTTTGATTACCGCCATGATATTGAGGGTTGTGTTGTTGGGGGTGTTAGCCAGTGGTAGGGTCTCTGAAGGCAAGTTCCTATAAGGGGAGGGGTCAGACTAAGACCAATTCTAAGGCCTGGAGTCACCTCAGCTGAGAGTGGGAAACCAGGGACTAAGATAACCAATTTTGGGGCTGAGCTCAGCTCAAAGAAGCCATGGGATGCCACATCAATGTAGGCTCATAACCTGTGGTTAGAGAATTCAAGGTCATAGCAGTGTGAGCTGGATGGTGGGAGAAGGTGGAGACCAGAGCGTACCAGTTCCTGGCAGCACAAACTGACTCTTGGGAAGTGGAGATTTCAGAGGAGACCCGAAACATGCTGGAGAGATTGTATAACCCTCCTGAACTGGGAAGGCCTCCAGGTTTCCAATAAGGAGCTGAACAATGTCAAGTGAACAGTGCCAGTGAGGGATGTCAAGTTTCCCTCCTGAACCTGCTGCTTCTGCAACTCAACTTCAGATAAGCAGATGCAGGATTTTAAGACATTTTTGAAAAAGAAGCACAAAAAAGAAGTGCAAAAGTAAGGGTACCCAAACAGGCTAACCAAGAGTTTAGCTTGTTCACAATCGTCTTTTAGGAAGATCAGCTAGGAAGAACACAAAGGCCCTGATTTACTAAGATTCCAAATAGCAAGTGCTAAATTAATTGCCCCACAAATATTTAGCACCTATTGTGTTTCCATGATTTGCGGGGGGGATCTACTAAGATCAATTGCGCAATTGATAACGGGCACAAACAGCCTCATTTAAATGAGGATTTAGCGTGCGCAAATGATTCGCTGTGTAGAAGGAGAGCAAGAAAGGCGCAAACGGAAAACAAATGGAGATGGAAATGTTAGTGGAAGAGGCAAATAGAAATAGGGCAAAGACATCTTAACGTAATTTGCTAAGAAGTAAATGCAGTCTGAAAAACAAGAAGAACATAAGAAGAGATGGCAAGATGTTAGATGGAGAACAACAACAACAAAAATGCTATAAAACCTCGGCTATTACGACAGGTGGGGGGCCAACAGAAGAGATTCCTCTGACCAATACTGAGCAGCAGGTGCAGCGCACTTTCTGCGAGGAGCAGATAATACCGGGTATGACACGCATACCCGGTTGTGGAACAAGGTATGTGCACAAACTGAAACATGTTCTGTTAATGACATCATATTTGTTATAGACATAATAAATAGAAACACATCTCCTTTTGACCTTGTGATTGTTGTGGTTTTAATATTCACACAAATGATCCGTTTATATGTGAAGATTTTGTTCCAGAAGTTCAGTCATTGTATCCAACCGGCCATGAGAAAACATTCTGAATCAGACTGATGTTCCTCTGCAATCCTGCAGCAATTGATCATTGTTTCTCATCCAGATGCAGCCGCTTGTGCGCATATATGGGCCAGTTTACGCCCGCCTTTCAGAAGCGCTAAATGTAGGCGCAAAACAGCCACCGCAACCAGTTCCACGTTTAGTAAATCATATTGTGTCGCAAAGCTGATTTATTTGCATCTACTCCTCCCAGTATTTTGCGCCTTCTGGCAGAAACGGCCAGATTGCATATTCAAAAGCGCAAAATGCATTGCAGAGCTATTGTAATAGTTTTGCAGCGCATTCCTCTTTGCGATAGGTTTGATAAATCAGCTGCAGCATTGCGCCCGTTGTCAACTTTGCACCTGTTTTAAGAGGCGTAATCCTTTGATAAATCAGGGCCAAAGGGCCATCAGCTGTTTTCAGGCAGCTGATTTCCTCAGTGTGTCATGAAAAAATGCCAGTAAAGAGAATCAATGGGGCAGAAGTTGGGGTCTTAAGTACAAAGAAATCTTTCCACTTTCAACTTTGAATAGCCTTGCTAAAAATGGATAATTAACACCTATGTAACTACTTTAAAAAAACCTAAATAAGTTAGATGTATATTGGAAACAAGTTGTGTGAACCAATTAATTTAATAAAGAACTTTTTTGTCACAATGATCAAAGGAATGTCAAGAGACAATAAAACATTTCCAACTGTTTAGTTAGCTTGGTAAAAAATATGAAAAGTGCATGACTGAATAGATTAATGATAGTTTACATACAACCCTACCACAACTGACTGCTTCAAGTGAGGCAAGCTGAAGGCTAACCATGGCCCAAAGCAAAACATCATCAAAAATCTAAGGGCAGACTTCAGAGGAGCACTGCATACAGGATGACCCAAGAATCTCACAGTACTAGAAGACTTTTAAAGGAAGCAGGTGTGAAAATCCCCTCAACAAGAACTGAAAGACTCTTAGTTTTGAACCAAAAACATTTACAAATTCCTTCACTTGCACAAGAGGATGATGCAAAAACTTTTGCATGTTACTATACAATGACATCTGCATTCTTACTCAGATCTGCAGAACATCCAGCCTTCTATCTAGTAACAAAAGTGGGTTGGACGGGACTGGAGAAAAGGACGAAGGGGGCAGAGGGGAGCTGTACTCAGTCTTTTTTGTTTCTAAAATACAATTAGCACATTGGGTGACAGGGAGCTCTCTGACACAGTGGGTGTAATTTGTCAGCCACAGTCGTTGCTTGTGGCTGACAAAGAAAAAGCGCAGCTACTTCATTAAGTGCAAAGGAAAGGAAGCGAATACAAAGCAAACAAAGCAGGAGGAGAGGGGTGAGTGAGTGAGTGTTTGGGGGATTTCTTCTTCCTTTCCGTCCAACCCATAGAGGAGACTCAGTCAGCATCTCAAGGTAAGCCTCCCCATCACTTGGGCCTCATATTGCCGGGGCTGCTCGGTTCCCACAGTGTGTCAGGGCCTGCATGTGGCCTTCCTCCGCGCTCTGGCAGCCCTGCTTCTTTAGACCCCCAGGCCTCAGAGCAGAGGTTACACCAACACAGCCAGCCACAGCAGCATGTCAGCCCCACACCAACCGTTGCCTTGGTGCCGCTGCATTAGCAAAGAGCTCCTGACTCTGTTCGAGGGAAAGTGATTTGCCATGACGTATACAGCTCCCCTCTTTCGTCTTCTCTTTTTATCGCTTGTAGCTGCTAACTCACCGTCTTTCTCTGCGCATTTAATCTCTCCTGATTCCCCCACTCTCATTTTACCCTCTTTGTCACTCTCCCCACATCCTCAAATCTCCCCTCCCTCAAACCACTGCTCTTTCAGTCTTTTTTCATGAGTAATGACAGAAGCCAGAAACACTGTGCCATGATTAGACTGACACTGATGAAAGACAACATCTGTGCTGAATAAATATTGAGCTGACAAATTGTCTTTTTTTCAGTCATTGTTCATCTCTGTTTCTCAATTTTTCTAAATTATTTCCAGCTTGCAGGGTTGCCATCAACATCAAAACACTAAATTTATTTGCAGTTAGGCCCCAAAATATATTCGCAAATAGCTACAGTGCCAAGCACAGATATCCCTGCAGAGCTGCTTGCTTTGCATTGATAAACAGGAACTGTAGAAGAAGTCAATCAAGTGGTGGTCCACTGTTTTGCTCGCTGACCAACAAACAGGTGCAAGCCATTACAGATGGACTCTCATACGGCAGCATTCCACATTACAAGTAAGTGTGTAATCGATGTTGTGGAAAATAAAGTGAGAAAAAAGTAGTTCTAATTGCAAAATGTAAATATTGAGTTTTCCCACAAGTGGGGGCAGACCACCCAGGATGCAAAATAGTCACCCACCCCCTTTCTCTTTTTGCCTTGTCGACCGCCCGAGAGATGTCTTTTTGTGAGTGCAAAACATCACCAACCACAATCAAGGCTCTCACAGAAACCATGATGTGTCTTTGCATGCAAATACTTCTGGCAGCTCTGGCTTGGCATTTGTATTGTGGGAAAATTAAGTGATGAAAACCTGCTTGGAGGCAGCTGAGTGGATCAGAAATTGAGTGTATAACACTGTCTCTCTCATGTTCCTGTAAGGTGGTCTGATCCGTCTGGTCTGAATGAATTCTCTCAAGATGAGAGAGCAAGAGGGCAGCCAGCTTGGCAGGACAGTACTGTAGCTGCAGTGTCTGACAGACAGAGACTTCTCCATGTGCGTGTTACAGTCTGGTGTCAAATACTTGTCTGGAGTGTGACAAATAGCTCCTGGTAGTCTCACTACAATTACCTGCTGGATTAGCTATGAAACATAACTGTTCGCACTGATGATGCTGTTTGAAGATCGAAGGCAGCTGCTTTTTTCCGTTCTCCTCCCCCCCAACAACAGCAAACTCACAGGGAAACTTGATTCAGCTTTATTATGATTTCCTCTCCTTTCTGCTTTGGCAAGTCTGTATAAATATAAGCTCTCACTGAACTGACACACAAAAAATGCAATTAAATGATTGCAAAATAGGGTAAGAATCAACGGGAGACATCTGCTTGAAACAAACTTAGAATTAATGATGTAGCCTATTAAAGTCTGTACACCAGATTTGCTCATTACATTTGTAAATGTTCTACTTTTAAGAAACTTCATGTACTTATTCAGGCAATCATTACCACCTTTCCAAAAGCATCCAGAAATTCTGTTAATTTGGAACCCAGAAAATCAACTGGTTCACTCCAAACCAGGATGAGAAAAATAAGAAGTATTTTGATGGGAAAACTTACCTTGAATGGTTTTACTTCCTGAAGCTGGCTGTTGGACAAAGGCGACCAAGCAGAAACCTACCAATCCAAGGCTCGCGCGTATCGAAGCGTGCAGATACATGTTAACTTTCACTGTAGTTGACTACTAGCACTTTGTGAGACCTACGATGCGCAAGAGCACATTCAAAGGGTGAGTGGTATAAATGTCTCTTGTTATCTCCTCTGAGCACCCGCTGACAGGATACTGTGCGATCCCTTTTCCCCCCTTTCTGAACGCCAGCTTATTTGAGTTTCAAGTGATCGGGGTTGGGGACAGCCCGACAACGCGGAGCGCGAGAAGATTTTTCAGTTATCATGTTTCGAGCCCAGACCCGATGTCAATTTAAGAAAGAGAGAGAGAGGGGGCGAGGGAGAGAGAGAGAGGGGAGGGAGAGAGAGAAAGACGGAGAGATGGAGTGCTCGGCGGGGTCTGAAGGGGGAGGAGAGAGGAAGAGGCGTCCGCGCTGCGCCGCGCTGCGCTCCGGACTCCTCTGCTTCTCCTGCTCTTCTCTTACTGGCCCTCACAGTTTCCCTTTTTGTCCTGCAGGAATTTACACACAGGTGCTGGTCGAGCTCAAGGTGAATAGGGGTTACCACGTGCACGGTGCGGGTCGGGCTCGTGCAGCCAACTGGCTGTGCCACCTGCGCAATGATAAGTACCCGTCATAGCAGTGTGTGGTAAACGCAATAGCTGAAAAGGGGGAAACATGAGGGCGGATGGATTTATAAATGATTCGAAGGAGAAAAGTAATGTGGAAGTCGTCCACGCACATTAGCGACAATAAGTGCTCATTTTCATTGGATTGCCATTAGTGTGATGGTGCAACCCGCCAAAAGAAAATCAAGAAGTAATACACAATTTTATGTAAATTTTTTTATGTACATCTCTGGACTGACTTTTTTTTCCTTATCAAATAAATCTTTATCCTGTCATCCCAATAACCAAACACCGAACAGAGTTAACCTGCAGAATTCAGCATTGAATACCAAAACTTACCAGATTTTTTTTTACCTTACCTCAACTGATTTCTTTTAATTTCATCATATAAGTTTAATCAGGGCTCTAAGCAATTTTCTGTCCCTGTTAAGGCTGGAGCAGGACTTGCATGAAGATTTAAGTGTTACTTGCAGAATAATGATGCACATAAAGAAAATAATTTAATAGGAGCACTGTTGGTAGTATTGTGAAAGAATGAGTCACACCGGCTGAAGGTTAATCACTTCTTCAGATGTAACAAGTAATAATCAGTAATTGTTAACAGAAATATTGGTAAAAGCTTTGTAAATCGTGTCATCTTCATACATAAAAACCTGGATGGAAATGATCTGTTCCAAAACCATAACCAACATCATATTTACCCACATGTCAGCACCAAGTCCTTCTCTGCATGAAATTCAGCTCAGTTTACCTCGATGATCTTTGATCTGCAACCCTCATGGGCCAGAAATCCAAAATATTGACATTCACTCCTGCATTTGTTAGCCAGGTTGCGAGAAAAAGTATTTTGAGCCAGTATGTCCTTAAAGATGAGACACTGTTGGTAATGTTCTGAAGACACATAAGATGCTCCACATCTACCATTCCTCCAAATCATTGATTATGAGTTACTCTATGCACACCAGAAAAGGAATGAGGCTTGAGGCATTATATGAGTCAAAACACATCCATCTCACATTACCATGAGCGCATCCCACTGAGATACTGCACTGCATTTCACCAGCGATGATATGTGAAACATTTGTCATAGAGCTAAAGCATCTGCATCCTCACGCCTGGTACCGCCTTCAGCATTATCACCTAAATCAATCAGCTGTGTTAATACATTTATTTTTGAATTTCGACATACAGGAAGATTCTGCACTATAATTATCACGCCTTCTCCCATGCGTAATTTTTATTCCTGCATCAAATATAATTAGGGCCTCACAATGAGGTTGATTGGAGATAACAACTCTGCCTTCTAAAGATGATGCAGAGAATTAGAAACACACACAACATCTGAAATGGCTAAAGGCAGAAAAAGAGGAGTGAGGATTAGTTTTGTTATCTTGCATCTTATCTTAATGTTGTCATCACCTGTCCTTTAAAGATTACTTGTTATAATGTAATTAACTTCGATTCAAAGATTTAATTCCCAGAGACTGGGGCCCTTGCCAAATAAGAGATTCAGTACAACTGAAAAATCTTCAGAGAAGCCCTCTTTGCATCCACAGAAGAAAAAAACATGTAAATCCATAGCTCAAAGTCAAGCAGTTCAGTGTAATTAAAATAACATCCGTCAGGGATATGGAAATATCCCATGTCCCTGTGTCCAAATCTCTGGATAATTGTGAGCACTTGTATAACCAAATGAGCTCAGAGTCACTCTGGGAGTTTGAGAAAGTCAGCACACAGTTGCCACAGAGCTTGAGCACAAGTCGCCATGGAGGATCAGCACACTTTTCATTGTAACACGTCATTAAAGACAGAAGGCTGAGCACTGGCATTACAATGTGCATCAAACCAAAGCTATTTTTACACCAACAGACACACGAGGGAAACCCAGGTTATGTTTAATTTATGATTCTTGTCATGAAAAGGACTTTGGCTTCACACTGGGTGAAGAACAGTGGGAGAGGGAGGAAGGTGTCAAGATGGCATCAAGGATCTTTTATTGATAATAAGTCACATTCACGAGATTTGCCACAGAGGCGGACCTCCTGTAATGTGTCTGGCACAGAGTGAATATAAAATTTGAAGAAGTATCAGTTTGGGATTTGTCGGAGCAAGGTGGTTTTTAGGTCTGTCTGGAAAAAAAAAGTTTGTCAGCGATATGAACTTTCAACAGCTGCCATAACACCAGTCACTTGGAAACTCCACATTGGCCCCCTCTAAAAAAAAAAAAGAAAAGAAAAAAAGCAGAGCATTAGAATTATGGCAAACAGTTGCTTCAGACAGACATTGTTGCAACCAACTTCTCATTTTAACTCCAAAAGATCAAAGTCAGACAACAGCTGTTGCAGAACGATAAATGTAAGATGGATGCATGTCAGGAGGCGACTGCAGGAGTCACCACTGTACTATACTGCATGCTAATGAACTGTGGATTTAGAAGCCCTGCAGAGTGCCTAATGTTCTCTTCCAGATGGCCAAACACAGGGACACCTCACCTCAGCTCCTCATTTACTTCCCTCCAGTTGGACATTTATGCTCTCCAATTGTCTACAAGATTTATGTGTGAAAATGCTATGGCTCAAAGCGAAAAGCTTTTTTTCCTTTTTAACCTCTCTTCATATGCGAGGTTACCAACACCACCGCAGGCCCAGCAGGATGTCTTGGTACTCACCATGCCAGCACCACAGGGGAGCAGAGTGGCTTTCTGAGTTCCACACTTTAGTACAGTCATCCCAGCAAACGTTGTGGGCTTGCCCCAGGAATGCCTCCTGACCACAACCTCAGTCACTAACAAGGAACAAGGAGTGCAAAAAAAAAAAGGAAATACAGTTATCAACTCAGATGAAACACAGGTATCTCACCCAGGCACAAGAGTTATCCCTACTTGTCAAAATCAATTTCTCTAGCACCGTGGAGGGAAACAAACTCAGCAGCAGAAGTATTACAATTTTGTTGCATTTTTAACAACACTGTGCCAGATATGAGCTTCTAATGAGTGTTATCACCACTGTGCTGTCAGGTTCCAGGTTATGAGGGCTTGTCTCCCCTCTCAAGTGGCATTTCTATTACTTGAGTCTTACTTTTGCTGTAGAAGAGAAGTCGACAGTAGAGAAAAGCTTGTGAGAGACTACAGAACAGACAGGGTGCTCGACCTGTATCTTTTCTTGGTGTGTGTGTGTATGCCTGTAATTGAAGTGCACTCCTCAAGATCAGAAAAGACATACAGGTAAATTTTGTCCCAAATGTAATCCTTGCAGAGCTTGTATCATTAAATGTATCAACCATTATCATCCAGCTGAAATGCAAAACCGTGCTTGCAGTCTACCTGCAGGCACACACACCCAAATAGAGCAGAGGTATCCATTTATTTTCAGTTAACTCTTTTGATGACACAGAACTGGGCTGAACATGCCTAAACCCCAGCAGACTTGGCAGTGGCTCTGTGCCACTTTGTCTCCGCTAATCCTCGACGTTCAACTCATATGTGGAGGAAGGGTCAAAGCAGCTTCTTTCCGACAGACTCCATGTAAGTAGGTAAGTACAGAATAGGGCCAGGATAGTGGGGAAGTCCCATGAGCTCACTGTCTAGCCAGATACTGCAGGAGCTACGCCTACCTCCTTCAACTATTGACACCAGAGTGTTTCCAAGGAGCTTTGTCAAGGTTCAACTTAACTGTGCAACATAAAATTAAACCAAACTTTTATCAGACCAGTCAAATACCAAACTTCACATCCCATTCAACCCACTGAAGGCTCTCTAAGCTCAGCACGCGTGATGAATAAGTACAAGAGTGGCTGTGACACTTGATGAGTAAAACCTTCCCGCAAATCGCCCACATTCACCTCTTACATTCTTTACTAATGCACTGAACTGAATCATTTCCTTTTTAAAGAACGAGACAAAGCTATTTTGTTTGGCAAGATAAAACTGCAGCTCAGGACAAAGTGTAGAATCAGATGGGGTCAGGCTTATAACAGAATGCGGGAAAAAAAAGAAATCTTCAAGAAAGGGAAATGTAAAATGCAACAAGTTTAACAATAAATGATCTCACATGATATATCAAATATGACAGTGATCAGGAGACTTTGTGATAACAAAACTAATCAAGAAAAGAAGGAAAACAAAGTTCGGTATGACAATAAGACGTAGGTGGAAAAATCCATTGTTTGCTATATTTGGATTCCTGTCACTTGTGATATGCAGTAAAAACCAACGCATTATACCCATCACTTGTCTCTGATTGTCTCTAGTTTTAACCTTTTGATTTACTAAAAAGAAAGGTGGAAAAAGCTATGGAAACACTTTTCATTGCCTTTGTTATGTGTGTGTTTGTGTGGAAGAATGACATGATAATAACAATTGTTTTGTTTTCAATAAATGATTGTTATAGCTCTTCGTTGTCAAAGTATTAAAGCAGATCAAATAAATCATATAACATGCTTAAACTGAGAAGCTAACTGTTGACTCTAAAAAAGTACATATTTCTAAATGATCTTTTCAGACTCTACCACAAATGGGATCCCCCCCCCCCCTTCATTACATTTGTACTAAATATTAAAATTTGAAATACAGACTGAGACCTCTGCAGCAGTAGAAAAGTCTGGTTGCAGCATGGTTGTATTGGTACACTGACATGAATCTAGACTGCCCTCTAGTGAACAAGATGTTTTCCTAATATAAAGCTGTTGGCCTTCCTTCAGGTTTACAATGTTTTGTTGTTGTTGTTGTTTTATTTGCTATAGTCTTAGCGTGAGTCACACAACTACCCAGTAAACCCTGATACTTTACCGTGCATTTATGTTATCAACTAATTAGTTTTAGAATATAGACATGGTTCAGCCATTTGTCTAATGAAAACGTTTTAAGTGAATCAATGTAATTACCTGTTATGTCCTTTGGCATCATTGCAGTTGCAAACCCCTTTTTAAAATATATAATTTCCAGTTGTGCCACAACAAGCTGACTCATAACAGTACCATTAATGATATAATACATTTATGGTATTTTATATTTTTCAAATAAAATAAAAATGCATGTTTTTACCCGGGATACATCTATTCATCACATGCGTGTTAATCTTAGGGAATTTAATGGCCCAATCTTAAACTTTTTAATCTCATTTACTGGTTGTGCTGTGTATCACTTCAGGGCACATCCTATGTACTGAAATCTTCATATTCTTAATACTGACCAGATAAATAATTGTACATAAGACTGAAAGGAAAGTTTGTTTCAATATTGGTTATCACAGTCATAATGGGTTATGTTGTCACTGCGTGTTCTACAGAGCATATATTGGAATACTGCACATTAGGAAATATGCAAACCATGATGGTAATATAACAAACAAGTAACACAAAATGCATAGTCCATTTAAAAAGAAGCTGTTTTTGTCCAGCAAACATACTCAGACTAATTACTACCTTGCTTCTTTTGTCAGTTTTTATTGTGTTCAGATGATGCAGCCACCAAAAATAGCAATAAAAAAGTGCCTCTTCTTCTCTCACTACACATTTTTGATGTTTAGTCAGCTGAAGAAGGTGGCCAAGTTATCTTCAAAGCCACTGCTAGCAGCCAAGCAGAGGATGAATATGATGGAATGTTATCTTGCATAGAGACCGTAGCCTTGAAAGCTGTGAACATCTTACAGTATCATTGCTTGAGGAAAATATCTAGAAACTGGTAGCAGGTTTGAGATTCGATTTTCAGGCCATTTTTTTACTGGAAACTTCGGGTGTAAGAAAATATCGATATACTGGTATATCATGATATTTTGTGTAGCGATATTGCATTGATATTCAAAACCACAGCATCATTTTTTTTACAAATAATTTGCGATATATGCAAACATAAACAATGGTGGTTAATTTTTGTATTGCATCTAAACTACTTTTTTGTTGTGAAATCTTCATATTCTTAATACTGACTAGATAAATAATTGTGCATAAGACTGTGAAAGGAAAGGTTGGTTTCAAAATTGCTAATCACAGTCATATTGGTTTATGTTGTCACTGCACGTTCTACAGTGCATATTGTTTATCATTGGAATACTGCACATTAGGAGATATGCAAACCATGATGGTGGATGAAAGTGGTAGACAGACGCAGTCACTGACTCCTCTTCCATCAGGTCACCTGTCAGAAAGGAAAGACAGCTCACATAGCAACATGCCACAGAGCAGCTCAAAGCCACCTGTGTTAGTTTGACAGCTCATAACAGCTTCCTCTTCTCTCGACTATGTTTTAAAAGGAGATTTTTCTTGCAAGCAAAACTAACAAAAACAGACCACTGTTACTTCTTCTGTTAGTTCCTTTTCTGTGTCTAAACTCTTCAATGAATAGTATCTTTTTCATCTCATCAACAAATCATGCCCATGTGCTTTATCTCTATATCAGAAAATATTCAAAACAGTATTCAAATCCTTGTCACTTGGCTCATGTTGCAAAGTTTTCCCCAACAGATACTGATTATAGTTTTGCTTTCTTAGGAAAAACATTAAAAAAATACAACATTAAAAGAAGGTATGAAATATTTGGTATACAAATAAACAAATGAGATACTGGATACAAATTCCAACTGGAATTGCTGTAGCCTCTCAGAGACAGAACATCTTCATGTTTTGTCTAATTAAGCCATTTCCACCATTGTCCAGAAAGGGATGTTTGTGCCCAAAAACAGAAAAATGAGGTTGAGACCTCTGTTGTGTTCCTCTCAGTGCACAGGCCCGGTGTAAATACTCATTCTGAGCATCTTTTTCTAAACAAAATTTTAAATCCAGTGCATTACCTGAACATCAAATTTCAGAAAATAACAAACCTATTTGTTTTAAAAAGCCTGCAGCAGAGTTTAAATGTTTTCCAGACAACCAGTTGAGTCGTAAAAGAGCAATTGGGAGTAGGGAGGATATTAAGCAAAGTCTAAAAGAACAGGTTGCACCAGTTTTCTCACCATCACATCAGATAAAAAGAAAAAAAAACTGTAAAGTTGAGCCAGAAAACTGCCGCGTCAGTATGTGATTTGTCATAATACACAAGGGTTGACTTTTCCAAAATAATATAAGAAAGACAAGAGTTGCTTGTTGCAAAACAAAAGAGATGTATTTTGACATCTTGGAGGCAGAGAAGCCTGCAACAAACAGAACCAAACTGACACCAATCACATACTGTAGCTGCAGAGTAATATGGTTCTGAGTCTTGTTGTGTGGGTCATTATGCAACTGTGCAAGCCACACGTTTCAGATTCTTATCCTTTATGATCAAAGTGCTTCAAGTTACAGAAAGGTATGCTCCAACAATGTATTTATGTACACTTAATGACATAACCTCCAGGAAAGATGTAAACTGCACAGAGATAATAGGAGCAGAGCATTTTATAATAACTACATGAAACCTTGGCGGACAAATGGTCAGATTTAAAAATCTGTAAGATATCAAAGTTAGTTAAAAAGTGGCATTTAAATGTAAAAGAAGAACTATGGGGGGGGGGGGGGCAAGTCACTCATATTTATCCCTAAATGAGTGACATCTGAAAGCAGAAGGTGAAGTGGAAAGGTTCATACCTGAAATGACTACATAGATCATCACTGACTCCTGAAAGTAACAGAATTTATAAAAAACATAGCTAAAGTGAAACATGAGAAAAGTCCTTTCAGAATGTTGTTGATAACCAGTTTTATGAGAAATATAAAACTGGCTGTACAAAGTGTATGGGCAAGTGTGGTCATGACAGTCATTGAGTCATGGGAGACAATCACATGATAGTTAATGTAGTAGAAATAAAGAACCAGAAGGTTGTGGTGAAAATGCTTCCCGAAAACTGGGAAAGTCCTTTTCTGTCCTGTATCAACCTGATATGTGCCTTTATTGTAACATATGGGAGTCTATGGTGTAAGATACGGCTCAGTCTCTGAGTAGTCCCAGCTTCTTTAGAGCCTCGCGGCGGTTCTCTCCATTCTCTGAACGAGGACAGATTAGCACGCTGATGCCTTGCGATCGGGGCAGCTTGGCAGACTCTCTTGAGTGCTGGAAGCCAGTTTGGGCTGACAAAGACTTCTGAGAGTCTGGCTCTTTGCTACTAGCATGGCCTGCCTGCAAATCCTCCCCCTTGGTATGTGAAAAATCTTTCCCACTCCCCAGAGAGGAGGGGCGTGGCCGATTGTTGCGTAGCTGCCTGGGGCTGTGCTCGCCACTGATGCCCTGACCAGCCTCCATTGAGCTTTGATGAATCAGATAAGAACTTAGACCCAAACCAGAGCGCTCCAGGGTGGCTGACTTGATGCCTGTGACCTTTGGAGGGGTTAGCTTCTTGACCAGCACAGGAGGGGTAAGAGGAGGGGTTCTAACGGTGGCCTCTGTGACATTTTTGACAGCAGATAGTTCGTTTTTTGAAGGGCCATGTCCAGTTGGGTCTCTAAAAGCTGCAGGTACTGGGAGAACATCAGAAGGACCAATGGGAGGAGTTGTAGAAGTAGCTGGTGGCAACACAGCAGTTGGCGATGCAGGCTGGCAGGGGACAATGGCAGGAGGTGGGCTGTTAACAGGGGTGTAAAATGGTGTCGTTGGTGGCGTATGAGCAGGTGCTGGGCTGATTGGAGGGGAGGAAGCAGTCCATGACTGTCTGGTTTTGGGAAGAAGTTTAGGGCTCAGGGAAGGGCTTGCATCTTCCTTGTTGCTTTTAAGCAATCCAAGCTTTCGGAGAGCCTCAATTCGGACCTTCTGAGGGTCCAACAACACCCTGTCACTGCTGGTGGGCGCTGAATGCCCCGAATTTCCAACTGAGCCAGCTGCTGCTGTCTTGTGTGACTTCAAAATAATGTTGGAAGGAAGCTTCTTTGGCTTTGGGAGCACGGCAGGTGGACTTCGAGGCTCAGGAACCTCAGGAGGAGAACTCATTTGGGGATTGGAGGTAGTGACTGGTGGAGGTTTGGTTGGAGGATCTTCGGTCAAAGAGGAACTCTCAGAAGTTTTCTTTGCAGCATCTCCTGCAAGCAACAAGTCATCTGTTGCTTCTGGCTCAGTGGAGATTTCTGCAGGAGGAGGGACATCTTCCAGAGAAGGAGTGTCTGGTTCATCCATGAAGTCTGAGGGAGGAGGGATTACACCCAGCTCAATGTCAGAGGCCTCTGTGCACAGTCCAGGGCAGGGCTCTGTATTTGTGAAACTCTCAGCATCACACTCTCCATCTAAGGCTGAACCCAACACCTCAGCGGGGTCCACTGAAGACTGAATTATATCACCAGCAGCTGATCCAGCGACTGAAAGATCCGGCTGAGTCACCAGGTCCCCTAATTCAGGAGCTTCCACGTTGCCCCCTGCAGCAGGAGGAGATAACAGTTCAGATGTTTGAGTCACAGCATTTTGCTCAGTTTTGCCAGTAATGGTTGTTGTTGCAGGTGCAGCATCCGGTGCGTTTTGAACAAGCGGCAAGGATATTCCATGACTTCCAGACTCAGACGTCAAAGTGGAAGTTTCTAATAAAAATAAAAAACAAAATAGTGAAGTTAGCATTACAGTCACTGGTGTTGCTGCAGAATATGCATGACTGAGTAACACAACTAACCAGGAACATACCGTTCACTCTTATTTGATCGATGCCATTTTTTTCTGCTTTCAACCAAGCGTCGGGCTCGTCATTTGATAGGCCGCTGTCCTCCTGTACTTCCAGTGCCTCAATTGTTTCTTCCAGATACATCAGACACGCCCTCTCCTCTGCAGATAGGTGCTCCATACTGTCGTCGCTCTACACAAATTAGAGTAAAAATAATTAAAAAGTAAAATATATCACAAACAAAAAGATTCCATTCAATTTAATCTCAGATTACATTTTTTTCTAACAGATGCTATGGAATGACTAACTATACCAATGTTAAGATAGCAGAAACGGTTTCACTTCCGCTTGTCATCTCACATTTAACCTTTTCATATTGTCTGTAAGCACCAGTTTCGGTTCTTCATTTCCATTTTCTAACCAAAGACAGAATCATTCTCACATGCAGTATATCATTGCTTAGATAGGCCAACGAGAAGTGTGTCCACGGATTGTTACACAACAAACAGATGATTGACGGGAACATACGACTGACACAGGGAGATCTACGTCTGCACTCACATAGCCAGAGTTCATGCTGATTACACTGTCACAGCTCCCTGCACTGTCCACATTGCTCAAGGATTCCATGGCAACGCCGCCTGGCCACGTGCCACTCTTCGACATGAGTGCAGGACCTGCTCTTCACAGTCCTCTTTTGGTAGTACAAATCTCACAGAAAATCGGTCTGCGGGGGAATCTAAATGATTAAGAAGACAATATAATTTATGAAGACAACAAAAATACCAAACAAGAACTAGATGATATTTGTGAAGCTCAAGAGTTTCTGCAATATAAAATGTTCATTTCTTTAACAAGTAAATGTGATTCACAGAAAAAAATCTTTCATAAAACAGTCAGAGGCAAAGATTAGGCAGCAAATTAGTAAGCAAAAAACATTTTTCCATTAATGTGACAAACACTGCCATAAATTACAACTGGCAGTTAAATGACCTTCATAATTTAACAACTGTCTTGAAACAGGAACCAAATCACAGACACAGCAATATATTAAACATACTTGTGCTAATTGGGTTATTAAAGTGAAATAATGTTTGAACTTCTAAACATTTATCTATGTTCAAGACAGCCTGCATTAAAATGAAGTGAGGGCATCAACAAGAGGGGGGATAGTTTTTAAATGCAAAATCTTTTGAGAAATGTATCATTTATTACTTTCAATAAATTTTACATTGAAGCAACAGTATGTAGTTCTAGATATTATCAAGATAGTACAACTATAAAGAACTAAGAGACAAAAGTAAGTGCAAAGTTTAATATTGGAGATGTTAAATCTTTGACTCCGAACAGTCACCTGTATTTGATCGCAGCTCTGCTAACTCTGACCAACCCTGTCGTTGAGTTTTTACCAAGCTTTTCTCTCACTGAGCAGTTTATGGACAAACTAAGCCAGGAATTTATTGGCAACAAGGTTCAAACTCTTTGGTTAATCTCATCCCAAACTAGTTCTGTGGGGTTCTAGCAGGGATGCTGTGGTGCCATGACTGACAGTATGCCATCTTTCTCTTTCTTCTCCAGGTAGTTCTTGAGGTCATTGCCTTGCTTAATGACAAAGTTGGAACTTTTCAAGCAAGTCTGAAGGTAGAGCATGACGCAGCAAGATATAGTGATGTATAAAGTTTCAAAATGAACAACTTATCCTGCAGCTAAACATGCTTATTAACAATTTTTCCCCTGTGGGGGTTACACACTGCAGAATCAGGCTTTCATTTCAGACAAAGAGCATAAACACCCTCAGTTAAATACAGACATTCCTCAGCTCACTCCAGTCTTTTGTTTTGGGGGAGTAAATGTGATATCTTTTCAGAAATTCTGTCATGCAAGCCTGCTACCTGAAGCTGTTTTCTGGAGTTTTGTTTCAGACACTGCAGTTAAATGTGTGGCATTCAGCTGAGGAACAGTTAAACACTTTTCATACAGACTAGACACACAGAGAAACTTGAACTGGCTGTGTAGAGGATCTGTAGCCTCCGTACATACAGCCGCTGCTTTACCAAGTGAGATAAATGCTGCCCAACTGGTGTTTTAGTATTCCACCCTACTACTCTATGCCAATAAAATTAACAGAAAAACTGCCGTAAAGCTGGCAATCTAAGGTATTTTTTCTCTTGGAGGGTACTGATTAATATTATTAGATAGGAACCATCTTTTTGTAAAGAGCTGCTTTTTAAGTTATTTCAGCTGCAAGGAGCAGAGGAATGTATTATGTGCAAGTAATGCTGTAAATGCAATCAAAAGTCACTGAATAATGCTTTAAGCATGTTAATTGACGAGAATAACAGCATTCAAGAGTAAAAAGCTCTTTGACTTATTTGGCATCATGTAAAATCAGAGTACAGACTGTTGACGAGCCGTGCAGCACTGCACCGTGTTGTTGTGCTTCCTCCTCGTCATTCCTCATTACTACCGACAGGCAAGGCATGAGGAACCTAAAATAGAAGGGGTATTACTCGTTTAGCAGAGCACCAGAAAGATGTCGCTTTCACCTCCTCATTACAAGGTGGTTAAAAACAAGCAGGGCTGGAAATGTATCCATACATACAAAACATTTAACTTCTTATAACTTTAAAGTCTTTTCTTTCCTTCCTTTCTAAGAGTTTAAAATGCAAGTGCCACAAGCAAACACCATGAACGACAAGAATAACGGAGAGATTCCAACCTGCTACATGACTTATTCCTTGCTGCAGCTGCAGTCATTTTCAGGTGTGTTCTGCATAGCAGTGCAAAAATAACTTCATTGTTCTCTTATCTCAGGGAACATTTGATTAAACGTGCGAGTTGCAGAAGTAGAGGCTGACTTTGTGTGCCAGTTTGACTATTAGTCTACAACTTCAGAGGCACATCAGTAGATTGATAAAATAATATACCCCTAAGTTTAGAAGGTATCAGCTCCAATCTGAACAAAAGCATTTTAAAAATGAAAGATAACGTGTATAAAAACCTTTACTCAAGCTAATTCAGGTCTGTAGATTGTGTAAAGTACACTGAGGTGACCCATTCAATCTCTTCTGAGGACTTGATGTTTTTTTATTCCTAAGCCAAGGGAACTTTCATTCCCAGAGTTTAAAAAAAATCCTAACACACAGTGGGCCTTAAGGGTATCTCTAGAGTAATATCTATGTGTGGGCCAAAAATGAATTACTACATAAATGATTCAGTATTCCTCCACAAAAGTTTTGTACTTAAAGTGTAATGACAAACGAACTTTGCAGCTGAGTTCAAAAGTGAATTTAAAGAAGCTGGAACTAGATGTCTGATCCATCTGTTATCTAGAATAAGGATTTATTTTCTATCATCTGTCATCATAAACACATTAAATATGAACTAAAGAAAGAATAATCTACTTCTGATCTAGGGACATGAGCTTCTCCTCTCAGATTGTTGCAAGAAGGTATTTTTCGTCTTCTATGAGAGGAAGCACTAATTTGACATCACCTTAGATCATCACAGTAGGAAATCTTCTTCCCTAAGAGTGCAGACACCTGCACTACACTGAGAATGTCAAGCTGTCTGATGATTATTAGTG
>JAOXYM010000014.1:6831945-6842602 GCA_028567055.1 Leptatherina wallacei | reverse complement strand
GTAGGAAATCTTCTTCCCTAAGAGTGCAGACACCTGCACTACACTGAGAATGTCAAGCTGTCTGATGATTATTAGTGTTCTGGAGCAAGACAGGTGAAGGCAGCTTCCTCCTCAAGGAAAAATACGGGTGAAATGTTATTCTGATGGAGAGGATTTACAAATATCTTCATTTCGCTGCCAGATACACTTGTATAAAGATTGTGTTTAAGGATTAAAGTTACATTAAGAATGATATGCAAGTAAATATACATTCCAGGCAGAAAACCAAAACCAGTCATCCATAAAAGTGCAATGGGAGAACAACATTTCGGACCTGCTAACATGAACACTTCACAAAGACAATTGGGGAAAAACCTGATCATCAACACCCACATTCACACATGTTTTGTGAAAACAAAAGCTGGTTGACAAAACATGCACCGGCCTCCCAGAGAAAACTTCAATAACTGCTAATTATCGTCCCTCCCATTATAGGCCCTCTTCAGATCAGCAGAGCAGCAGAAAAATCATCCAAGCCAACACCTCTTGAACTTGAACAAGGCGACAAACCTGCAGGACAGCAGTGGCAAAGCGCGCTACACCCACAGCTGAGTCAGGCCTGAAGGTGAAAGGAATGTCACTTTGCTTGCTTTCATGGGTTCAGCCGAGCACTCAGAAGTTGCTGTGCATTCTGCTTGAACTGTGGCAGAGCAGGTACAACACTTTAACGACAACGGGGAGGATCAGCTCAGGCTCTCTAATGCGAGAACAGCTGCACAGTTAGTGAGCCAGACTTATTAGAAACCCAGGAAACCACCATTTATAGTCTTTGATGACAGATTACAGTGTGCTAGTACATCAGAGGTTTAAAAAATGTGAAGCATGTATTTAAAAGGCAGAATGTCAACTTGAACTGGTTTAATGATTTACAATAAACAAAAGTTCATGGCCGGCATCTGGTTGAGCAACTCACAACCCACTGAAGTGAAAAGAAATATTTCATTAATATTTAGCTTGGCAGGTTGTTCCTCTAAAACCTCTGTTGACTTTAGCGGACCAGTATTTGCAGTTGTCTGACTTAATGTATAGGCTACCAATCTGAAAAGAAAATTAAATCATTAAACTAATGTGATTCATGTTTCATCTCTGGAAAAGAGTGCAGGCTTTAATTAAAATAAAAAATACTTGTAATGTTATTGAAGTTCTAAAAAAAACCCATAAAAATAAAAACAAAACAAAACAAAAACAACCTGCTAACACACACAGGATGGCAATATGTCAAACGTCACTAATAACGGGAAAGTATAAGAAAAGACTGAATAAGTTGAAAAGCCTGAACTCAGAATAGGAACTAAAAACAAATGTGTCGAACATATTTGTTGAAAACGTTTAACTATCAAACAAAGGTTTAGCTTGTTTGTTTGTTTGCTTTTTAAAAGAATATGAACTGCATGTATCCATGAGTCCAACTAAAGTAAACGCGCTTTATAAAAACTCACCGGAGATGTTTGGGGAAATCTCCAAGTCTTCAATCCCCAGCTGTTCGTACACGCACACACACGCACCCAAACACACACACACACGGAGCTGGTCTCAAATGTCAGTCCATGGATGAGACGCACCTGTCCCTTTCCACGGCTTCGCGCTGTTCCTGGAAGACGTGCGACTGACACCGGAGCAGGTATGCACACCTTGCAACCAGGTGAGCTCAAAAGCTTCCGGGCTTGTTTGAGCGGGACCAATCAGAGAGTGACTGCTTAACACGTTTTCAATACCAACAGACAAATGAGCACACCCAAAAAGTGTTTATTTATTTAATCTTTTATTATTGTTATTTTTTAAAAAGAAAAAAAATGTCATAGCCTCTATATATATGACAAAAATAATAATATTTTTTTATTACCTATTTAGCTAAAAGTAATGCTTTATTCTTATGATTTGATCAATAAAGCAACAGCTTATCCAATTTCACATAAAACACACTGACAAATTTGCAATTTTTTTATGCAGCCTCTTATTTGTTAAAATAACTTGTTTTGTTTTATTGCCATATCTCACAAAAAATAAGGTAGGCTAAGGAACACTAAGCATAAGATTAAGCTTCATTACCAGAGAACAAACGTTTAACTAACAGCTCATTAACCATTAGTTAATGGTAATGGGCAGGTTTACGGTCATATTTCAGGTTTGTGAAGATTTTTCTAGTTTTTCCTTATGCTATGGGCCTGAATCTCTTCTTACTGAGACCCTAGGAACACTCTTGGAAAATAATCTTTTTATTTTTATTATTATTTCAATGAGGCTTTTCCTGTTTGTTTGTTTTTTAAAAGAACACCTAAATGTAAAATCATTAACTACATTATTTTTTAATCAGAAATTATTTACAGTTACTGGATACATGGAAATTTATGAAGAACTATTAAGTAACTAAATACACTTCACCTGAAGATACACAAAAATGATAACTAACTGACCTATGATCCAGTAGTTATTACAGTACACTGTGTGATGGAAGTCATGTTAAGATAAGAATGTAATGCAGGACTATGTTGTTCTGTGTAGCCTATCATTTATGAGGTTGGATGGCGACAGGAGCTAATTACTTAGAAGTCATTACTTTCTGCTGCTCACTGGCTGGTTCAGAGCTGATCCACATTTCTCCTTAAGAGACAATTCAGTATGATCTTTTAATCATATAATGATTAATTAATAATTTAGGTCTTTAGCTCTGTTCAGTCTTCTGTTCTATAGTGTTGTTATTCTTTATGAATTACAAAGAAATAACAACTTGCCGGTCCTTCCTCATCAGTTAGCCATCTCACATTTTACCCCCTTTTAATAACTAATCATTAGTAAAGTCAAGTTAATTATTACATAATGGCCAACTAGCAGTAAGTTAATTTGTTCCTGATAATGGCATTTATTACATGTTATGCCTTTAACAAAAAAAAAGAACACAAAACAATGCATGTTCAACTTTTTTTTATGTCTCTTTTGTGGTATCAGCTTTCTTGCGCACTTGTTATCCATTAAAGCTGGAGAAATGTCACATGGCTACTAGTGTCAGCTGGATTCTGGAGAAAATTAATATCTACTTGTTGCCATATTTCAGTCTAAACCAAATTGGCTCACATTTAGCTCCACAATGCAGCACATGGTGCCTGCTGTGAACAGCTGCAGAGAAGGTAAACCTATCATCAGTGTCTGGATACAAAATTAGTTTATAATCCAAATTTATAGTTTACTACCTGTCAGTTTCACCAGAGTACTTCTTTTCCAGGAACAGCTGTGACGTGCGTTATGGTCTCTAAAATAAGTGTAAATTCACATCCCGATTATCGCCTAACCCGTCCTTATGATTTTATTGTGGACCAGTGATGTCACTTTATACCTGCAGGCACATAAAAATACAGGATGTGGTCATCATTTGTTTTAAAAATCATTTCACTGCTACAGTCAAGCTTGCACATTAAAAGAACTTCAGAATTATGCCTCTTTAGATTAAAATGGCATAGTTTGCCTCCCAATTTCTTATTCATTGCTAAGTTTGTTTTATCTTCTAATAAAATAACAATAAAGACATCATCCTATTATATTCCTCATGGCATTCAAATCTTTATATTGTACATATTAGATAAAATCTTTTATTTTCAGCACTGCTAACTGAATTGGTCTTTCACCATTTTCGAATCCTGCATTTAAACTTAAATTCACCCCCAAAATAAACAGAATTTAATTATTTAGTAACTGATTTAAGGCTGCATGGTGGTTTGTACCATGGCCTCACAGCAAGAAGGTTGCTGGTTTGAGCTATGGCTGGAGAGGGCTTTGAACAGTGGACTTACTGTGTGGAGTTTGCATGTTCTCTCTGGGTACTCCGGCTTCCTCCCACAGTCCAAAGACGGGCAGGCAGGTTAATTGGTCAAATTCTACCTACAAGTGAGTGTGAGTGGTGTTTTGCCCCCTGTGACCCTGAATTGGTCTAAGAGTTATAGCCTCTTGACTACCAGGCGGGAAAATTTGCCCAATCACAATTTTTTAAATAAGAATACTTTGAATAAATAAATAAATAAAGATATTGTGTGTCCACTACAGTCGATATGGGAACTCCATACACCTATAACACTACAATGTGCAGTCATCTTTTTTTACTTGAGGACAAATGATCAACTGCTCATCAAAGAGCAACTTGTATTTAAGGAACTTTAGTGTTTTTTCCCCCAAAAGAACCAGCATGGTCATATACTGAAGCATCTACTTTCCCTCTTCCCATAAAATGTTCTCGTAGTAATGGACGCCATTTGACAAGAAAGAGGAAGTTCCCAACACTTGACCCCTACAAGTGTGGTGTCATTTAAAAGCCCTAAATGTCCTCTTTAGAAGACAAAAATAGTTAGTTCAGTAGCATGCAGGGGGACAGAGATATTCAGGTTGAATTACTGGTAGCCAGGAGGATAGAAAATGAATAAAGAATTTGATTTAGTGTAAGTTTGAGGCAACTGTTACATGACTCGTCCGACATTTTTCAAGGCCTTTGAATTACAGCCGCAGTCATTTTCCTTTGTTGACTCATTTCCCTTCATGAAAAAGATAAGAATGTCTGTCATGGTCCAAAGGAGAGCTGGACCAATTAAAAAATGTACAATATTTGAATTAACCTCAGCTGATAAAAGAGAATGAGCACACAGAGTCAAAAGAACAGCTTTAAGCATCTTTGCTTATCACGTTGTGCTTGTTTGCTGTATTATTCCTGTAGCCTGTGCTAGCTGCAGGCATACAGAAGAGCTGTAATTTATTAACCTTCTTTATCTGCTGTTGCTGCTCACACCTGAACCTCCCTCAGTAGAAAGAAGTCAATGAAATGGATGCATATAGCAAACATTTTTCATCCTGGCCAAGTTTGCCCTCATACAAATGGAGTACTCCAAAGGCATCAACACACGGTTACTGAAACAGCGAATCAACAACGAGCAGACAAATAAAGATTCAGCGGGGACGTCAATTTTAACGGCAACATTTATTAGTTGTACAATTATGAAAAATAATCATAAAAAAGACTGGAAGCCCAAGATTATTTACAATCTTTTATCTGAAATGAGGTCCCTCGTCTGAGTCAATCTCAGACTTTTTTCTTTTTTAAATCACAGGGTATTTATTCACGATATGTTTAATTTCATAAGACATAGTCCTTTTCTCTCTTTTTTTTGACAAACGTCAAAAATTACATAGGTACATACATACATATACATATATATAGATATCTATAAAAACAGAAATCATTCAAGTATCAAAATACAGACCGCTAGAATCATGTACAATTTAGTTCTCATCAGAGTTATAAGATTAGTACCAAAATGTCTCCTGATCCTTGGCAATGTGCAAAAGCAGAACAGGACCAGGCTGATGGCTGAAGGTGCCGACACCGGCGGGCTCGAGACGGTGTGCCAGTGTGTTACCGTACTGGCCAGATAACGTACCACATTTACAACAGTTAAATGAAAACTGACCTGACTACGTACCCAGATACACAATGGTGGACCAGACAGTACCATTAACAGTCAACATACTGGGAGTTAGCTAGAGAAACATGCTGAGCCCTATCGGTCTGTTCTGCAGCTAAAATCTAAAGTCGTACCAGCCTGCATGGCAGGTTTGGTGAATGATCTTGTCAAAATTAGGTGAAGATAAAAAAAAAATGATAAAAGAATAGGATTGGAAGAAGAAAAGGGAACTGCAGTGAATCCCACATGATCCAGTTCCAGCATTAGGACACACGCTGTCCTATAAAATAATAAAACCTATTAAACAAAAAATAAAAACTCAACAACTTTCAGGACAAATTAAAGCCTAGGACATATTATAAAACAGTCTTCGTAGTGTTGAGTTTTGTTAGAGAGTTTCTCCCATGCAGTATTACATCGTCTATCACATTTATGTACGCTGATAGTCATGAAGAGAAGCTCTAATGTTTGGATATAGGAGGAAGAGCGCCTGCAGAAAAAAGAAAGAGTTTATGTTCCTTATTTTTGCCACTTCCCCTTTAAACACAAGTTCTGCATTGAAACCTGCAGCCACATTTCCTCAAACAGTAAACACGAACTCTCTGTGTGGGAGGCCACGAGTCATGTCTCAGAAAAAGGACAGAGCATAAACACATCGAGCTCTCGTGTCGCTCTCTGACGAGCAGGAGGCTGAATCCGAGGTGTGTATCTGTGTGTTTGTGTGTGTGAGTGAAGAGATCAGGTGAGCGTGCAGCATCGTCTTTGTCTCCAGGTCCGTGGCGTGGGTTACCATGGTGAGCTTCTAGACGATGACGCAATCTGCTGCATGGGAAGTGGGCCACTTTTGGGAAAACAAACAAAAAAAACCTAACAAACAAACAAAAAAAAACATCCCACCAGCCGTGCATCAGGGCTCTTTCCTGTCTCGTCTCACTGACTGGGAGCAGCCACAGTGTTCAGCTACAGGGAAGGGACACACAGAAACACATGTACACACAAAGCAGTGAGGTTAAAATGAAGCAAAACAAACAGTAAAGTGATGTGATAATGATGGATCCCCACCCCCCCCACCCCCCCCACGCCCCTTATAATGATTAACTCTTCCCCAACAGCAGTGATTAAATATTAACCTGGTATCATTGGTACAAAAACAACCAAAGATAAAGGCAATGCTGATAGGATGAACATCAAAGGCAGTTGTTGTTAAAAAAAGATGAAAAAAAAAAAGACAAAGCAGAGGAAAATGCACTTATGCTCACACACATGGAGATTTAGTAAAAGTGCTTAGTTAGAGTCAGTTCACTCCAGAAGAAGCATCAGGTTTAAATCCCGCTGCTATGATGGATGGACAGATGAAGAGTAGAGCAGCTGGCTTGGACTGTCTTATCGTCTGGAGCAGCAAAGATCTCAACGCTCTTTGTGCCCTCTTATATTTCCATCCAAGAAGGATATCATCACAGTGCTAAGATGTTTGCCTGGTTTGGCTTGCAGCGGGCAGATGACAGTTAAAAATAACACACTTCGTGCTGTGTGTAACCTCTCAAACAACTGCATCCCACTGAACTGAAACAGTCTGCTAAAGTCTGGCTGATGCATAGAAATACAGGGGCAGCTCCACAGTTTCCTCAGGAAACGTGTCCATCCAGGTAGAGGATGTGTGCAGCGGGTCGCTCTCGGCGGCTCTTAATCAGATTCTGTCAGCTCGGAAGAGTCAGGAGGTGAAAGATCAGAGTGAAAAGCCTCAGAGTGGCCGTCGCCTAATGCAGCGGAAAAGAAAGAGCTGATCACCAAGAGCACACAGTGGGAGGCTGACAGTTGGGGGGGGGGGGAAGACAGGGAAGCGGTGAAGACAAGAGTTGAAAAAGCAATCAAGGTGAAGAGAGGAGGTGAGTGGCAGTTTCAAAGAGTGGGGGATACCAATAAAGAGTGTAACGTTAGGAAGGAGCAACAGCTGTTGGTTAATTGTCACAGGTTGTAGAGTTGTCAGAGGAGGATGGCTGGAAGGAGGTGGGGAGGGAGTGCAGAGGTCCAGAGAGAGGCTGAGTCACAGTGAAAGGCACACAGAAGGGAGGGAGGGAGGAAAGGTGAGTCCAGGCCCAGGAGGAGGAGGAGGGGGGGTCCCTTCAGAATATAGTGGTCTCGTACTTAGTGCTGATAGTGCGCTTGGACTCCTTGGGGTCAACCAGCCATGTGGCGCTGCCCTGGGACTGAGAATCCCCCTCCTGCTCCACTATGTCCCCCTGCAAGTTGTGAAAAACAACGTCAGAATCCGTCTCTCAGCTGCAACTGCTTACCTATACGTTGACTTACACTTTACACAACTCATCTGATATTAATTTTAATTCCCGTATGCACACAGGTAATCCATCTGCCTGCGGGTTGCAAAGGTTGGTGTTGTCATTCATCTAAAATACACCCACAAAGCTGCATGACGACCTCATAGATTTAATGTAACATTACATCAGTTGCAATGACAATATCAGCAATTACCATGAGATGAGCAGTTTGTGTGTACTTGACACAGTCATTAAATTTTACTTTATTAATTATCCACAGTGTTTTTAATCATGTAAGAATCATTTTATGCATCCATCTTTATGCAGCTAAATGTTCCTATAATCCTATAATGACTCCAATATCACTTCCTATAATCTTAAGTATATTTATAATTGTAAAACATTTTTCTAACTCTTTTTGCTTTGTTTAAGTACTTTGCCTGTTGTACTACTAAACTGTCACTAGAGGGCAGCAAAGTCAAACATAATCAAAATACTGAAAGAGAACATTAAAAGTCAAACTGGGGTTTTTCTTCAAAAAGTGAAAAACGCAATGAGCATATAAACATAAAAAGACGCTTACAGGGTTTTCAAAGTAGGAAAAAAAAAGCAGACACAGGAAGAAGCAAAGTGTGAGAGGGTGGAGATGAGACAGGAAGCAGCACCTGAGCAGCAGGGCTGGCAGAGTGCAGCAGTGGGAAGGAGGGGCGGTGGGTGGTGCAGCTGTAACAAGAACAGCAACGACTGCCGAGAGGAGGAGAATCCTGGGAAAAAGTAACACCGCCAGGAGGAAAGAGAAGACTCAGAATGAGAAAGAAAAGAAGTAACATTTTTTTTTAAAAAGGGGGCAAAGAGCAGAAAAGCTAAGAGACAGGTGGTGATTACAGGTGAAGGTGTGTTACTGTGAGGGGGAAACAGACGAACACTGAAGCAATGAGAGCAAGCATGAAACTGAACTCATATCATTCTGTCGTGCTGCAGCTGGAGAGCTGCGATGCATCCGTAAGGTGCAGTTAGCTGATTCGACTTCATTTTGTAATGATTCAACGCAAATGGACACAGAAACATCAGCATAGTGCAGCTAATGACATGAAAAGCTCCAGAATTCCATGAGAATCTAATCTGGCTCCAAACAGTGAGATGTTCGAAGAGGTTACAACTTTTTTTTTTCATGCTTTGGCTGTTTTGAACAGTATTTGACCTCTTGCACGACAAAACTTTATGTCCAACTCACCCCTGACTTCCGCACGCTGCCTCTGGGTTTGGGTACAGGTCGGCTGGACTTGGTCTCGATGACCTCCGAACTGGATCCTGCAGGGAGGTTCTGCTGCTGTTTGGTCCTCTGGGCCTGCAGAGCCAGCTGATAGGCCACCTCAAATGCTTGGCCCAGCGTCAGTATAATCTCATAGGTCAGGTTCTGTGCAGAGAGGGAGATCAGGGAGTTATCTTAAATTGAATAGGCTCTGATTCTCCAGCTGAGAGAAAAACACTGTACTCAGCTGACAAAAATGAAAAAAAGAGACAAGACTTTCACTGAGACTTCAAAACAAACTTACATAACATGCAGAAGCAAAGCTCAACTGGATTCATCCTGCGTAGCTTAAATCTGGTGGATGACAGCTTATTAATGTGAATAAGCACCTCAGACTGGAGAGAAGATTTGTACTCTACATGCCTTCAGGGTTTGTAAAGGCAAAGCTATGGTCTGAGCTGCATTTGACAGGAACGTGACGTGGAGCTCTGCAATCATCTGCATGTAATTGGATGAGGGAACCTGCCTAGAGACATATATGTGGTGCATCAGTATGTATTTTACATAAAGCCTTGATGGGCTTTTTGCCCTCTGCGCCAAGCAGAGATCAGCTCTGAGTCTCATTGTGTGGCGAGGATTGTATCTGGTGAGAGCTGCAAGATGGTCAGTGCAGGCCAGAATAACAATCATGGCCTTGTTGCAATCTGTGGTGGCGATCAAGCTGCTGCTGAGGGGTTGGTAGGGGGTGCTCTTCTTGCAGCCACACAGAGGAAATCACAGAACTCAGACAGCAACGGCCACCTGAGGAAACCCTGCTTTGTTAACCTAACACCACTTTTATGAGGCAGATTAGAAGCAAAATCATCAGATCTCAGGGGGGAAACAGAGACGTAATAGAGGGCTGCTTATCATGGTTGGAGTGGTGCTGTGTCTCCGAGGAGGCCATCAAGCACAACTGAAGCATGACACCTTGAAGAGATAGGGCCGTCTAGAGATAAGAGTGCTGACCGTGCAGCCTGTCACTTCTCCTCTGAGTTTCTATGAGGGGCGATGTTGGAGGAATTCAAATAAGCCAGTTTGGAAAGTTAACGATGCTTGTTGTTCTTTCTTGTTTTTATCACTTCTTTAATCATTTCTAATTGTCTGATTAAATGAATGTACGCTGGGTTTGCTGAAACTGACACATTCTGGCTACTGGAATATAATAAATGTTATAATCTTAATACTGCATGTAGCCGAACTAACACTGCATGCTACAGCTCCAACGGTGCTCCCTGAAAGTGCAGAACCAACAATTCAACAGCTCCCTGCACATGCAATCTTACTTTTAACTTAGTAGTGTGCAATGTCTAGCAACAGTCTGGAATCGAGTACAAACACATTTTACAATGTTGCTTTGCAGGGCAGACACAAGGAAGAAAAAAAACAAAACTCTCCAAGATCTCTAGGTAAACATAAAACAGTCTTTTTCAGGTGAACTTTAGTGAGGGTGTCCTTACCACGTCTACTGTGCTGAAGACATGGCAGTAATGGTGGCTGGTCTGCAGGTCTTTGGTGATGTAAGCAAATGTGCACAAGTCCTCTGGGTCCTGGGCTGCACAAGATATGTTACGGATCTCATGCTCTGCGATGATGTTCTGCATCGAAAG
>JAOXYM010000014.1:6812167-6823778 GCA_028567055.1 Leptatherina wallacei | reverse complement strand
CTCGAGGAACATCAACCATGCTGATTTTTTACATTGTAAGATTTAAAGAAAAGATACATATGGTCACATGTGTACATCTGACAAGGGTTTTTAGATAACGAGTGAGGATTTTAGCTGCTAATGAAATCTGGCCTCTTCCTGCTTACGTGCCATGTTGCTATGACTACAGAGGGTTAGGTCAGCTTGTGATTGCATTCAAGTAGCTTTCTGATTCAGTTATTCGTGTCTGTGTTTGTGGAGTTATTGAATTTAAGGAGTGGTTTTGCCCCAAGCAAAGATCCTATCTTTACAGACAAAAATAGGACATCTGCTTCATGATAAAAATGCTGAGGAGGCTCAAGATAAAGCCTACTGCTGAATAACAAGAACAACATAAATAAGAAGTTTGGATTTTCCCCTGTAAGATTTGCACACGTAACGCTATGTAACTGGTTATAAGAGTTGCAAATGCTGTGTTGAGGTCACAAATTGCTTTTTAAGTTTTGTTTTTTGTGAATCAAAATGAAATTAGAAACCGCACTCAAATTAAATTCAGCTGTGGTTTTTGCAAATGTTGAGCATGCACGATTTACATCAGAAGCGCACAGGTCCTTAGAGACCTTCTGGCATCATTGCTTTGGAAAAAAAAAACAAGATGGCTATCATCCCTTTCCACAACATCAAAAGGGTCACAGCTCATGTATAAAACAGGGTCCAGTTTGAAATTCATTGTTTGCAGATTAAAGTGAGATATTAATGCCTCTGGTTTGGCTTGTGGCCGACATCCCACCTTTTGGATTTTTGCCTATTTTGTTTATTTTTATTGTTATATCGATCAACTGTTGTTCATGTTTTGTGTGTGTGTGTGTGTTTAGGTACACGCAGGCCTTCTTTCATGACAAAATGTGCCATGTTTTTCTTTGACAAATGCAAGACAGCTGAATGACTGATGGCATAGAATGGGTTGAAAATCCATGGCCTCATGTCTTTTATCATGTTTAGGAGAAGGTGTGTGCTGGGCCTCTAGACACACAAGATGCTTGTTTCGTTTTTAAGTTATTTAGCAGCTCGGCCAACCAGCTGGGTCCCTCATTCTCTCCTCCATCAGTCCTCATTACAGACAAAAGCAACACAGCTAACTCAGAGTGGTGCTGCGCACTGTGTGCCATATAAACTTGTCGGCCTGACAACAGCATCCCGTTGATCAGGGAGACGCTTGTCTGTTCCGGCCAGGTAGATGGGAACCAGCTGCTTCTTTCACAACCCGCTCGAAGTGAGAGGCACGACCGCGCCGACCAAGTTAAATGGTTGGTAAAGCTAGTGAACACCTGTGGATGCTCTGCCTGAGAGTGTATCATAAAATAGAGACACTCACAACACTGAATTAGGCACTAAACGTTGGTATGTTATTCAAAATGTGATCCCAATGCAATATTGACTTCTGTGATGCACCCATCATAAGGATTGCAGCTTACTGAACTCTAGATGAAGCATATGGGATGGGAGTGGCATCAGCTAGATTAATACACAGTAACACATCCCTGAGGTCCAACAGTCAGTGGAAGATGTGAGAGAAAAAAAATCTAAAAGACATGACAGAAGTGAAAAAAGTTCTAAACCTAAAATAATGTAGAGAATTACAAAGAAACACACTTTTCATTCAAAATATCCCAGAACACGAATCAGGTAATGACACCAACGCCATAGAGAAGATACTACAATATGAAAGAAATGAAGAGCTCACCATGTAGTGCAGGTCGTCAAACCCATTCAGCAGCAGTTTGCTCTCGTACTGCGGCAGCCCCACGTGCTCCAGCCAGTCTCCCACAGGCTGGTCCAGCAGCCGGCCTGCAGCACCTGCTGACAGGGGAAAGCGCTTCAGGAGTGAGAAACCTTTCAGACGGTAGCAGCGGCACTCGGAGGATGAGACGTGGCATTGCCACATCATTCTCGGCCAGCAGAGCCGGGTGCACCGGCAACAAGAGGCTGAGGGAGACAGCGTAATTCGTGGACAGGTGGTCAGCTCCCGCACCTGCGGTGGCCGAACCACAGTTACCCCAGATGCTTTAAACTGCCCCTGTCGCAGGGGTAAAAGGAGACGATGAAAGGGATATGAGCTGGTGGACTACCAGCAGATACCCACTACTTTGGCAGAAACGTGCCACAAACAGATTTACAGTCAACACCCTGCATGACTGATGGAAATGTACCAAAATGAAATTGGAAGCTGCAGCTGTGTAACAAAACTCAAAGACGTTGGAGACGGTGAGTAAAAGTTCATCACTTTGAGGAAGTTCTTCCAGCGGAGGTGGCTTGTTTCAAACAATTTGAAAGTTATGTTGTAAACTAGTAAAAACAGCCATTCCTTATGCACATAACCAACCTAATCACCATATAATCCACCAAACATAAACCGGGAATCAACCTGAGATATGATGTTAACACGAAAAGCCGCAACACCGGCAGAAAGAAAGCGAGAGGGGACTGTAGCAGAGCTGTGACATGACTGCAAAGAGCTGAGATTGATCACAAAACAGCGCTACACTGACAGCGGTCAGCAGCCTGAGCGGAGAGCAGCCACCCTACACAAACACAGATGACTGACTCGACTCCTGTGAACATCTTACTGATAGTCTTTCAACACAATTTACTCACTGGAAATCACTCACTGCTTCTCAAACTCATACAGATAGATAACATAAACACCATTTATGTAGAAAATGCACATCTAAATGTCTCCCTTCTTCTCGTCAGTCTTTCTCTTATCTGCTCAACCTGCAGTAGAACCAACCCTGTTCCAGATGAGAGTCCCACAGCAACAATTCCATCTGGTCCCACTAGAAGTTTGGAAGTTTGTCAAAGAAGAAAAAAAACCCAAACAATCCAGATGGGAAGTGAGAATCCAGTCTGCACTTTTAGATACAGCTTGCTCCCAGAAGTAACTCTGCTGCAGACAAGTGATCTAAAACAGTCTGAGATGTGTTCAGCGGCAACCTTTTTTTTCTACAAAATCATCATCTTAACCCTTCACCACCTAATCCGGCATGTGGAAGTGCAGTCCTCCTATTGTCCTGCCTGTTCACAGTCCTGCTGCCTACGATTCCCCTCTCCTCCCTCTCTTTTCTCCCTCTCTCCACTCGTTGCATGCACTCCTCCCGCTCCCCCCTCTCTCTGAAACACTGCAGGTGGCTGCTCTTTGTCAATGCAAGCTACCATCTCAGCTTGTGCCACCCCCCCCAGCCCTCAATTACTTGCATTTGCTTTTGAGTTTCTGCAGCATTAGATCCCTCTTTTGGTTTTTTGCATTTGTGAGGTTTCCATCTCGTTCTTCCGCTATTTCTTCCCCTAAGATAGAGAAGTTAATCAGTTAAGAGATGAAACACAAGAACATTGCAGGCTTGGAGCCAATCAAGTCCAGGCATCCCTGGCAAACACAGGAGTAATCGGAGAGGAGGAAAAGTGATGCGGCTGCTCATGTGCTTTCTCTCCAGCGACTCCCTTGATGGACCCCTGACAGCAGCCTCTGTCGGCCAGGCGGCTAAAAGGCTGAGGCGATGGATTCAGATTCAGCAACACATCAGGCAGGCGCAGCCTGCGAAGGGGCGCTAACTACCTTACTGCAGTAGTGTCAGCTTTCCACAAGGCTATAGAGCAAAATGAGCCCCCACCCCTCGACATACGTTGTGGTTAATATTTAAACAGCCCACTCCGGTGCAAGGCATAACAAAGCAGAGGGTTAGAATAAGAAGCGTGTGTGGAGAAACTTAAGTGCTGTACTGCTTAAATATATTTCAAGGCAGCAGAGTCAAAGTGGAGGTGAATGTTAAACGATGTGAGAGGGCGATGTTGAAGGGAAGAAGTCGATTATTTGAGTTGCTGTTGAAGGCCTTGAGTACCATCCATCAACACAGATGACATGATTTGAAAAGCAGAAAGAATCACAGGAGGGCAAAATATGCCATCAAATGTCCGTCAGACTCTTTAGACTTATGCAAGGAGGAAAATTATGAAGCAAATCTTAACAGAAACCCTGATTTCTAAGAAATAAAGACACAGTCCTTAATGTTTATCAGTTATTTTCAAGTACAGGGCCCAGCATTACTTTACATGTACCATGCGCTCTGGATCAATGATGGATTAAGGAGTATCGATTCAGTCTTCACAGCTTTCCCAAATAACATTAGAAGCAAAGACAGCTTCCTAGAGACCCACAGCTGTGCTAACAAAAAAAATAAATCCAGTATTCATCTAGATTTGGTTTCAAACTGAGACCGAATAGAAGTCATATATCACAGCTACCCATAATATATTGCAAAGAAAAGAAAAAAGTCTGACTACGACTGAGAGGGTTTTCTCTGTTACTGTAAAACAAAAACATTCAGCATCTTTGAAAACTGTCACATTTGGATTACCAAATGCTGGTGTTAATATAATAAGCCAAACTTTAGTATCTCCTTAAGTTTCCTTGAAAGGAGCTTTAAGAAGAAACTAAAATTACTGCTCAAAAAGTCCTAAATTAATCACACACAGAAACAAGTAAGGCTAAAGGAGGTGAGTTTGCAATAAATGCATTGTAATGTAGAGTTTTCTAAACTCGAAAGGCTGCAATAACATACACAAAAATGAATATTGCAGCAGTTGTGCCATTTATTACAGAAGTTACTACCCAGTTTATTGCTCTGCCCTCAAACTCCCAGCTTTCATCGTTGATTACATTTTCAATTTAGAACAATGCATACAACTTCCAGACATTAAGCTAACCACCGTTTTACAGCATGTTGAGATAATGATAGTTATACTCTACCTGGTGTGGCATAGTGCTGATCTCGGGAAAAATCGATGCCGGCTCCAATCAGTGTCATGATCTTCTCGATCTGAGGGCAGGAGCAGACAGAGATAAGAGCCTGGAGGAGCCATCAATGTTAGTCCTCCACCTTTCAGCAGCAATGATACAGAGAAACGCCCCCATGCTTCGAACCCTGGGGTCATTCCTTTTCAACTCACCCGACCCTTCCGAGTCTGTGCCACAAATATTACTGAGAAAAATTATGCAAACATTTCTTTTGAGTTTGTGGGCTTTACAAATGTAAGAAGTTTGGTGCAAACAAATTCAATGCAACTGGGTGTAGAATTAAATATCCTAAATTATCTTGATGCAAATTTTCCGATAAATTGAAATGATTTGAAAATTGCTACTATTCACGTCAGATATAAAATATGTTATAATTCTATCATTTAAGGGCTAAACTGAACAAATTCATACCCAAAATGTATTTGGAGAAGAGCTTGAGGATATTTGAACCAAAGATAAGCTTTTAGATGCTTTTCCTTCAAGAAAATGAACAGCACAAAGAAAGTTAGGTGAATGAGTTAAGTATGGAATGACCCAATAAACAACTAATAGTTAAAGTCATGCTAAAGCTAACAAACGTCTTCAGTGCTTTCTGTGACATGGAAGTCACTCTAGTGGCTTCATCTACCATTTACATCCTGCAGAAGGTAATATGAGGCTGAAGCCTTCTGCACCTGAGTTCCTCTCAGGGATAACATATAGACACAGACAACCACTCACTCACACACTCAAACACACACACACACGTAGAAACAAATTCAATTCAGAATCATCTGTTGACCTAACATGCAAGTTTTTAGACAGGAAAGGATCACAAGCACCCCCAAAACCCCGCGTAGTTACATAGAAAACATGCAATACATGATCCTGGAAAAAAAAGGTTTATTTCCCATCACAGTATTATTATCACTGCTACTTTTTCATATATGAGGAGATGCTGCCGCTGGGCTGCAGGTGGTCATACATCAGCTGCAGACTGCCGTCAAAAATTGCTTCAATATTTGTAATATTTCTTTCAATATACCTCTTGAGCTCTATAAATTAAATGCACAAAGGGACTAAGAAGCATGAGAATTAGCAACCTCTGAGAGGACCTGGATACCCAGTTTGCTTGCAATAATGTCATGCATCACACTACTGTGTTGTCTCCATGCAGTCACTGACATCCTCTTATCATGCAAATACATGTTTGGACTTTTACAAACAAAATGCTGTAATTTCCTTTAAAATGCATTTATTAAGGAAAAACACCACAACTCGCCCGTCACTGCCCTGAGCTGAATATGCATGAACATTAGGTGTGAATCAAATGAAAAGGAAGAGACTGACAGGGCTGCGGTGAGCCTGCCAAGTTACTGTCACGTCACTTCCATGGAAAACAAGGCCACATGAGGGTGAAACCGCAGTGAATAGGTACCTTTTTGTGGCTTGTTGAAACATTTTTTTCGGCCTCTGGAGCACAAGTCTTGGCTGCAGCACAAACAGCCCACAGACCAGACCCCATTAGTATAATTATATACGTAATAAAGCGGTAGGAGGAGACCAAAGTCTACGTTTGTTCATCATCGATCTGGATGTGGAAGTTTAATAGTGAAATGGTACATAGTTAGAAGAGAAATGTCTGTCAGAGGGACAGAGAGAGGGGATTTTAACTTTGAGGGAGGATACATCCATTTACATTTGCTGCTGTCAGGCCGGCTATCTCATCAAAAAGTGAAGCGTCTGGGCTTGCTCTGAAGCAAAAATGAATAATCACAAAGATTATTTCATTTCAGAAAGATTCATGAAAGGATCCCATCTACCTCTACAAAGAACAGCCCCAGAAAAAGGACAGAGCCAAAGCCCAAAAAAAAAGGACCAGCAAGTATTCATATGAAGACGGGCATCTTACGCTGTCAAAGGAATTAGATCTTCCTGGTTTTGAAGTGGGAGTCGATTGTTTCTGCCAAGACAGAATTCAGGGTTTTGTTTTGATTTCAGTAGGACTTATACATAGACACTGTCAGCTATTCTCAGACAGGGTTATTAAAATCAACAAATTGTATTTAGAAATACCCATCAAAGCTTATTGTGAAAACCTTAAACTTAATGGAACCAAACAACAATTTCAAAAAGGAGTTATGAGTAAACCAATAAATAACCTGACTTTTAGAAGATATATAACTGAAGATACAAAAAAAGGGAAAGAAAAAGAATCCTCCAGTCTTACTTCCCATGTCATTTCAAGTGCTCAAATGGAAAAACAGCTATTTTTATGTTAATGTGACCTATTGAATTATTTGACTATATACATTCATCTTTTACTGTTGGTGATGAGATACCTTCATATTGATTATTCCCAAAAGCTCAACCAATACCCTCCATCATGTGGTCCTTGTAAATGGATGTTACACATCTGTGCATTTTAACTGGGAGACTAGTGAACTTTGGTTTGATGATAAATAGCTGTGATGATGTGCCAAATTTTGCAAAGTGAGAGTGTTGTCATGACACGAGAGGGCAACAAATCTCCTCAAACCCCGGGCAGAAACAAAATGTCAAACTATTCGTCATTATTATGTATTCATTTACAAAAATATCCAACTTAAAGGCCAACAGCATGTTATGGACCGACTAATTTTTCTACTACTACTACTACTTTTATTGGATCCTTGCTGATATTACAGGACTTATTTTGTTCCATTATTATCTGCTACTGGAGTACTGTGTGGCTTCAAAGGTCCATTTTATATACTTTTGCATTTGTGACTGAATCAACCATCATGATTGTAGCCCGGACTAGAATGGGATCATTCAAATCTCAAGAATCTTAGCCTTCCAATGGTGTAGGTAGTTGGAATTTAGACTCTCAACTTGTGATCACGATGCTCTCATAATAACTATAAAGCTGCAGATGAGCCGCTGACATTAATCAGGGGTCCAATCTGTGAAATCACACACAAACAGAGCAGCTACATCTCTCAAGTTAATGAGGACAAGGTAGGGCTCGGGTCTCATAAAGTGTCCCGCGTCTGCACTGAAAGGAGGATAATGCTCCCGTTGAAGGCATCACTCTTCAGCCACGAGCAAAGGGGGGACAAGAAGGAGCTGTGATCTCACTCTGATGTGCAATAGCAAGTTTGTGTCTTCGTCTCTGAGGAGGCGAAACAAGCCAGTGTACTTTAAAACACTGAAGCAGTGGTTGTAATATTCTCTTCTCTGTTCAACAACCTTACAGCTCTCTGTGAGTCTCAAACTGCTGTGGAAAAAGAGGAAAGATAACGACTGGTGTAAAAACATTCACACCGTTGCACAAGTTGGCAAGAATCAAAATACACACAGGTTCATTCTGTCTCGGAGTATCGGCTTCTGATGCACAGTATAATGGAAAAGGGAATGCTAGCCGGTCCAATGAGATCCAGAGGCAGCTACCATGAAAGCATATAGTGTTGGAGCCGGGTAAATATATCCTTATCAAGGGATATGACCCAGTAATTTCCTCAACATAAATTACATCCATTACAAGGGGAAAAAAATAAATAAAAGGCTCTAAATTTCATGGTCTAGGACTAAGATGCTCAGACTGGTGAGGATTAATAGAGAGCCGAGAGTGGAGAGTGTTTTTGTGTTGCAGGACTGAATCAATACAGAGTGTTAAGATGGAAGCATCCATTGTTACTTAGACTCAGTGTGAGCAGCGATATATAAAGAGAGCCGGGTCAGGAGTCACTAACAAGACAGAGGTCAGCAGCTGAGGAGCTGGCGGTGATGAGAGATGGTCAGGGAGAGATTAAACCCATTTATCATGCTTCTCACACCAGGCCTGCTGCTCCGGGATGACTGAGCAAAATAACTTGATTGCTATAAAACCAGGACTTGAAACTATCTTTTTATTAGCACCCTTGAGAAATCTTAATAAATAAGCCCAGAAAGGGCGATGGTGGGAGAGCCAAAGACGCCTGGCACAGTGTGTTCGGCTGAAGAGAGCGTGTCTGGACCACAATTTGGCAAGCTGGCAGCAAAATAAGGGCTGGCTGAAAACTGGGAACTACTGAACGGCATCAAGGGGAACACAAACACTTTCTGTAGAGGGTGCCAATGCCTCAATGCCACGGTGGGACAAAGCACCGTCAGCAGGCACATTAACATCCTCCTGAAATAGACCAATGTCAATGCTTGCATTTTTAGGAGCCCTTCAGAGCCTGCAAGAACCTTGTAAACTCGTCCCCAAAGGATCCAAATACATGGAAATTCTTCATCCAGCTCAGAGGAGATGGGACATCCCCCCACTCTCCAGTGACTAAAGTGGTAGCTGCATGTCTCAGTCCCCTTTGGTTCTCCTGTGTTCGCCCTCTATTGGGGATTAAAGAAAAGATCTCCCCCACTGGGTGCACCAGGGCTCTCTCTCACACACACACACAGAGTGTGGTTTGATCTCAGTGGGTCAGATACACGAGACTTCTCCTAACTAAACAGCAAGGCCATGGGAATAAGACGCCAAACCAGGGGACAAACCATGACACCTCAACACAAGAGAGCAAAAACCAACGAGGTGATGATGACGTTTGAGTTTACAATATCACAGAGGATGAATCTGTGAAAGGAAAAGGCAGCAAAAGCAGAAGAACATAAAAGAAAGGCTTAAGCTTTGGTTCCAATTCTGCTGCCGAGCTGATAAGAATAAAAACGTCACATCACAATCAGAAAGGTTTAAAAAGAAAAATATACATATTTCAGTTCATTCAAAATAGGTGGACAAAATCAATAAGCCTCTGCACATCGGCTGCCCTGTAAGGCAATCAATACTCACAAAAGCCGGTTTCATAGTGGCTACTGGATCTGTGGAGTGTAAATCGAAAGTTAAAAAGTGGACTGGGGAAGCAGATCGTGGCCCTCTCCTGTCCCTGTCTGGAGCCCTCTGTCTCCTTTTCTCTGGGAGCGTTGGCCCACACAATGCGCCCCCCTGGATTGTCATCTCCAGTCTGATTGCAAGGACCAACCAGCATTAGCATGCGCTTTACACACCAGCACACACTCACACAAAACACACACACACACACACTCGGAGCTCCTTAAATGGAGAGATGCATAGGCCAAGACCTCATGCAAGTCAAATCTGCCAGTCTTGAAACCAGAGGCAGTGTATCCAAGTGTGTGTGTGGGTGTGTGGCTCAAAAGGAGGAGGAAAGGGAGTAAGGACAGATACAGAAAAGAAAAAGAAAGGAGGGTGTGAGAACCGGAATATTTAGCAAACCTGATTAGAAGAAGAAAAAGATGGGTTTTTTTAAAAGGAGTGTGTGAATGCACTCGGGGGTGGGTTTGGCAGTGTCCAGGGACCTGCTGGCCAAATGCTGTCAAATAGCTTATTAGAGCGCCAGCGAGATGGAGGTCACGGCAACTCAAGGACGTACTGTAGATGCAGTGATAGGTGCTGAAGGAAGAACGGATGAGAATTGAGAAGAAAAAAAAAAAGAGTTTTAAAAGTTTCAGGATACTCCGAGCACCATCAAAGAGAGTGCAGCGAAGGCTACTCCCAATCAAACTTTAACTACTTTCCTCCCGCATTCCTCTCATATAATATGCACTTTAAAACCGGGGTGTGAATATTTCTGTTTCAAGCCAATGTAGGCTCGATGCCAGATAGAAGCAAACGAAGGAAGATTTAAGCCTCCTACTTTTTGGGGCATCTGAATCACTAAAACAAACTTTTAAATAGCAATCAAATCAATAAGAGCTGATTTAATTCCAAAAGAAAAGAAGAAAACTGGTATCTTTGCCACCAGAAAGGAGAGAGTTAACTGCTGTAGCTTGCTTCTTCAAAGCATCCTCTGAGAGGCAGCCGGCTTAAATTTTGTACGTCGCAGCTTAAGGCTCGTACATTTCAAATTCTCCGTTCCTGCCATGCGTAAATGTGAGATCCATTGGTCTAGCTGACAGGCTGCTTCACACACAAACACAGTCTCTGCACTGTGAACAGAGAGCACGTCAAGGACGCTGCACATACATGAGATCCATTGCAGGAAGACCTGCTTTTTGATAGGGTTACAGATTTCATTCAGAGGTAGCAGCACCTCATTCAGAGCAGAATCACCCACTCAACAGCGTTGTTATTGTCATCGTGTTGCTGACTCACCAATGAGTACATAAAATGCACCTCCATGAATGAATAATTAAGGATCAAGTGTGGCGCTCTCTGCCAGCAGCCTACTTTAAGATTTTATAGTCTCCTTTGGGCTTTCAGGAGAACCTAAAAGCTGGACAGTTCACTTGGTAACATACACTTGTAGGGGTGCACACAACAAATGAGGACACTGCCTCAGGGCGCCTCTCCCTTTCTGATAAGATCTCTCCATCAGCTAGAAGCCAATAACCCGAGCTGCTCTCCAGCCACACGGGAGAACATGTCAGAGCGACAGGACACGGATAGCTTCTGCACCAGCTCCTCCTCTAACAGAGACCAGTTCTCCTGCTCGGCCTGTTTACTTTATGTGTGCAGAAGCACCGGGGAAAAGGCACCAAGCGCAGCTTCAGGATTATTATGGGTCACAGAGGGTTTCTGGGAGGAGCAGCAGTCTCCAATAACCAAGTAATGACACGGCTGCCTTAATCCTGTCGCGCTCTCAGAGGGCACGTCCCTCCGGCGCAGCGCACGGAGGAGAGGTGTTCATGAAACTGGATAATTAGACTGTACCGTGCTCTGTCAGAGAGCAGACACTTCCAGGGGGAGTTTAAACATTCAAGCACACAAAACCCATCACTTTTTTTTTTTTGGGGGGGGGGGGGGGGGGGGGGGGTGTTTGT
>JAOXYM010000014.1:6739399-6800971 GCA_028567055.1 Leptatherina wallacei | reverse complement strand
GGGGAGAACATGCAAACTCCACACAGAAAGGCCACTGTTTCAAACCCCTCCTGAGCCCAAACCAGCAACCCCCTCTGACTCAAACTCAGCCGGGACTCGAACCAGCGACCTTCTTGCTGTGAGGCTGCGGTGCTTGTCTGCAACTTATTTTCTAAATTCTTCCTTGAGGGGTAGGGGTAAACCTAGTTTTTCACACGCTGCTTCTGCATTTTGGCTTAATTTTTCTCAAATAAATGATGATATGGTGTAATTATGTTTTGTTGTTGCCAATCTGAGTTTCGTCATCCATTTTTAAGATCTGGTAAAGACCACATTGTTATAATAATCATTTTTATGTATTCTCTCCTGATACATAAAAACTTAGAATTTAAATAGTTTCTTTTCACATGACTGCAGTTCTTCTGGTGCAAACAATACAGAAAATCTCTTACACCTTAAACAACAACCGCCCAACGTTTTTTTTTCCTTTCTGAAATTCATTCTGAAAACATTCGCCAAAAATCTATTAATTCGATAAAGATATCTGTGCATGTGACAGCAAAACTCCAGCAGCCATGCTCCTCATCGGCTTCATGCTTGACTGCATGAAATAGCATATCCAGCTTTAAGCTGGGACGTAAATCTGTGGCTCAAAGATAGGAATGTCACAATCTGATCAGGAATTCAGTTTCATATTGGCAGTGAAACGAGTCTCGCCCACTTGCCAAAGAATGTCAATCAGCCCTGCTCCCGACGGGCCAAATCCGCTCTGCTGCCCGAGAATGCCAATTGTGTATTTCCTGGTGGGGATAATCCAAGTCAGCCCGTCTCAAATGTGTCAAATTCAAATGCGTCTCTTCTATTTCATCGTCATGTTTTGGCTCGCGACTTTCAATTCCAGTGTGTCCAGTCCATCTCTCCTTACACTAAGTGCAGCGCCAGCTGCAGTCGTTACACCTTATTAGGTAGTTAAAATCTGAGGACTCACCTCCTGGCGCTCGTGGGCCCGTCCGTGCAGGAGGGTGCAGAGTGTCTTTCGTCTTACTTGGGGCTCTGAGGTCATTTGGGGGTGCAGACGGTTTACGCTTCAAGAGGGAAGAGAAAGAAAAGCAGTTTACTCGCAGCTGTCAAACAATTTCAGTATTAAGCTAACACTGGAGCAGACAATCTTATTAGCATTTGCTGTATCCTAGTTATCCAATTACCTAGACAGACTAATCGCCCATCTAGCCTAACAATAAATACATCAAGGAATTACAGTGATGGTGGAAGGTTTTCCAACATGAGCTCAGAACGCTGGATGACACCAAGAAGCAAATTTATTATGACCGGGCAGCTGAGAGGAGCAATTAATCCAATAAGGGCTTAAAATAAAAGATGCAAGCAGATATAGTGGGAAGCAGGTGGGGTTGAGGGTGGGTGGCAATAATGATAAAAAGCTGCTAGCTGAATAATAGATATGAAAAGGTAATAAAAAAAGACGGTGGCAATAAATCGAGTGACAGCTTTACAAAAAAAAAAACACAGTTATGGACTCCAGTTTAAGATGTCCTCTGCTTTATCTGGACATATGACTCAGTCTCTCACAGTGTGGGGACCATCACCTTTATTTATACAGCAAAGTGCAAAGGATGAAAAGGTTCGGTCAGAATTCTGGTTACTGTGGATAGTTCAGACGGTAAAAGGCCAGAAAAAATGTAAATAAAAAGAGAATGCAATGATTTACAAATCTCATACACCCATATTTTATTCCTAGAAGAACAAAATCAATATATCAGATGTGGAAACAATTATTTTACCATTTCAGGGAAAATATTAGCATATTTTGAACTTGATGGCAGCAGCATATCTCAAGTTGGAACAGGGCAACAAAAGACTGTAAAAGTAACTGGTGCAGATGTAAAACAACTGGAGGAGCATTTGGCAACTGATTAGATTAAATGGCAACATTTCAGTAACATGAAACCTGGTATAAAAAGGAACATTTCAGACTTCAATGATCCCGAAAGGGCAATCCTCTTAGATGTAAAAATGGGCAGAGGTTCGCCACTCCGTGAAAAGCCGTCTTAAAATTGTGGAACAAAAAATATTTCCTCATTGTAAAATTGTGACGACTTTGAGGATCCCACCATCCACAGAGTATAAAATCATCAAAAGATTCAGAGAATCAGGAGGAATCCCTGTGCACACAGGACAAGGGTGAACGTCAATGCTGATGCTGGTATTCTTGGGGACCTCGGGCAGACCTGCATTAAAAACACTACTGGAAACCACTGCACTGCACAACAGTCATTTGTTGTAAAATCAACAAATGTATGTTAAAGCTCTATAATGCTTAGAAGAAGCCACATGTGAACCATCTTCTCTGGTCCAAAGCTCATTTAAAATGGTCTGAGGCAAAGTGGAAAACTGAGGTCAGATGGGAAAAAAATGGAAATGGAGAAATTCTTTTTGGAAACCATGGACTGTATTTTCTGTATACAGTCCATGTAGACTGTATAGTCTACATACTAAATAGGGTAAGGGCCATCCAGCGGACAGTTTAAAAGCATCTCTATGGGGTTGCATTAGTGCCTATGGCATGGGCAGCTTCCACATCTGTGAAGGTTCCATCAATGCTGAAAAGCACTGCAAGGTTTTAGAGCAACATCTGCTCCCATCCAGACAACGTCTATTTTAGGGAAGGCATATCACGTACTGCATCCATCACAACAGCATGGCTTCACAGGAGAAGAGTCCTGGTACTGAAATGATCTGCTTGTCGTCCAGACCTTTCACAAATAGAAACAATTTGATGCATTATGAAATAAAAAAATCCAGCAACAAAGACCCAAAACTGTTGAGCTAGAATCCTGTATCAAACAAAAGAATGGGACAACACTCCTCTCCTAAAACCCTTGCAACGGGTTTCCTCGCTTGCCAGACATTTACAAACACTTGTTAAAAGAAGAGGGGATGCTACACAATGGTAAATGTCACCCTCATCACTCTCAGAAACCCTTTTGAGATGTGTTGTTGCCATCAAATTCAAAACAAACTCATATTTTCCATGAACAGATCAAACGTTTCAATATCTAATATGTTTTGATGGGAATTAAATATGGGTTTATGTGATCTGACATATGACATCATTGCATTGTGGTTTGATTGACATTTCAGGAAGGTCACAACTTTTTTGGAATTGTGGTTTTATGTTTTGTACAGTTTTGTAGGGGTGGGGGGGGGGTGATACAGCTTAAAAAAAATCTATCGAATTAAGCTCGGTTATCTGAGACCTTTACTTGTGTTAGGGACTATGGCTTGCTCACAATAATCAAGACAAAAGGTCCAGTGAAACACTAAATAAAACTTCACAAGTACTTTAACATCTCAATTAGAAAGAATTAGAAACCATGAACTGGCAGAAATGGAACATAACAGGAACAATTATGCTCAAGTAGAGGTCAGGAAATACAAAAAAACTTTTTGGAGAGAGCTGCTAGAAAGATTGCTTTAAAAATAAATCCCTTTTTGTTTGCCAAAAAGACCTTCAGGAAGAGTCAGCAGACTCTGGGAGGACTGTTGCATTATTTAATCTTGCAGAGATATTTGCATAAACTCCATAGCCAAGAAGGGAAAAAAACATCCTTACATCCTCACTACAGAATTTAGCAGCACTTAATAATAAACTAATAAACTTGTAAACAAGCTTGGTGCATATTGGAAACCAGTCCTGTGGAATGGTTTTCCTGAAGGCAATAAGGAGAGTTATGTGTGAAGAAGAAGAAAGGTGCGGGATCGCCTCTCGAATTGTTATAGCTCAATCAGTGCAGTCCCAGTTTTCTGGGAATTAAATCATATTTTTCCCATCTAGTCACTCACAGTAACAGAAAGCAAACTTTACAAGACGTACAACTTGCTACGGTCACATGGTTGTGCTCCGAAAGTGCAATTCAATTTGCTACTAAGAGAATGCATTCAGTCAATATCTGTAGAGTTTACATCAGAGTCTACAATTGGATGACTGGCTGCCTCTTAAAATCAAATATTCAACAGGCTTTTTGATTCAGTGAAAAAGAGTTAAAAGGTGTAAGGATGATGAAAGAAAGTGTTGTAAATACCTGAGGTAGGACAGTGTTGGAAGACGGCGTAGTGACATTCTCATCTAAGGAGACATTATACATAGGTGTTAGGACAAGTGAAGAATTATCTTAATCCATTCAGAGTTACAGACAATCTACTTCAGGTTCTGATTGTCAGTAGAGACATTAGACTCCAAATGAGGAAGTGATTTATAATAAAATCATGTTTTATGCATGGTGACATTAACAGCCTACACGTCAGACGGCTTCTAGATTGATGACCCTGCCTGTTAAATAGCGCTGACAGATTAAAACAACTTCTCTGTTTAACCGTGGGAGTAAAAAAAACCTATAAGTTATTAATGCTTTCTAACACCATAATTCATCGTGATGATAACGCTTCAGCCTCCCAACTCATTGGTGTTTTTAAACAGATTGGTGCTATTGAAACTTATCAAGCTGCAAGGTCATAAGGAGATGGTTTTAAAACATCTACATCAACATCTAGGGATCAAAATGACCTTCTGATTTAATCCCATTTAAAGCAAGCGCTTTATTTAAGTTCCATTTGGTCCACACAGCAGCAGCACTAGAGAACATGAACTCCAGAAAAAAAAGGAATGCGAAGAGTTAATGTGAGGCTAGTTGACCCAGAAATGCTTAATGATGGAAAAACAGACTAACTAAAGGGAAAGTACATTTTATCGTACAATTGCTTCCTCCCTCTGGATCACACTAAAAGCAAACAATTACCCTTATTGGACTGGGACTCCAGGCTGGGTGGTGGGACTTTGGTCTGTGCGGTCAGCAACAACTCATATGTGTGATCCTCCTCTTCCTCCACTGGCTCTCCCCTTTCATCAATACTGCTGCTAGTATAGAGGGCCTGCAGAAAAAACAACAACAACGAGGACAGGAGTGAGGAGATGCAATGACTTGATGTTAAGGATTCATAACTACTTGAATGTCTTGCATTTTCTTGGGTCGACCAGACTCATTTCCCACCTCGCTTCTCCACTCGCAGCACTATCATGTGCATTTCACGCTGCACCCAAATGATTAAGTAAAGAGTCATGTGACAAGAAGTCATAAAAGGGGTGGTTCCTTTGCCAACAGTGACATCTGTGGTGTAAGATGGTTATTGTTCTTGCAGATTTGTGATCTCACCTCTGAGCTCATCTCCTCTTCATGACCAGGAACAGGGTGTGACGTGTGGACAAGGCGATCTTTCTGCAAGAGATCAATCATATAATACATCAATGGCTGATAATCATTCTCCATTATTGTAAGACTGTGGCTAAATGAACTGCAAACCCTCTGCGCAACAGGAAGAAGGATGCAGGAAGGTTTTATCTCAGTGGGCCAGTCAAAGACAGAGTGGACAACTAACTCCCTCTAGTGGCGGTTCTGCATTGCTCCTACTTAAAAAAAACAGCCTCTTTCTCTGTTGTGTTTGTGTGAGGGTGGACTTCAGTTAAACTTCAGCCAACCTTGCCAACTTCACTGTCGGGCCGTCCTGAGTCCCGGTCGGAGGACTTGCCGCTGGTGAGGCTGTCCAAAGAATGGCAGGAAGTGGCTTCAAAGAGCGCTTCGTAGGGGCTCTCCTCCTCAGGCCCTGGAGCCAGCCCTGAGATAAGCTCATTCACTTTTTCCAGGTCACCTGTAAAACCAATCAGAGTGACTGAAAAAAAAAAAAGAAAAGAAAAAAAAAAAGACCACTTCCTGCCCACTGAATCTACATCTTCAACTTATGATTTCATGTAAATTTTACCCTTCTTCCTCGGACTCGGACTCTCGTGAGGTGGAGGGATCGGCGGAGGGGGGAGATCAATATCAGGGGGTTTCCCGGTCATGTGACCTGCAACAAACATGATTTTATCACAGCTGTGAAACAAAAAATTAAAAGGTGTTTCCAATTGCAGCCCTCTGTTTGCATATTTGTTTTTTACCCAGAATGAGAGCAGCTATCTCTCTGCTTTTCTGGGAGGGCATGTCTTTGACAGTGTCCAGCGCTGTCAGGCCTTTCAGGTCGTAAATGTTCACATCAATACCTGGAAAATGAATCAAAAAAAGTCTGTACAGACGGCAATCACGTGATCTGTACTTTTAATGATCTTCGAAAGCATGTGTTGATTAGGGGGAAGCAAGTGACCTGCACTGAGAAGTTTCTGTACCACATCTGTCTTCCCGAAAGGGGCCGCTTCGTGCAGAGCGCTGCCTTTCTCCGTCTGAGAAAACAAAATGAAACTAGAGTTTAAACAAAGAAAAAAAAACACACTGCAATGTAACACACAAATACATGAGGAGCATTTATGTTTCTTTTGTTTTTAAAGTTGCTTGGATGATAAATATGCAGTGGTAGAATCAACGCGGATCATTTCCCAGCTCGCAGGGCCGTGCTAATTGAAACCTGCAGGATGCAAGGCCTCAAGGATGCTCAATAGATTCCACATCCTTGATTGTAGAGGAAAAGGGGGCAGAATGAGGGGGAAAGTATCTCCAGACAGATGGGAGGCGCAGTTTGATACAGAGACATAGCCTGAGGGGGGGGGGGGGTACAACAGCAGTTCCTATGCAAACTGAGAGCTTAAGAGTTTTACATTTTATCTCATGGCGTTAGTAGGAAGTAGAGGAAGGAAGTGCAGCAAGTACAGATCAAGTTAGCCAACACGCTTTGAGCCGTGACAGCACATGAAGAAACACTTGAAAACAGAAGCATTAGCTTAACACACAGATGTTCAGTCAATGATAAAAACACACCTCATAGTTGATGTCCATGCCAGCATCCAGCAGCACCTCCACCACGGTCAGGTGTCCGTTCCGAGAGGCCAGATGTAGTGGTGTGTGTTTCTTTGTGTTGCAGCTGAGCAGGTTGGGATGGGCATTGAGCAGCAGCTTTACGACCTCCAGGCGGCCGTACAACGCAGCCAGGTCCAGCGGAGTCTCAAACTTGTTGTTCCTCATGGTGGGATCAGTCAGCTCCTCCAACAGAAGCCGCACCACCTGAGAGTGGCCATACTGGGCGGCACAGTGCAGCGGCGTCTCGTTATCGTTGTTCTGTTGGAAGCCGATAATTGAATGAGAAGCAGTTTGGGGGGGCATACTAGGAGTAAAGTGGATGTATTAAGTGAGAACAGAAACAGATAAGTTGGTTGAGTATTGTCTGATGACAAGAAAGAAGGGGCGACTCAGTGTATTCATCGTGAGAACAAACCAATCAGAGCATAGAGACCACCACAGTAGCAGATTAAAGAGGTCATGAAAAAGCACCGGCTATAATGTAGCACATAGAGAGGCCTGAGGGGGTACCTGCAGGAGGGGGGGGGGGCAAGTAATGAGGACAGGGATAGGAGACAGTGAGAGGTGGCAAGATGCTAGCGGAGGGGCACGGATACACAGACAGGTGGGAGTTAGATGAGACGTGGGCCACTTGGATGAGCGGATGCTGCAATGTTTGAGAAAGTTTAGAGATGCAACAACTGCAATTTCTTTGGTCAATTCAAGTTTTTTCTTTCTTTCTTTCTTTCTTTCTTTCTTTCATTCTTTCCTTTTTTGAAAAGTTTGAAATATAAATTCTGACTTTGGAGAATTAGGATTTTCTTCTACTAAGAAATGACAAATAACTTTACTTGAATAAAACTGAAGAAAAAAAATCTGACAATAAATAGCTCAAATGTAGTAAATTGTACAATAAATAAATAAATGAAATGAAAAACTATCAAATCTAATTGAAACATCTAAATAAATTAAATGAAAAAGGATCAAATGAAATAAAGTATTTCTCTCTGCTTTATAGAGGGCTCTTCAATGGATGCATCAGTGCATCCCTCGTTGCTACTTTACATGCATTTCCAAATGTTGTAAATAAAGAGAACTGAGGTACACATAAGTGATGATGATATGGTGGAATTTACCAATTCAATCACATGCACACAATATTCTACACAAACAATAAACCCATCAAAGGCATTGGTGGGTTCAGCATATGGCCCCAAGATACTTCAACAAGTGGACTGGGGAGCCAACCAGGTTGTGATTAGAAGTTGTCCTGCAGCACATGAGCCACCGCTGTCCAGTTATGATTACTATAGTTCCCAAAGCCATAAACATACAGAGATGCAGTTAACCCAGTTGGCACAATTTGGGCACGCTCAAAGGCAAAAGTTAACACTGAAGCAGCAAGAAGCAAGGTCCCCTCAGTGGCTCTTATCAAAAAGTTCAAAACAACTTGCTCAGACTTCAATAAACATGTTTCTGTATTATAATCCTGAGTTGCTCCAATAGCATAAAACACTATGACAACATGTAGGCATATGTAATACTAACTGCCTGCATGCTCCTATAGAAGATGGGCTACTGCATTCAGCAGGAAATCATGTCTGTGCTCATTAAACTGTCGAATAAGTAAAGCAACTATTAAAAGCAGTAATTACAACAAAGTCGCTAAGTGTCGTTTATTGGTTCTAATGACTCAAGTGCAGCAACAAGATCAATGCCTATTAGACATGAGAGCCTGTGGCATTGTTGATGATCTCCACTCTGGGACTCTGAGTGGCCAGCAGGGGGCGAGCCCGACTCAAAGCACAGGACACACAATGACAACAGGGATAATCATAAGACCACGCTCCAAGTTTTAGCCTTGATATAAAAGAATAGTACTAAATTAGATAACACAGTGCTACAACCGCAGCTCACTTTCTACAGGTGTGAAAAATGGCAAAGATGTAACAATAGTGATCCAGAAAGAGGGTATGTGTAACCTCTGCAGCTCTTTATACCTCCTGGTGCAGATGGGCGTGGCAGAAAAATGCCTGCTATTGTGGAGCCACATGCTCAGAGAGTCAGTCATTCCAGTCACACAGAGACACCTACGGAAAGGGCTGACAGCTGGTGTGAGAAGCCCCCACATGGATAAGCATGATGCCAGTTTAGGATGACTCCCAGAAGATCGTGCCAGCTGTGCCACTGAAAAGCAGGTCTCTGTGTGTGGAGGGGGGGCTGAAAGGGCGGATTTAGATAGGGGGTGTTTAACCTCTTTGCTGACACTTTCACAAAGACCTGGCACCAGATGGGATCAGCAGGTATATCCTTTATGGGCTGAGGAGGAGAAGGAGTATTGAAGTCTTCTGGCAAAACAGGTCACAGCTTGAGTGGAGAGAAAGGAGGACGACGGAAACAAAACGACACCAGCCAATCAAAAGAGCAGTGACACAGAGGTATGCTAAGAAAAAAAAAAAAAAACACCCAAAAAAACAATGTCAAAAAGGAACATTCTTTTCTACCTGAGTGGTTCCATCGATTGGATTTGTCATTTGAACGCTTTAATACTCATCTATTTCTCAAAGCTAATACAAAGATAAAAAGAAATAAAAAAGGTTGGCCCACACCTAAAGAGCACACCTTACTTCATCTGTGACGCACCGCTGAGCATTTGTCATAGCTTTTATAAAGAGATTTACTCTTTAAAGTTTTAAGATGACTTTAGCTGGCAAACGTAGAGACCGCCATCATCACGACTTCAGGTCTTCTGCCTCAGTAGGCATCCACGTGAACCGAACATATGATGCTTTATGTTATTTTTTTTGTCACTTTTACTTTTACATGATGGTTTCTATGGAGATGACAGGAAATGCAGTGAGAAGGGGGAGGATGACAATGATCCAACCAGGTCAATCTAACCTTACCTTTAATTTTATATTCTGATTTACATAAAGTTTTCCAGAGGTACATTTACAAGTCCAAAGCAGGCCGTATGATGCAGAACTTATGACTGAATCCTTAAGCAATATGTAGAAACGCTGAAAAATAAAGATAAAATGCAGTGTTCACATACCATGACCACAATGTTTTGTATTGTGTCAACACCAAGTGTCTCCCCTGCCAACGTGATAGTCAGGGCATTGCAGCAATGTGTCAGCCAGCAGCTGATCGCATTAAACATGGCTGACCAGCCGTGTGACCCGCTGATGGGAACGAGCACTGAGCCTTGCCTTCTTTGATGTGAGCAATGCTTAGTATATTATTCACACACAGGCCTTCCACTGCAGCCTACAGATACTCCCAAGCACCTATGCTTTGGTTCTGAGCATGATTTACAGTCCATACATCCTCTTCTTGGCAAAACACAACGCAGTTATTTACTGGGTGCAAAGGTTCATCCTATTGGCTGTAAATCAGGAGCAAATTGTGTTCATCATGAAATCTGCCGTGCTGTTTTTTATTTTCATAAAAGAATACCTCTGTTCCATGTGGGACAGCACGCTTTTCTGGCCCAATAGCAGCAAAAAGGGGGCCAAAACATGATTGGGTAGTTTTACTCAATAAATAAATGCTGAATAATTATGAATAATTATCTAAAAAGTCTATAGGGATCATAATTTTAAGCACAACTGTATGATCTCACGAGTTCATCTTACAGAACTTGGAAATATTTGAACTGATTTATTCATTAACCAAAGAAGCAGAACAACTATTTAAAGCTTAATATACTCAGCAGCTACTGCAATGAGATTAATATTCATAAGCCAGATGAAAAAAAAAATCTAACATTAATGCAATAGAAAGTGAGTAAACAGAATTACAGAACTAAAAATGAGAAGACTTGTTTGAAAGTCATTTTAGAAAACTGATTCCTGCATTTATTTGCAGGTTTTCGTGAAAGGAAGGATTCACTGGATACTCCAGCATATAGGGCAAGGATTGCTCTCTAAGACCGGGATCAGCCTTGTTTCCTCTATACCATCAAAGACCACGTGAGCAGTCAAATAATCACGTAGTTACAAGATGGAGCCTCACAGGGAAAGAGATTAGAATTCATATGGCACAGCTAAGACTTCCTGGACAGAACAAGTACTTCAAGAAAATCCTCTCTTTACTGTAAAACAGCAGAAAGCAGGAAGCCTCATCCTGATTAAAACTGGTGCTGGCTGATAAATCATATCATACCTCGCAGCTTTATGCTGCAGAATGAGGAGGGAGGGGCGTAGAATGGCAGAGAGGGAGGAGGACCCTACAATTCTCCCAACCTGAGGCTGGAAGACGGTAACGCGGTTTGAACGGTGACCTCGATCACATGGCACACTGGCTGGCAGCGGAGCGAGGCGGCGGTTACGTCAGCTTGGCCCCTGGTGGTGGTAGTAGTAGTGGTGTGGAAGTGGTGGAGGGCGGGGTGGGGTGAGCAGCTGTTGCAGCTAGTATGCCAAAGGGCCGCCTGTGCTCCATGCATGCCAGAGCCCATTGTTGCTGAAATCTGAAATCCTGCAGGCATCCGCGCATTTACACAAATCATGAGTCTTGTACACACGTACAGGAGGGATTCCTCACAGATATTTACTTCAAGCTATTAATCATATCATCTTGGCCGATGAGAATTTTAAAGTAACTTCTTCATGCCCATTTCACTTCTGTATTTATGAGCACTTTATAAAAACTTTAGAGTTAATAACACAGCAAGTTAAAGTGTTTCATTCAGCTTTTCTAGAAACTTGAAATACACTGAATTTAACATTTAATAGCAGCCTTAGTAGAATTAAGATTGTTTGGAGAAAGTAAGAAATATGCAGGACATCAACGCCTCACCTTAAGTGCATTGGAAATTTTTGGACTCTTCAAATGGATCTTTATTTGACCACTGTCACGCATTCCAGAGTAAACAGGCCCTGCACTCCTGTAATGAGATGCTTCTCTAACTGGCTTCCTGCCATGGATTGTAATTCTCTAAGCAGAGGACTTTTTCTCCCTTTTACAGGAAAGATTAGTTTCCCCCTGTTTAATAGTCAATGCTCTTTATTTTATTAAATGGGACCTACTTAACAAACTACATCAATTAAGTCTTTTAAGATGTTATAGGAGATAGTGTCTGTAATCGAAATCGCCCCTCTTTCAACTTAAATCAGCAAATTATGACAATAGAGAAATGCCAATCCTCATGTCAAATAAAAAGATGTTCCCTCTGGGGATCTTCATGCATGCTCCAGCCACTTTTTGGCTTTCCAGAGACGAGAGCAAACCCTGGAGGTTGAGCAGACAGCAGAAGCCGGGGGAAGGAGTGTGATGCGTTGACAAGGACAGGGTTGCATGCTGAAGTGACATACAGAAAGGATAAATGAATGAACGTGCAGTAGACTGAAAACGCTGCGCCTGGAGGGACGACGGGAAACAGCTCTCCTTAATAATGAGGTGAACAAGTATGATAAACAACTTCTGCTGCTGGTATAACTAACAAGTCCCTCTGTTTATCCTTAAATGCCACACACCGACCCTGCAAGACCCTACCTGAGTGGTTTGGAGCTAAATAATTTGCCTTTATCTGAATTCAAAAGTCTTCGAAGCATCAGCTTAGTTATATGTGATCGCGTGCAGAGTGATATGCAGCACCACTGGGTTGGAAATCACCAATATATATTGTATTAGACGCATGACCTATATAAGAAGATGAAGGCTGGGTGAGAGGTAGCATGACGTGAGCCCAGGCATCTGATGGGCTACATTTCATTATGGTGTAATACACAGAAAACAAGATAATTACAAAAAAAAAAAAAAAGGAGGTCAGCAATAAATAATAATTTAATGAAGACCACATGCAGGATTTCTAGATCTGGTTACTACAGTAACAATGCTGTATTCAAAAACCGTGCTGTCTTCTATTTCATTTCTTACATGCCATGAAATGCTCATTATGTTTTACGCTGAATGTGCAGCCCCGGTGTAAGAAGATAATCAGATCATAATAATTAGAGAGAACTTCTATTATTACTCTGATTAGTCTTTAGAAAACAAATAAAATACAATAAAACTGTGTGTAAAAGGGAATCGACCAAAGTTTTAACCAGTGATTAGTTTCACCATGTATTAATTATTTCTTTAAATGTGAGAAAAATGTTCCAAAATTCACAAGTTTTACTAATCAGCACTTCAAAGTCAGGAATTTAAAAAAAAACAATGCTCCCCATTTAGGGAACTTAAGGTTATTCTGGGCAAACTGGGCAGATTTCTTGAATTGTTCTTGTTTTTAGTATTTTTAGTATCTAACCTGTTTTACACTTCTTCATGAACTCTAATTTTTATACTTTATTGTTGTCTGTAACAAAGTTCTTTCTTTAGTTGTGTGTCCAAAACAGGTCTCTCATGTAAACGTCACTGCATATCTCAGTGGGATAAATGTATAAATAAAGTTAAATGAAAGGGAAAAAAAGCATTGCCCAACAAAACAATAACCTAATCCTTAGTTGGAGACTCAAACTAGATAGTGTTAAAACTCCTTTTTATCCAACCTACTGTAGCTCCACAGTTTAACCTTCAAGTTTCTAGATATGCATGCACTGAATTTGTGTAACCCAAATATTCCTGCAGTAGGATACGACCAGGTCACATCATGTGGTTTGTGGTTAGCACCCCCCTGCTGAGGCACTTCAAACATCATCAAAGTGGCCGTCCCACAAAGGACATCATCAGAAGGAGTGAGCACAGCGTTGTAATGAATAAACATTAGTCTAGCAGGCTTCCTGGAGCCAGATTACAGAGAACTGGACCCAATCCAGGATGATTTCTTGAGTGTCCCAGAAGGGGACCGACAAGGTTCTACTCTGAGCACTGGAAAGCCTCATCACACACCTTTCTCAGCAGGCAAAAACAGCGTCTTCCCACTGGGTCACACACCCACTCTATAGGACCAATAACCCTTGATACTGTTACTATGGCAACCTCCAACCAATTCCTCTCCTCAGCCGACCAAGCTCACAAACTGGGAGGGAGGGGGGTGGGGGTGGGGGGTGGGGGGGACGCCACATACACCCTCTCGTGCACTTGCACAGACAGGCACAGCATGGCAATCTCTGTTTGATGCTGATGCAAAGAGACTGGTACACTGAAAACCTCCCATCCTCCTCCTCCTCCTCCTCCTTCTTATGAGATGGCACTCTGGTCCTGGAGTGTGATTTGAGGGGAAGCAGGATGCACTCTGCCCACCCAATCACATGATGATGATGACAACCAGCCGGGGCAAACACCTCGTTTCTGATTTATTCATAGAAAGGCGTCAATTATTCACGTTCCTGACCAGATCGTGGTGCCCAAACTATCCCAGATGTGATAACATTATAAACAGCATTCAAAGTGTCACTCAGTGTAAAATCCATCAATCAGACCGGATGGAAAAAGAAGCCAATACTGCGGGAAAATTCACGGTCTTAAATACAGCGTAGCAGCAACAAAGACTGTCAGCTTTCCCATCCAAATGCTAAGAAGATTAGCGGTGGGGAGATGTGACAATGTACAAAAATAGCTTTCCAGGCCTGGGTGGGTTTTCAGCTCCACCTGCAGAAAAATCAGATCATAGAGCAGCCTGTGTGCTCCCTGAACTAACTGTGAAGGTGAGACTGTCAACGACACCGCCAGCTCTACCATCCTCCTCGCACAGAAAGGATGCAACCAGGCTTTTTCTGGATAGTGGAACATAATGAGAGTTGATTATCTTTAACAAAAAAGAGTCACCCCAGCGACCCTGCGACGATGCACACAGGTACTGTGTTGCTTCCGATTCAATAACCTCAAAGGGTTAGGCTTAAAATGTCAATGCACAATGCAAGTAATGGTTACCACGAGTAGTTCCTAAATCCTAAATCTTTTAAACTATTTGAACTCAAGGTGTGATGATGGATCTAAACAAAAAGTTTGAGGAACAAACTTATTTCTATCCACCTTCAGAAGGGTATAAATGTCTAAATAATGGCAGGACAATCCATCAGTTAAGATATTTCAGTAAGAAAACCTAAATCTCAAGGACAAGTTGGCCCCTGAGGAGAAAAAGTAGGCTCATTAAGCTCCCTTGTCTGGGAACTATGAATGTCATCATGTGCAAAATATTTTGAGAATCCATGTAATAGTTAGACATGATCCAATTTAAAAGGCAAGTTTTAAGGGTTTTTTTTCTCCCTTTTCCTACAGTAAGAATGTAAAACGTCTACAGAGTCTACCACAGAAAAAAAAATAGATAAGAGCTAAACTGAAATGTCTTTAATGACACGAATAGAACTTACAATTTATTCACTATCTAGTTATTCATATATTCCTTCTTATCTATTAATGCCTTGGTCTTCTTGATGGTTGTTATGTTTTTATTGACCTGCTAATCTGTTCCTGTCCTGAATGCTGTTTGTAGTTACGTTATTGTTCTTCTTTTTTTTCTTTTAATAGAGAGACTATAAAACTAAATTGCCCATCAAAGATAAATAAAGTTCTTTGAATTTTGAAAGAAAGTACCGATGTGTTACAGCAATGTGTACAGATGAGCCCAATATGGGCTCTTTAAAAGGTTAAAGTCAGGCTCAAACTTTGAGATTTTAAGTCAAATTTTGGTCATAGGTAAAGTCTGGAGTCCACAGACAAATGGCCCAGATATGATCACTGTTTAGTTGAAAATCACCAATAATGATTTAACTTATAAAGTTGAATACATTCCAGACTCCAACCAGTGTCTGGAGTCAGTGAAGGGAGAGTTTTTAATGAGTCATTAGTGGGAGGTTTTGGGGGGAAGGGGGGGGGGGGATACAAGACACATCAAGCATGACAGGGAAGGTCAAAGAAAGAAGCTGATGTGGAAGAAACTTGGTTGATATTTGGTGAAAAACACACACAGGTGAGGAGGGCTCTGCAGCCCATGATCAAAACTGCAAAGATCATCATCATCATCATCATCATCACTACCCATCTACAGATGGGTCCAAAACAAAAGCTGCAACCTCGTCACCCTGCAATTCAGAAGGATCTGCTACCATATCAACTGATTCGGGAGCAGTTTCTTTCCTCAAGCTGCAAGATTTCTGACATCACACATCTTGAAGTTACTTTATACAACATCTTATTGCGTAACGATAATCAAATTAATCTGCAGGGGTGTTTCACCGAGCTTTCAGCGACACTTTCATCAAGAGAACAATTTAATCCTGATCCTGATCAAACAGCTGGGCATGACGTCGTAACATGAAGTAAAGATGTTTTAAAGCAGTGTCACTTGTGTTGGATGAACATTGCAATAAAACTGGAGCTCACAGTCAAGCGTGGACAGAAAGCCAGAGAGCAAAGATTGGTTGATAGTGAGTGAAATTAAAAGCTTCCCCGTATCTCTGCAGCAGAGTAGAAGCCCCCTGAGCAGCAGCAAGCCCACACAGCAGTAAAGCAAAGGAGCACTTCAAAAAGGAAAAGGTTGAGTTTTCGGCAGCAGTGTACACACCTTGGCATTAATATAGGGGTCAAAGGGCCCACAGCGTTTGAACTCTTTATGGTCTACAGAGCTCTGGGAGGGAGGAACAGAAGATAGGTCGATGGTTTTGGTTCAGACAAGCAATGAACGAATGAGCGATGATCACAAATGAGTCAAACTAAATAAAAGGAGAAAAGAAAAGTCAGAGTTGAGTTAATGAACAATCAGATGTCATGAAAATGCGGAGAGAAATGGCACAAAATGAGCCTGAGATAGGCCGAGGTATCTGAAAATGGTTGATTTTAAAACAAATTCCCGACTACATCTAAAAAAAAAAAAAAAAAAGAAAAGCTCAGGATGTGTCATTTCTCTTCATTCCAAACAGGCCAGGCCAGAGATGGTTTCAGTCCGGTTTCTGTGCAATGAGCAAACCAATCAAAATATCAAAAACAGGAATTAAAGCAGTTAAAATGGTTAGAGGAAACAAGCACATCTCACTCTAGCACAGCGTCCAAGCACTTCACACGATCACATTACCAAAGGAGAAGTCAGCCTCATGATGCACTGAGGTTAATGCACTGTGGTCACATTCGTTTTCTTCCAATACACATCATGCCATGCTCAACTAGGATTTGCAACCTAAAGATTTGAATGTGGCATTGGGTTGAAAATGATCTCATGACTGCTAAACTTCCAAAGATCAACTAAATGTGCTTGGGGGTGGGGGGTGGGTGGTGGTGGTGGTGGTGGGTGTCATTAGCAGTCTAAAAGTGTCTTCTGCAGAAACACACGTGTGATTTCTCTACCATGTGATAAATGTGCTTGGCTAACAGACCCAGAAATGTGAATGTGGCCAAAGTAAACGTGCGCACACTGGCACGGAGGAGTGAACGCAGCAGCAGCAACGGCAGACCTGCTCATTAAGTTTGGGGTGTGAAGGTCCTTGGTGAATGAGGAGTTTTACGATATGCTCGTCTCCCTTCCACGCAGCCAGATGGAGAGGGTAGCAGCCCTTGTTGTCAGCAATGTTGGTCAAGGCCTCGTTCCGCAGCAGCGCCTCCACCACCTCGCTGCAGACAAATGAAGAGACAAGGCAGGTCAAAACCATCATGAACCACGCTAATAAACACACAATCAATGGCTTTATCTAGCCGTGGGACGGCAGTATGCGAGGGAAGATTTCGTTTAACATAAACACAGGAGCTAGTAGCGGCTACTCTCCCACATCTAACAGCAAGTTAAGGCTGATCTACCTGTGTCCGTTTAGGGCGGCGTGGTGGAGAGGGGTGTATCCAGTGCTGTCCACACAATTCACATTGGGGCCTCTCCAGATACTGGAAAGAACAAAAAGGATTGTTAGGTTTGTGTAAAATGCAGCAACCAGTTTACAACATATTCATTATGTGCATGATCATTCACACAAGGAAAACATTTAGGATAGCTGTCAATCTTCCTAGGAGTCAACATCACAGCTAGTCCCCCCCCAGGCCCAGACCGTGTAATACTCTAAGCTACATACAGGCTTCAGTTAGCATGTTAAATGTTAAAGTTCATGACAGTATGATTAAAAAAAGAACAAGTATGGTTTGTTTGGAAGGGTTGACAAAAGAAAGCTCAAGGCTTCTAGAAAAATGGGCCTCACGTTCATTTGTTCTTAAGTTGTACTTAAGAAGTTTTTAATGAAAACAGTCAGATTTGTGAACATGTTGGTAGGCAGCTAACTTGGTTGTGTCTTTCCTGTTGGATTGGTTGAAACACTAGCAGCTAAAAAAAAAAATGCCTCTAAAAAAGCAAGACTTGGGAGCCGTGTGTGGAGACAGGGGTGAGGAAAAATAAACATAATGCCAAAAGAATGAATGAAAAGAAATAATAATAATACGTGCGCTGAAACTTGTTTGCCTTCAGTTATAAATGATCACACGGTGAGATTCAAAAGCACCTTTATGTACAAAGAGACATTATTGGACAGTGAACTGGGAGTCTGGTCTCATGAGCATGTCAGGATGAACATCTTCGTGCTGTAGTGGCTAAAGAGGAAAGTGGTATACTGTAGAATACATTTTCATCTTACACGCTGTACCTTCTACGGATTGTAAAGCTAAATGGCTCCTGCTGTGTCCAGACACATCCAGCATCCTTCTAAGATGCGGTGCGCCTTAAAGGTGGAGCGAGTGAGATGAAATGAAACCTCCAGGTGAGTCTGAAGGTTGATCAGGTAGTGTTATTCACCAAGCGGCCAGGGCGTAACCTCAATCTCTTAATAAAACTAATCAGTATGTCAAATTAAATAAAGAATAGTCCTTTTTAATTCTGAAATTCCACATTCAGCAGGTGGATCTGGGGGACTTGGACATATGTGGAGGGATTTTCTTGTGGTTGAGAGAACAGATCAGGCGAAGGTACTTTAAATAATGCACGTGTGTTCCAACTATTGCAGTGAGGGTTTTAGAAAGACCAGAGGTAGAATTAAATCCCGTCTTGACTGCGAATGAATGAAATTAACAATAAAATTATAATTTTCCCCTCAGGGATATGATAACATTATAGCACAATCTGCAATATTTCGCTATCTATTCTAATATAAAAAAATTATTTAGAAAATTACCAAAATGTTTTTTTTTTTCAATCTGACAAATGACAAAACTGTAACTTTATTATTGTATTTAAATAAACTGGAAAACACTAAACAACACAAACACTGATTTTGTTCAAACATTTCAACACTCAAAATGTTCGTATGAGTACTCCTGAGTGTTCGTAGCAACTACAAAGATTTTCACGATTGCCACTATCTTCATAAAAGGATAGTAATTGGGAGTTGAGAAGAAATGTGTTCATATGAACGGTTGGTGAATGTCCTTTTTGACAAACAAGATCAAAGTGTTGGATCAAAGTAAAATGTGAGGCCGTCCATCTGACAGCAAACGCCTGGTTGATGTTGAGTCTCAAGAGCAGCAACAAATCTAAACAGAATGGCTGGGAAATAAAAAGGTGAAGGTATTGCAAAGACCCAAAGTCCAGACTGAAAGCTGATTGAAACGCTGTGGGTGGGGGGGCCTTCAGAGAGCTGTGTATAAACTAATACCTGCAAATCTCAATAAACTGAAGCCAAGATTCTTCCACAATAACCTGATAGACTAACACCACAGAATCAAGAGGCGGTTCTATAAGCTACGGAGTTAAACATAGTTTTCCACACACTGTTTGGGCATTTTGGCTTAGTTTTAGTCAAATAAATTGTTATTTTAATCATATCCTGAAATGTAATCTAACACCTAAAAGAAGATTATTTTTACGCAACTGTACACATAAACGAAACACACACCACAAACAAAGCCGATCCCTTTGTAAAGTCTCTAACAGTGGGTGTGACTGAACTGCTATGATTGTTATCTCAGGGCCCCGTCTCCCAGAGGAGCTAGCCCAACCCCACCTGCACACCTGAGGCCACAGGAATGAAGAACCACTGGGCCGACAGCACCGGCGAATCAGAAAACCAGAAAACCAGGAAGGTAACGAATTCCTAAAACCAGTGAGCAGCATTTCCGATGAGCTGCTTTACAGTAAAAGAACCAAAACACCTGGAGCAGGTCCAGAAGCACAGCAGGCCTCTGTCACACAACATAACAAACAGAAAACAAGGCAGTGGAATGGAGCTAAAAAGGCATTGAAAATGAAGTGTGAGGTAGGCCAGCATTCCTCCAGCACTCTCATTCATTCGCGCTGAACTCAGCTGTCAGCTTAGATTGGTTTCTTTTAATTTGCAAAGAGGGCTGCGGTGAGCAGGACAGAGGACCGTGGTAGAGGAGGGGGTGGGGGGGCAGTTGGAAAGTGATGGAGGAAGTAATTTAAGAAGCAAAAGGACGTCTGGTGAAACATAGTGCCAGGACAGGATGTGAAGCTCTCTAAAAGACCTAAACGCATCTTAAATAAATCATGTGACTCAGAAATCCCAGCTCTACTGAACCAAATATCTAAGACCAGAGTCATCTAGACAGAGAACTGGAGCAAAAGAGTTGAGCTTCACAGAGAATCAATCATAGATGGACCAGGTTTTTATTTATTTATTTTTAAAGGGATGACACATCTTTTTTTTTCTTTTCCCATCATCTACTTCAGATATTTTATAGAAAACTGTTTAAAAGCCAAAAGAAAAAATACAAGTCTGACAGCCTCATAAACTATTACTGGCTTGGATTTGAAGTCTATGAGCAATAACCCAGAAAGCGAACAACACAAGCTGCTCTTAAATATTTCAATTAAAAACACACCAGCTCTGGGGGCTGATAATATTCACGGATGAACGATGACTTGATCCTTAACACAATCAGTGTGTGACAACAGTTTTCATCGTGTTCTCACATCAGCACGATTGGGTGACTTTACTTCACACACACGAACATGGAGCCCATTTTTGTTGCAGTAATGGCTGTTTTGCCCCCCAAAAATACATCTCCCATAATAGCTCTCAGAGCAGCCTGCAATTACACAGTCAGAACCGTCTCATTAAATAAGTGTCTTGTCGGACTGTGTAGCCTGCAGAACAATGGGCCTGACGGAGCACAGACGCACGGGGATGCACTGCTCTGCTACTCACAAACCTAAGCTGTTTATTTCTTGCAGCAGGCCTTCTGGGTCTCATCTGACGAGCCGGGCAACCACGAAATCATAGGACATCAAAAGCAGCGCTCGGAGGAAACACTTGAGTGGGAAAATGGGGTGGGAGGAAATGCTAGGGACTGATACATTTCTGTCAGAGAAGGGGGTTAAATGTGCGAGCTCCGATTATGTCAGCTCTGAAGGCACAGCTTCCTCTCAATTTCTAGATGCCAAATTTGTAGTAAAGACATCAGCAGCACGGGCCCGTGTGTGGCTGCAGGACGCATCAGGAGGGGAAAAAGGAGACGGAGCTCTAGTTGCTGTCCTAGATAAAACAGTTATGTAATCGCTAAGAGCGAAAATCCCATATATAAATTAACATAAACATGAACACAGCAGCGACTGCGGCACGAGATTACAGCATAAATCAGCCACAAGGCAAAAAACGGTTACCAAAACAATGCAACATTACGCACTGAATCAGCATGACGTTTTGATGTCATACAAACGAGACCTTTGCTCTGTGCTTTAAAGTCTGTGTGCTGCTCAGTGTACCATAAAGCAGATCCAAGTTTGAGCTCGGAATATTCTGTCAATCGTCGCATTGTGTCAGATTTCCCAATCAAATTTTTCCGCTATTCTATAGAAAACTAATGATAAAGGCAGATTTCTCACTGCAGGAAGAATAGCTTCCAAAAAAAAATAAAAATAATAATCCAACTTTGTAACGTGAACATTGCATTACATGGGCCTCATGGCATGACATACCACAAGCCACGATATTCTGCCGGCACAATATCACATTTCCAATCAAGGACATGGTTGTTCATTAATCCTATCTAAATCACCCCTTTGCAAAGCAAACCAAAATGTGCATTCATTACATTTTTTTCACCACAAAGTATTTCAGTTTGCTATTAAGAGAGCTGCCAGCATCAGCGGCTTTAAGCAAGCACAAGTGTTACGTCCTTCGAGCATTTTGGCAGCATGGCACCCAAGGGCATGAGTCAGAGTGGTGCTCGACAATCCACTTCATCCTCTTACTATGGCTCACAACCAACCTAACTGAGGGAAGGGGCTTAGGCCCATTGCGGGGCAATGGGCAAAACAGAGTTGATTTGGTTTAGGAGGGTGGGGGCACATTCATGGGAACTGGCTGAGGAATTCCTGTTTGAAAGGCTGAGCTAATCCTTAATTTGCCTGAGGGAATATCAGCGGGATGAAGCCAGAGTTTGAAAGAGATTCTGGGGGGGCTGTAATTCTGTGCCGTTACAAAGCCCGGTCGCTACGAGTGGAGGAACTATAATAACGTGTTCCAACTTTTATGTATTGTTTGTATTAGTTAGCAGATATTAGTTACAACGGATGAAAAGATTTCATAAAGGCTGTTCTTTCCAAAAGATGTGGGTTTAAACATAAATCTCTATGGTTTATTTTCCTTTTACTGAAGCCCAAATATCATAAAACCCACAAATTTGTACTGGAGTTTGGTTTTCAGCTTCCAAACTGAATCCAGATAAATAAACTTAAATGACCACAACATGTCTAACTGATGCATATCTATGAATTCCACTCAGAAAAACAAGTAAACAATATAAGCAAGCAACCGGGGATTGCTTGTTTATAATGCACAAGCAATCCCTTCCACCCTGAAGCAAAACATTCTCCAATAATCCCAGTGGGACCAGTATATGACCAAATGTTTATCTACGGAGCCCTGGGGAAAAGGCAAGGCAAAAGCCAGAAGTGGCTAAATTCAAATAGGAACCCAGGTGAGTGTGAACTCCGTGTCAAATAAACAGATTTGTTTTCCAGCCTATTAGCCGTGTGACTACACTGCCAGGGATTAGTCTAGCCCGGGGCAGCGAGCCCAGAAGTGACTGGCTCATGTCAGCCACCGTCGGGGAAATTGGGCTTAGTTATGCATACTGCTGGCAGGTGCTGAAACCAGATGCCCGCAAGCCAAACAGCCAACCTGACCATCTTCCATCTCCTGTAGCATCAGCCAGAGTTCCCATCCAGGATGATGATTGGTAGAAAACTAAACTCAATTTTAGATGCCATGTTAGGACCAATAGAGGTAGACTCAACAAAATCTTGTAAAACTCTTGATCCACAAATAATTTGTTTACATTTTGCTTCTAATAAGTCCGGCATTCTTAAAAACCTTTAAAGTGATCTCAAGGAATAGTTTTCCAGGCTTTCTGAAAGTGGTTCCCAAAGAGCTGTTAGCTGAAAACATGGCCTATCTCAACACGGCATGCGGTGTGGCCTTAAACTTCTCTCCCCTCCCTACAATCGTCCCTTATTGAACTACTTGATCATGATTTCATCACACATCACCATTTTGGGTGTAAGTGTACGCACGTCGTTCAATGCTGAGTTAAGCTAAGTGCGGAAATGAAAAGCTGAGTCTTTAGCGTGCTCTTAAAAGTACATATGGACTCTGTGGATCGGACAGAGCTCGGTAGATCGTTCCACCACTGCAACAACAGAGGAAAAGAGTCAAGCTACTGATTTTGCGCCACATTGTGGTGGGAGCACTAGGCGTCTTTCACTGGCAGAGCGTAGCCAGTGGTAGAGAAGTAGAGCTTTGAATTTGATGTGTGCTGCAACTGGAAGCCAGTGAAGAATGATTAGCAGCGAAGTGACATGAGTTCTTTTGGGCTGGTTGAAGACCAGTCTGAATCATCTGCAGAGGTTTAACTGAGCATGCAGGCAGGCCTGCCAGTAAGGAATTGCAGTAGTCAGTGCGTGAAATGACCAGAGCCTGAACTAAAAGCTGCAAAAACTATGCAAAACAAAAAAAAAAATCCAGCAAAGACCGGACACGGTACCTACAGAGATGCATCTGGACCTTCAGTTGATCCATCTACAGTTCACCAAAGCCTCATCGGGTATGGTGAGTTTGAAAGGGCATGCCAAATGACATTAGAGCTAGACTGAAAATAAACATTATTGAAGCGGTGTGGGATTTATTTAACAGATAAAGAAACAAAAAGGCAGCAACATCCAAAGACGAGCTTTGAAATGTCCTTAAGAAACCTGGAGAACTTCTGAAGATTAATCCAACAGATGACAAGAAATATTTATAGAAATATTTAAAGAGGGCAAGCTTTCTTGTAAGAATGAAAAAGGCCATAACAAATACTGACTTTCAAGCTTGTTAGAAATGTACAAACTATTTTTTGCCACCTACGCCTCGCCACGTATAAAAAGATAGGGGGTGTCCGACTTTTTGTATGACATCAGAATGTACCTAAAATGCACTACAACCTTAGCAGATTGAATTAATTTGACTTTCTCCAAACTTTTGAATGCACATGCACAACCTTCCAATGTCTCAGCACTTACTGCACAACATGATGTTCTCTAATAGGGTGGTTAACCTCTAAAAAATCCATGGTCTGTGAACCATGAATCAACCATTAGACATTCTGATTCAATGACAACTTGTATTTTAAAACAACTATCTTCATCAGACTGTTCACATTTTGACATCATCAGACCAAGACGACACCCAACATAAAAAGTTAATGACACATTGACATTTTTATGTTGTAGTATACCAACCACTGCTGTTAGCAGTATGTTAGGTATCAATAAATTGTTTTTGAGATAAAGAAATTCTAATTGAATGTCATACATTCATCATGAGAAGCTTCAACAACCTTATGGACAAAAATATATTCTTATATTATATCTTTTGAAAAGAATGTCTTGGTCATTTTGGGAATACATCAGACCACTTATGGTTGGGAGAAGTTCAGGGGTTTCTTAGGTTAATTACGAAGCCTGAGGTGACGTGAATGTCCGTACCAAGTGTCCAAATGCATACCTAATGAAAAAGCCAGAGGATCGCCAAAGGTAATAGGATTTATCCTCTGGGGTATGTGAATTTATGCCTGTATTTTCACAGCAGTTCATCCTCTGGTTGTTTACACAGGACTGACAGATCCGCTCATGTGAAAATGAAAATAAAAACAAAAAGCTTTAGGAAGCTTTTGCTGAGTTTTTGAGGTTAAAAGTCTTCCAAAACAAGCATAACCACATGAATACTTTCAGTACTTCAAAATACTTCAAACAGAGCAAAATGGATCGAAACTATAACATAAGAACAATGGTTCATTTGTTTGTTAGAATGAAAAGATTCAACAAAGCCTGATTGAGTTTTCATGGCTCATAACACAGCAGTGAGCATTTCACAGTGCAACTGTGTCACAACAGGAGGTGTGAATAAACCGCATGTGCTCAACAAATGTGGTCAGAGCAGTCCAACAGGATCCAGCATAATCAAGACTGTCCATGGGAATGAAAACTGCTGGTGGCAGGCTGACATGGGCGGAAGAATATGGAAGGAGAGAAGGCGACAGAATTTGAGAAAAATAAGAAAGCAAAAGGGAAGAGGCTATAAGAAAAGCACATTCAAACACAAGCCGTGCTTCAGCGAGTTTCCAGACTGACCTCAACTATCCAGATCCGACTTAACCGGCCTCAGCTGTGCATTTAGCTTAGGAGTGCAAATTCAAGTTTAGTTTCAGCTCAATTCTTGCTAGACAGCTCGGTTATTTTCACTCATGCTGACAACCTACTTCTTGGAATAAAACATCTGTGTGATTCTATTTAAATACCTAAAGTTTTTTAAGCTATAGTTTGCTCACAAAATTATCAGCAAAGTCATTGTTTTACAAAGTCATTTCAGAACTTTATTTTTTTTTTTTTAACCACAAACCTTATCTTCCACTTCCCCACATGAATGATGCTCTGCATATGTAAATAGGAAAGCAAGAGAGTTTCAGTCTTACTGCTGCGTGTCTGCTTAGTCATGCTGCAGTTAAAACCACGGCCCAGTTGGTTGGTTTTCTTTTATATGTTTTGCAAAACAGCGATGCAAAATGGGATTTAAAGAAACAAACATCTGGGCTAATTTGCTTCCTGTGTCAACATATTGAAGGCGGAACCGTTACTCCAGATCCAGTCGCGATATGTTTGAAGTCTGACGGTGCTGCGGAGGTTGGCGTAGGCCCAGCAGGTGGGCAAGAAGACTGCTGAGAGAAGCAAGGAGGTAAAGCAAGGGAGACGCCGGGCAGCGAGCCAGATGGGGGGGGTGAGGGGGAGGGAAGTCTGGGTCAAGTACTGCAAACAAGCAGCGAACACATGGATTTCTTCACAGGTCCAGAAAGGTTGCTCATTGTGGAGACTTTTCCTACCGTAAAGGTTCAGAATTAAACCTCAACCTAAGCAGCTTTATTGTTTCCATTTATTACCATGAGCTTCTGTGATCATAGTAAAAAAAACAAGCTTAACAGACCATAATTGTTCTGGTGTTGCAATATTTTGCTTGTCAACTTTATTTTTCTTCAAAAACAGGAAACACACAAAGATGGAAACTGTGAAGAACAGCATTTTCTTTTTAAAAACCATCGAACTTGGAGACACTGCAGAAATCATTCCTCCTCTCAGCATTTCTTCACGTATCTACCAGATATACTTTTCTATTTCATTCAAAATGAAAGCAGCTTTTCCCCTCACAAACTAATCATCAAACCCCTGACCCACTTGGATGAAATCTATTTATAGCCGACCACCATAAACATGGCTTCAAACGGCATGGACAGGCCGCTGTTTTTGTCGCACTCTACCCCCCTCCACACACACACACACACACACACACACATATATATATATTAGGGGTGAAACAATACATGTGTCTGTATTGAATCGTTCAATACAGATGCGTACCGAACCGTGAGTACTGTATTGAACAACTCAATTTTTTTCATGAACTTGTCCACTAATGATGCGCTCAGTGTTGACAGCTCAGTGGATTTGTGTTGGACGACTCCGCCTAGGCTGCATCGTCGAGAACAGATCCACGAGATTTATTCATTCATTATTATTTTGTAGTTTCTGCAACATTTAATTAAAAACCTGTACTTTTGAGCTTAAACAAATATTTGTAATTAGTTTCAATAAAATTACAAGTTAAAAAAGGCATTAAAATGTGTTTTTTGTATCGAAAAAATATCGAACCGTGACACTTAAGTATTGAACTGAACCGAACCGTAAAGTTTGTGTATTGTTTATATGTATATATATGTATATATATATATACATATATATACATATACATATGTGGAATTCCTCACTACTGGGTGCCTCTATGCATGCTTTCTCAGACTACACAAACATGAGCTGTGAACATAACCAGAGCATCCCAAACTCAGATGCAGCTGGAATGCTAACATGGTGGTGTTAGATTTCCCAGCTTCCACTGCTCCCTCCATGATTGAAGCAGCTTATGTGTCTCTCAGTTAAGAGGTCGACAAATGATGACTTGTGAACACCAGGCCTGCAACTACTCAGCTTTTACCCCATCACTGAATGATCTTAAGGACATTGCCAGTAATATAAGTGCTAGATTAAGCCTTGTTAAAGGTCTTTCTCCACAGGCTCCCCGCACTGAGGCAGTCTACATCAACTTCCAGTTTCTGTGAAGCACACTGAGGATTTAAGAGTGTCAGAACCCCGCTGTGAGGAGACGCATCATCCCTACAGTGCACCTTCACACATATGCACACAGGCCGTAATAACAAGAGATGGAATGGGATTTCTTTTTCTTAATAAGGGGAGTACGCACTAGTTCTCATGCAGCTGACAGCCGTCTGACAGGGTGGGTCTGCTCAGGATGAGCCAGAAACTGGATGGAATGATCTGGAGTTGTGCCCAAGCCTCTTAAAATGTTACCCAAGTCATCAAACTGGTAAAATATGCTTTCCTCGTGAGCGTTTAGAAAATAGAGAAATATGTCATTAAGAAAATATAGTTAAGATGACTTTTCGACCATCTGGAACTGAACTTGAGTCTTTAAAAATGTCAAAAGCCCCACTTGTTTCAGATTACAGAAAATAAGAAACATTGGCCTAAATGAGTGGATTCCTCTTAATAGGTGGTCCAGTTTTACTCGAATGACAGCTCAATTTTCTTTGTGAAGCCAGAAAAGTTTAGAAAAAAAGCTCAGAACGGTCTTTTCGGCCTGATATGAATATGAAAAGCACCATTCTATGCTTTGTGAGTGGGACAAAAGACATGGCTGAGAAGCTGGGAGACGAGCCCTCATCTGGCTAAGCTCTCAGAGTGTCTGTCCAGGACTCCATGCATTCCTCGGTTAATTTCCCCTCAGTGGGCAGGCACTCACCCTGCCAGGGACTTGTCTTACCTCCGGTCTAACTGCAGCAGCTGCCTGTGCTGGGGCAATCTGGGGGCAGGAAGTGCAAGTGACAAACTCTTGCTGTACACCACTGGAATAAGAAGCAGTCTCAGGAATCCAAGCAAAAAACACTTTGATATGGGAAAAACTTAAAATACAGAAAATCCTAAAGTAGATGTCCAGATGCTCTACGAACAGTGTTCATAAAAACTTCTACATCAACAAAATGCTTACACTTTGACCTTACAGCTTGGGGAGGCCAAGCCCAGCTCATTTAATGGGACAAATGTTTGGGGGCGTTGATGGTGTTAAACATGCCGGGGGTCACTGTCTATACCATGGCAACGACTGGGATGCAGCCTCCTGGGAAAGCAGACATTCCACAGAGCGGAGCTGCACAACCGCCTGGTTACAAAAACACTGCAAGTCTTAACATGCATCCCATTCCAGCAGAAGAACGTTAAAAATCTATCGGAAACTCATAACACGTTGTCAGAGAACAGCAGCAGATCACGCAGCATAACCTGTGGATCAATCTGTGCAACAAACAGGTGGTTACTGTTGGCTATAATCTCTACACAGGGCCCACCGTCAAGTTGCAAGCAAGTCTCATTAAATGACAGCTCAGCTGGAAAACAGTTTAAATTGGGATTTTTTTTTAACACAACTTGAAGATAATGTTTGTGAAATACAGCAGCAGGAGTCAACACACAGTTCTCTCTACACACACTGACATTAAAAGTAACGTGGGCTGAGAAAATAAAAAGATGAGATGGGCAGGGGGGAAAAAAAAAAGAAAGAAAACAGATCAAATCTTCTCCGACAGGATTACAAGCCTACACTTTCAAACAACGGGAGGAAGATGAGTAGGTCCCAGAGAGATTCTGATAGAAGGAAGAAACATACCAACATGCACAAAGCCACAGCCTGTACCACTGTTGCCACTCACTGTAAAGCCCTAATATGTATTGACATTTTCATTATGCAGGCTAAATCAAATGTCATACACAGCAGCGACAAACCCATAAGCCTCCCCGGGGCCACAACTCCTTATATTCTAACTGATAAACACAGGTGACTATAGGTAACAGGCTTCTGACCAGTAGTTAATTCATTTCCTGCAGTGTGGCTAATTATTTCCCAGAGTTCTCATTGCCAAACATTGATTGCTCAAGACAGAATAGATGACAATGGCCTCTTCAGTCCACCCACAGATCTGAGAGAGTCAGGCTTGACTGCATGACATCTTTAAATTGGATTTCTGATTAGAAGGGTTTAATGTAATTACCTTGAGTACATTGTGCAGTCTGCACTAAGTAACACAGTGATGCAGCACCTCCAGCTTTGCCCTAACGCACCCTCCCTCACATGAAAGTGGCTGGTACCAGGGCTCCCAGAGGAGCACTTTTATGTTTTGATAGACAGACGTTCACCTCTAAGAGTTACAAAAAATAAGGCAGATGGGTCACAGGCAGCACAAGTGGAGCATGTTTCACTTATCTAGCAGACTTACTGAGGCATACATCACTGTCACGAGTATGAAACAGCAGGCTATTTTCTTTATTATTACTTCATGGCCCTAATCGTGTATATTACAAAGTGGAAGTCTCAACCAGAGACACTTTATGCGTCTGCATGTCCAGATCCAGAAAGATAGGTTTCAGCCCAGGTTTTGGAAGGCCTATAACACAGATAACATCTGCAGGACAAAATGAAAAGCTACACTTATCAGATCGGTTATATTTCACCCTGTTCTTAAATAATACCAGCGTATGCACAAAGTTATGAGGGTGGTATATTAAAAAATGGCTGTTTCTTGATGATATAGCTTTTATCAATATATCTTTTTATATTATGGAAAGGGCCTCTGCTCTACAGATCAGCTGTTTATCAGACAAGGATGTGCACAGTCATATGGGCAAGAAGGAAATGTACTGAAGAGTAAATGTTTCTCTTTTTCTTTAACTCAAATTGTGAAACTAGAAAAAGAAAAGTGTGTGGGAGAGAAGGTACTGGTAGCAACTGAGAGCCTCAAAAGATTAGCGAAACCTTTCTAACCTTGCCCAGCAGGCCTTTTATGGATGTGTAAAAAACCACATCAAGTGTTTGAACATCTTTCAGGACTTCCCACTATGACCACAGCTAAAGATGAAAATCTATGCCTGCTCACCTACGAACAGGATGTGGGGGCTGATGAATTAAGATTTCCAAATGGTCAAATAAATGAGCTTAGTATTAATAATCTTATCCTGACTATTGGTTTTCTCTTCCAACCTCATCAAAACATGTTCAAGTCTAGACTGTAAGTAAGCAATTAATAATGCATCTGTAGTCATTTTCAATGACATAGTGGCCTGATTGGTGGCAGATTTCTCAACTTGAAGTTATAGAAATGAAGATCACAGAAGAACTGACCAAAAACACAAAAGCTGTGAGCTAACAAAGAAGCATGCCACTGCTCCTGCGCCCTGCACAGCTCCAGGTTGGGTTGGTTTGTCAAGACAAAAACACTACCATGTTCTTTCTTTTCTTTTCTTCTTTTTTTTAAAGCATGCGTATTTCAAGCTCTGGCAGTAATTGATTAGACGATGTTTGACAGACACAATACTGCTGGCTGACTCCCATTTAGTTGCGCGTTCCTTTTGGCTTTCTCATATCCTACCTGAGCAGACTGGAGAGGGGGTGAGAGGAGGCGCCGTAGCCGCCGCTGTTGCCGCTTCCACCGGTCCCAGACGATCCGCCAGCGGATTGTCGCTTCCCGGATAAAAGCTTCTCCACAGCGGCCAGATTCCCCGTGCGCGCCGCATCAAGAAGCTCTTGCTCTTTCCCCATCACGGATCCCAGAAAAAAAAAAAAAAATTGGAGGAGGCGCGGGGAAGAGAAGGAAAAGGGGAGGAGGAGGGGGGATTGGTTGTGGGAGTAAAATTCCTCTGCGACCCTCTTGCTTCCACCTAACCCCAAGTTATTCCTCAGAGCTACTAATGTGGCGAGGAAAACAAAAGCTCCCTCCACCGCTGGACCCGTCCGTCCCGATCCGCGGTGCTGCTGGCGCTCAAGGGAGATGGGGGGGGGAAAGTTTCGTTCAGCAGCACGGCACTACCATCGAGCAAACTTCCTCTGACCAGTCCTCCGAGCGTCGTCCGTCACTTCCTTGAAACTGCCCTTTCTTTCTGCATCTCCAATCCGAAACCCTTCAGACACACACAAATACAACCCCTATCACCGCCGCCCGTAGCAGCTTAACACACAGTATGGATGGGAATGAGCAAGATGGCGCAGTAATACAAGTGAACCAAAAAGGCAGGATGATACCCATCCAGTGCTTTTATTGTCAGTTCTAGAGTAGTTAACACGGCAAATTTCCAAACCTGTCCTTTTAAATAACGTTTTATAAGCTTAAGCAAATGTTACTTCCATACTCATAATTCGGTAATTACCTAAACACATAAACGTATTGACTATTTTTCTTATAAAAACAAAACAAACAAGTTAATGGATGAATGAATAAATAAAAAATAAGAAATGTATTCAGAAAATCTAAAAGCTTTAAACCGACAGAGTATTAACAAAAAATCACCAGTGAACTTTCTGTGTGGTTTGTTATGAGGTTCAGTTTGTATCAAAATAAAGTTGATGTTATATAGAAGTTTTAACAGAAAACACTTGTTTTGCTTACAGACAAAGATATGTGCTGTAATCAGAAACGATATTTATTCAGGCATGTTGCTACTTCACTGTTCTGTTTGTGTTCATGCTTCTTTCCGTTTACAATATAAGTCTTATTAATATGATATGTGTTCATTTATTATAGAATCGTTTCCACTGATGTTCATTGATGGCGGTAAATTTATTAGCAATAAGAATGGCCTGATTCACCTCAAATTCACACTGTACAAATTCGCTCTCGTGGCCTTATAAGGTGGAATTAGTAACTAGCTAAAATGACAGTTTTTACGTGGGTTAAAAACTGCCACTCTGCGGAGTAATTCCACCTTAAAAGACCATAAGAGTTGATGGAAGATACGCTATTGGCCAGCAATCTGTGTAATTTGACTGTCAAGTGCATTGCAGTCACTGAAAGTACTTTTTTTTTTTGTTTTATTGACAATTACATTAGCCAGTTTTAAAAGCTGCTTACAATCTCGCGGCCGCTTAATAATTTTTTGGCAGAAGATCACTTACAGTGTATTTAATAACATGTGCCACTCAGCTGTGTTTCTTCATAGAAAACAGTGCAAATAAAGTTCATACAAAACGGAAACGGAAATGACGATTCTTTAATGCTAGCGATATACCGGGAGAACTAGCTTCGAGATGCTATCATTACCAGTACATCAAATACTTTCACACATTTAGACTGTAGCAAATCTTAATTTCTTTCTTTTTTTAAACCAGTGTATATAGGCTACTGTAAATGCAATATGTTTAAACTGCAGTAATTTACTATCTAACCACTCTACTGCTAGCTTGTTTGTTGCAGCTGCTCTTTTGACGCCTTGACGTATAAAGGGTATGTACAAGTTGTGTTTCTATTCTCATCTACTTTTCAATGCAAAAGTAATAATTATTAAAGCCAAATGTGTTTTAGATATAGAAAATCGCGGCTTTCTAGCGTAAGAAGAAAAAACCTCTTTAAAATCATGGGGTAAAATTTTAAGGAGGTCTTATTTGTCTTATTTGTTGTTAGCTCCCCAATTCAAGCTAACCTTGTTGGATAATCATCTGCTGTGTTGGTGTTCGCAGAACCTGCAGCTTGCCGGCTGATCATGGCAGATCCAGCTCGAATGAAACCGGAAAATTTGCCTGAGAGAAGATCTCCCACTACCGAGGCACATCTTAAAACGGAAGAAACGGAAAATGTTCCTGTCACAGAAAAAACAGCAGATGGAAACAAAGATTCACCAACAGATCAACCGAAACGAGAGCTCAAACTTGTAAGTTTATTTACATTATCTACATTTTCCACTAATAACATAATACATAAGGAGCCATTTGTGACTCAAAGTAAATCGCACAAAAGAAAAGAGATTTCACCAATGCAATTAAACCTTACAATAAAACCATTCATCATTTAATCTTACACTTATTTGACAAATATGTGCCATATCCGATATATGGACAGAAGATACCGCATGAGGACTTGTTTTCTGTCCGGATACCAGATGTATCTTATTTTTGTCATATACCAGCTCTGAATATGACCTGAGGTCATAATCGGAACTGGTATATGACAAAAATAAGACATATCTGGTGTCTGAGATACTTTCCTGAATATCGGATGAATATATCATATGACAGTGCTAAATTCACTAAAGAAATGCAACATAAGGTACTGATTTATTTTAATTTATCTTTGCCTGGAACCGCTTTTTTCACTTTAAAGATGTGTGTAACCAAGGTTTTTGAATTGCATCCATTCACATCTTATGTCTCAGCAATTGCACCCTACACAGACAAATCCATGCAAAGTTCTGAAACTATGAGTATTGTTTTGTACATTTGTTCCAAAAATGTGATTTATTTTACAAAGTATTTCTGTTTATACCCACTTTTATTGCGGGGCTAAAAAAAAAAAAAGTTAACTTTAATGCAACACTGTTCACAACATTGAGGATGTAACATTTAATGATTAACCAAAACTTATATTTAAGTTATCTGTTGTCTGTTATTGGTCTACAAAAAAGTGTTAAAGCGCCTTTAAAAAAAAAAATTTCTTCCGTGAAGGAACCAGCAGCAGGAGAAGATGAGGAAGAGGGACAATCTGGCCAGCCTGCTTCTAAAAGGCTGAAGGTGGAGCCAGAGAAGAAGAAGGAGAAGCGCCACAAGGTTGATGAGGATGAAATACAAAAGATGCAGTAAGGCATACAATTTACCTGCTTATAAGATCATTCTTGAAATAATCTGCCAGTCTTGTTTTGCTGATCTTACCCATCATCCTTCGTTCCTCCTGTATCATTTAGGGTTTTGGTGTCATCCTTTTCTGAAGAGCAGCTGAATCGCTATGAGATGTACAGACGTTCTGCCTTCCCAAAGGCTGCTATTAAAAGGGTGAGCTGCTTATAAAAACTAACTAGGCCTTTTTTTATCATTATGATTCCTTAAACTAATATGTCGTGGTCATTTTTTTTTTCTGTGCATAATATAGCTGATCCAGTCCATAACAGGATCATCAGTATCCCAGAATGTCGTAATTGCCATGTCTGGTATTTCTAAGGTTTTTGCTGGGGAAATAGTGGAAGAAGGTGGGTGGATGATTTTGGAAAACAAGCCATTCACAGTAAAAAATTGAAACCCAGTTAAAATAATCTTTTATCTAGTTTTAATGTTTTTTGTTTTCTTTCCCATTTAAAGCACTGGATGTTTGTGAGAAGTGGGGAGACACACCACCACTTCAGCCGAAGCACATGAGGGAAGCAGTGAGGAGGCTGAAGAGTCGAGATCAGATTCCGAACACCAAGTACAAAAACATTCTGTTTCACTGAGGTGCCCGAGATACAGACTGGAAGAGGACGCCACTCATCAAAAAGCGGTGAATTGCTTATGGAAAACTTGCACGAAGCCACTGATGCCAAATATGCCATGACCGTTCTGTACTAACTGACCAAGCTCAGTGTCGGTAAATGATGTTTAAGAATGGGAAGCTGGGAAGTGGACTTCTGTCAAGTAACACATGAAGATGTAAATACCAGTTTTATACTCATTGTTTTGTTACTTTTTCCTGTCTTAATAGTCCAGTCATAAGTACGCTAGTCTTTTCAGCCATCCATGCAAATTATTTCTTTTTTCACCCAGATTGATAAGCCAAGTAGTTTTGGGGAGGAATAAAATCTGACCTGTATAATTTAGTTTGTCCGGGTTGTGACCCAAACTAAATAAATGATCAGAAATATGTAACTTTTATTGAGGTCCAATGACTGCAGATAAAATAACTGCAGCAGATGTTCAGATATGTGGAAATAAAGGCAAAACCAAAATGTGTGGAGTAGTTCATTCCTTTATTTTCTTTATTCAAAATCTTTTCAACATTGTAGCTTTGGTTCACAGAACCAGTTTTATATTCGTCTCAATGAAGTGATGAATACCATTCAAATTTGATGTAATTCTACACATGACAGAAATATTATCCACACTTTTCCAACATCTGTGCCATTTAATACGTTTCCACAATGACTCCCCTGCATACTTTTGAGGTGATCTACATTAAAACAAGTGCAACGTCCAGTGAATTGACCTCACAAGTGCAAGTAATGCACAAGGCATGAACACTCCGGTACATGCATCCACAATAGAAAGAAAACTTTCAATCTATCTCCTTTTTGCATGGCACAGCAGGTGAATGTGACATCATCATGGAACCCCTGGCCTGCTCTTGAGTGCAAAGGAGGTCTAATCTAACAAGTTATGAGGTGACTTAACTCAAAGCACCAATTTGTTAGAGGAACAGAGATGCTACTTAACACTGATGCCTGACAAGGGAGAGGGAAACGTCAGAGCTACATATTGCATCCAGCGTAGCGTGTTTTAAGTAATACCAGCACATCTTCATCTATTAAGGCCATGCAGAAACAAACATCAACAGCTGGTTAAAGAAAAGATCACGTGGTACTCTTAGGTGATGCTGAGGTAAATGGGCAGTATTTCTGCTTTGTTACACCAACATGTAGGGTTATTGAGTTTGCATGCAGTTGAGAGAATATAAACATATGTTACAAAGTTAGTCATCTGTAGACCTGGATTTCACATTTAAAAAAAGATTGTTGTCTCATCGTTCATGTTTTGGGGTAAACCAAAAGTGTCGTCCTATTGCTTAAAGAGATAACATTTCTTTTCGAGAATGCAGTCGTTCGTAGCTTGCAAGGCAACCACAGCTGAAAAGAAAAGACATCTTCGAAGGAAACTACTGTGACAAGTCTCTGCCACCAGAGGTCTCCCGCGTACCTTTACAACATTAAGTATGGAAGTCAAAGATAAGAAAATCCCTGTAACTGAGCATTGCAACCATGAAAAAAGAAGAACTGCCAAAGGCAAATCCTCTTTCAATAACAGAACACTTGTAGATAAGGTGTAACTGACAGAGGCGTCCTTTTCATAGAACAAACACACTGTTAAACACATCCGTCATTGTTGTTTAACTGCAAGCATGTAACAGATTCCTCCATGGAAAAATTGTGGCCTGTTAGATCAAATCTGCAGCAAATCAGGATTTGAAGTCACTCAAAATATGCTTTTTTTTTCTTCCTAGTGAATTTGTTGAGTATATCTCATATTATCAGTACCTCAGATTTGTTTAAAATATCACCATCTTTGATTGATATGGCTTACAGACACAAAATAGTAAATCAGATGCAATAAAAATAAAAATATCTACTAGAAAATGTAAAAATATAAAAAACTAAAACAACATATAGAATTAAGTTTAAGCCTGTGATGCTTGACCAATATGTGATACAACAGTTGTAACCCGGCAAGCTACAAAAAACACATTTTAAGGATTTGAACCTTAAACATCTTCGGAGCAGGTAATTATAATTCTGTGCAAGACGCTCTCCATAGGCGAGGAGAGATGGAAAGGCGTGTTTTCTTTAGTGGACATTCACCCACAGAGCACACCGTTTCATAGTAAATAAATATTTCCCAACTCAGAATAATATAAGACAGGGGAATGATTCAAAAGACTTTGAGAACAGGGGGAGAGCCTGATAAGAGTGTGTACCCATTCCACCCTGCTGATAAAAACAGTCGAGGTGGAAACTGAGCTTTCTGTGGAAGCTTAAAGTCTGCTTTGTAAAAAAAAAAGTTGCAGTTTTTTTTTTTACCTTTCACATTTGTCACAACTGACAATACTTCAAAATGAACATGGTTTTCTTATTTTACACTAAACTAAAGCAACTTACAAGAATAATTCTAATTCTACAACTGTAGAATTGTAAATGTACCTTTTTTTTAAATTAGCACTGACCACTAAACATGCTGGACAATTAGACTTGTAGAAGAAGTGATAAATGGACTAGCAGCTGTCTGGCAGTGTCTGTGCATGTGAAAAGGGGTTTTGGCATGTGTTCCAAGTATTACCATCACACTAGTAACCCAGGTGGAGAGAATTAAAGCTTGATCATTTTGCATGCTGTGTTTTACCCTGATGACTTTCCACTTCACACCGATTTGGATGAGAGATAAACCGGAACAATTTGTATTTTGCACAGTAGTGAGGAATATCTAGACTGCCAGATAAAAAAAAAAAAAGTAAAAAAAAAAAGTACCATTACGAATCTATTATAGTTAAATTACAGTTCCCCTTTTAGTACTAGACACAGAGGTTTTTTTTCAAAATATCATAAATATTGTAAGCAAATTGGAAGAAATCCAAAGTAATGGTTCAGATTAATTTCCAATTTCATGTGTTAATATTTCACAAATGCTTTGAATAAGCTTGGCTGATTCCCAGACTCACTTGCTCAAAGAGTAAAAGTGGGGTTGTACTTCCTGACTTCCACAAGGAGGCGCTCTCTCTCCTCGAGGGCCTGGTTGAGGGCAGCATGTGCATCACAGAGCTGGGACTCCAAGGTTTGTCCCTGCAAATGCAGGATTATTGGATTGGTTAGTGACAGCTGACGCTTTGACTTGGTGTTTTCCACCCAGTGGGTTTACAGTATATCAGATTCTGTGACAGATGGGTGTAATTACAGCACTATTACACAATCCTGTGTGCTTAGACACATCTCTGCTTTGCTTATGTGGAAAAAGTGACAGGACACCAGTGATAAGGCTGTATTTAACAGAGTCAGTGTAGCATAATCTACTTTAACTAAGATTTGATGTTTTGATTTGGCCAGAATACAGAGAATGCAGACTTTAACCTTGTCAACGTATCATAAGAAAGATTCATACAGTTCATTTAGATTTTCCTGACCATTTTAACTAATTTTACAAAATTAAACAAAGAGTTTCTCATGTTTGTTAGACCCTAAAGCAGTGACTAAGGTCATGTGGTGAATATTGTGGGAAATATTTTAGCAACCAGTTGCTATGTGCAGTTCTCAAATTTGGGGTTAGGAAGGGTGCCGAAATAATCTGCAAAATAATAACGAGAGCATTTATGAACTCATTTGCCATCAACTTCTCTTAAGAGAAGATTTGTGTTTCTATTTCAAAGTCTAATTCCACAATTATACATATAAAAACCTTCAGTCGATTTTAATTAAATAAATCTAGAAAAAGAACAAGACAACCTTACATATGGCATTATTGTTAGACTATTTTCGGCCTTTTTTTTATTCTGAGGAAATTTGGAAAAATAATTATTTTTGTTTTTAAATGTGAAAATGTTGTAGCATCAGTTATTTCTAATAATTTGGCTAAAGACTTATTGAGCTTAAACACAAACAACATCCACATTTTCTTGGTCTCACTTACCTCACACTGCTGTTGGACAGAGTTGGAGCCGTTAGGGTTATCACAGCCAACCACAGGAACATCTGCTGAGGATTTAGAGTCGGCACCTTCAGCTGCAAGCAGGAAGGAAACAAAAATGAGTGCTTTCTGTTCACTTTTTAAAGCTCTGACAGCTGATGCAGAAAAGTTCTATTTAGGCGTATTCGCAATGCAGTCATTCCATGTTAAAATACAGCACGAAATCTAAGTTAAACAACAAAGTTGACCTTTTATTCTCATAAAGCCATCATCTCTTCGCTCAAGGACTAGCTGATCTATAACAAATTTGGCCGGGACGGGTTGAGGGGCTGTAGGGTAGATCCTGGGGCCATCGTCCTTAAACAGAAAAAACATAACATTCATCAATCCCAAGGGAACACAAGACACAACATGCATGCAAACTATGTGCCAACTATTGAAACAATAAAAAGTGATAGTAAATTAAATGTATTTCGCACTTATAATGATCAAATCTGAAGCAGATCAGCATGGATTTGGGATATTTTTCACCTACCTTCATAGTGATTGTGACATTATGCACTTGTAGCCTCATTGGCTGACCATCAACACTAAATTCATCTTCAAGGAAAGGACCTATGTTAGCCACTGTTGAGGCCAACAGCTCTGCCTGACAGTCTTGCACCCTGACGTCCAGATAGCCCAGCGACTCGGCCAGAGCAGAGCGCCGAGCTGCAGACGGGCCCATTTCTGCCCGCATGCACAATGCAGGCGACTTCCTGTTCTCCTGCCTCTGGACCGGTTCACCTGCAGAGACAAAAACAGCCAAAAGCTGCTTACACCCCGAAACAAACTAACTAGGTTCGCTCTTTGTTGAGACCACATGTATTTTATATCAAGACCGCATTTGTTTTACTGCAGGCAAGACACTCACTACCCATAACTATTCCACACAAAACCTACTTCAAAGAAAACTAAACATCCCTAAACATAACCAAATTAAAGCAAAGCCTTTTTCCTGAAAGAGATGCAATCTACCAATTGGTAAACGAATCCCTGATTACGAAAAGCCTGAAGTAATTTCTCAACATACAGTAGCAGCGTTACCTTGTAATAGTCCAGCTAGAAGGTCTGACTGCTTGACGTTGCCCAACTGCACATTGGCCAGATTCTGTGCTTGGATCGCCACGACTTGGTCTTCACCTTGTGCTTCCATGGTACAAGCCGTTCCACTCATGATCAGCAGCAACACTGAAGACTATAAAACAGCAACATCACAAGACACATTTAGATGCTTTAGTTACTGAGGACAGTGCTGAAGTACTTGATAACAAATTCAATCAGACGATAAAATCTGTTCCAGGAGCAGAGTAACCCACCATGTCCTGAGACACATCCTCAGTACTTTGGGAGAGGGAGCTGCTGAGATCAGCTGACGAGCCTCCCTCTGTCCCCGGGGCTGGGCTGCCTCGACTTCCCACAGGTGTATTGTTGGGACGCATAGACTCCATCCCTGATTCTAGAAACACAATACAAGCTTAAACTGGGATGTCTTCTCAACTTCTTTGGTCACAGAAATGTATGTGAAAACTTGGCAGTGTTTAAACACCTGAGTCCATGAGAACAACAAAGTTGTCGCTGAAATCACTGTCGACAGAAAGATTTTCATCGGGCAAGCTGCCATCCAAGATGGCGCTGTCAAAGGACTGCTGGGAGTGTGACTGCTTCATGGGTTGTTGGCGCAAAGAGGGGGAGGAATCTTCTGAACGCTGACCCTGTTCCCTATAAACACACACATGCACACACTCCGTCATTAAGGCGCAAGCAGCAGAAGCATGAGGTGCACAGTAGGAGCTCCAGAAAACACAAACACCACTAGAAGTAACTTACTTTGCCTGTGCACTGAACAACTTGCTCACACCTGAGCCGCGGCTTAGCATGCTGAAGGCATCTTTTGTTATAGAAAATGCCCCTTTAGTCAGGTCCAGCGAGGCACTAATGGCATCTTTGGTGACATCCTTAGTGACATTGATAGCGCTGGACAACTCTCCCTCCAGACTGAAGGTTGATGGCTCACGGGAGATGGCTGGGGAGGGTCCGGGTGAGAGGGGAGGTGAGAGAACAGATGTGTCCTCGTGTGTTGTCAATCCAGTGCCCTCCAGCTCCTCCTCCACCGCCTCGTACGCCTCCTCCACCGCCCCGTCTTGTTCATCCTGGACAAATGCGTGGGCAGCTGTATTTATGGAGGAGATGCCGTTTTCTAACCCGCTGTCCTCCAGGGCAACATCCACAGAGTGATGAGTTGGGGAGATGTCAGAGTCTGTTATGCTGGGGCTGTCAGTTTCTGGAGACTGAGGGACCTCTCCCTCTGGCTCTGAGCAGACTGGTGGCAAAAGGAGACCCAATTCCACTGAGTCCACCAGAAGAGCAAGACAAGCTGTGACTGGTTTTGTCTTCTTCCCGTGAGCCTTTTTAACGCCTCGCACGTCCCGACTCAACTCCGCCCCCAAACGAGCCATGGAGTCCTTCATCCTCAGAAGGGCAACGTACTGGTAGTGATTGAGCCACATCTTCAGTGGGGTGATGGTGTGGGCAAGGAAGTGGATCGAAGCAAGCGAGGCCTCGTCTTGATGACGCTCCTGCTCTGACGAACGTTGGTGGGCTCCATTGGGGCTAGAGGGGGAAGACAATGAATCACTTTTCAAGGCAGATGGCTGACACATCCACATGGACCAGGCAAAGGGCTCGACAAAAGGCTGCGGTTTGCCTTTGGGGAATCGACGCGCTCCATCAAAACCCAGCGTGACGCGGGACAGACTGAGAGACCAGATGTCTTCAGATCGGAGCTGCTTTCTGTCCAGAGATTGGGGATCTATTTCTCGAGAGTGCTGAAGGAAGGTGGAAGGAATGGGGTGGAAGGCACTCAGGTCTCTGGGGTAGGGGCAAGGTGGTGTTGTCTGGAAGAAAGGGCTGCTCATGAACTTCTCACAGGTACTACTGAGGTCAGCTCTGGAGCCATGAGGGCAGTGGCGGGTGTTACTGAGAACCATCTGGGGTATAGTAACAGAAAGGGACTGTGGACGTTCTGGATGGTCAAGTATGGATGAATCCAGAGGAATTATGAGCTATGAAAAGACAAAAACAGTAAATAATCACTTACAACCTGAGACTGAGCAAAAGAAAGGGCTGAAAAAAGGAGGTTAAAAAAAACAAAACAAAAAAAAGGAGCATTCACCTTAAGTTGAGCTGCATCCATGCGAATGTCTAAATGCTCGTCAACTTTATTACTGTCTTGCAAATGGTAGAAGGCTTTGACCTGCTCCAGGGTGTGCAGTAGACCCCTGGAGAACAGATTGATCCACAAAAAGCTGGCTGGGTCCACACATAACTGGAGGCTGTTTATCTGGGCATAAAGGTTAGAGGTGGGCACTGGAAGAAAGAAAAAGATAAGAGACATTACAACTTTTTTTTTTCATTTCTACATTACAGACTGAACAAAAACACAAATTCCAGAATACAGGATGCAGGTACCTGGAAAACTGGGGTTGTCAGGAAAGTAGTACTCTGTAAACTGTAGATGAACCGCTGGTACGTTGTCGGGCAAACGCAGAGTTTTCCGGTTGCAGGATATCAACGAGTGGGTCTTCTTGTTTTGACGGCCCCTTGTAGACACCTGGAGATGTAAAGATTGAAACAGAGGTGAAACAAGCATTAAAATAGGAATTGGACCATGCAAGTACCAAATAAAAGAAGAAAATAGAAGTGTGGGCATCAATGATTTCCTTTTAGAAACTGTAGGTGGAGATCAGGGGTTTTAAGAATTTCCCCTTCTGTGTCCCCTGCTCTTTCAAATGAGGAACTATGAGTGTTTTACACTTAAAAGAACTCTGGAAATGTTTTCACAAAACGCAAATGTAAATTTCCAAAAGGTAAAAACCAGACTGTCTGGGTTATCTTTTTTATGTGGCAGCCTGGGGATTTCTGACTGACAGATGAGCCACCAAACCAAAACAAGGGAAATAATCACATACTAGTGAGAAATAATGGCAATGATGTAGTTATTAAACCTCCTATTGTACCACAATATTAAGTTCACTAGAAAGCCAATTTCATGTCCAGAATTTACACATTACCGCAGCACATCGGCTCCTACAAGTCTGAAGGAGCCTTTGGTTCCCTGTGTAGACAGTCTAGACTCGGTTCGCCTTTTTCTGCAAGTGATGAGCACAAAGCTGGCCAAACAAGAATGCAGGTTTTTTCTTTTCTTAAAAGCAGTCATTTTATTCCCGTCATGTTATTAGTCAAGAAACTGTGTCAAATATTGTCAAAGAAATCCAACCTTTTAGTACCTAATCACATCCCTGATGTTGTTGCTCTAGGAGAAGCTGGTGACCACACCTGAACAAAATGATTTGCATAATTCCTCTTTTAAATTTTTCTGTCGTATGATTCTGTCATGTAGCTATAGTTTTCTATTTTACTACTCATGCCATCGTCTCCCAACATTACACTGTCTGGTTTGCTGAACTGACTGGAAACACATACAACGAAATTAAAAACTATCCATTCATCCATTTCCTGCTTCTCATCCGGGGCCGTGTCGTGGGGGCAGCAGCCTAAGCCCAGACCTCGGTCTCACCAGCCACCTCTTCCAGCTTGTCCGGGGGATTCCGAGGTGTTCACAGACCAGTCGAGAGACGTAGTCCCTCCATCATGTCCTGGGTCTTTCCCAGGGCCTCCTCCCAGTGGAATGTGGCAGAACATCTCACCAGGGAGACGCCCAGGAGGCATCCTACTCAGATGCTTGAGTCATCTCATCTAGCTCCTCTTGATGCGGCCGAGGGTAGGAACGCAGATTGACCGTTAAATCGAGATCTTCGCCTTTTGACTCGGCTCCTTCTTCACAACAAGAGGCCGATGGAGAGTCTTCATCAGTGCTGACGCCGCACCAACCCACCTGTTGATCCTGCTCCATCCTTCCCTCACTCATGAACAAGACCCTGAGATACTTGAACTCCTCCACTTGGGGCACGATTTCATTCTTGGCACTCCACCCTTTTCTGGTTGAGGACCATGGTCTCGGATTTGGAAGTGCTGATTTTCCTCCCGACCGCTTCACACTCGGCTGCGAACTCTGCATGTCCTGATGAAGCCAGCAGAACCACATCATCTGCGAAAAGTGGAGAGCCAATCCTGAGGCCACCAGACCGGATCCCATCAACACCTCGGCTGCACCTTGAAATTCTCTCCATAAAAGGTTATGAACAGAATCACTTACAAAGGGCAGCCCTGTTGGGGTCCAACCCTCACCGGAAACTAATCGGACTTGCTGCAGTGCCAGGCCAGGCTCTGACACCAGTCGTACAGCTCTTAAAAAGGGGGTCCAGTACTCCATGCTCCTGAATCACCTCCCACAGGAGTCCCCCCAAATGCCTTCTCCAAGTCTGCAAAACACATGTAGACTGGTTGGGCGAACTCTCATGTCCCCTCCAAGACCCTGCAGTGGGCAAAAATCTGGTCCACTGTTCCACGGTCGGGGCGAAACCCACACTACTCCTTCTCAATCCGGGGTTCAACTGTGCAACAGACCCTATTCTCCAGGACCCTTGAATAGACTTCACCAGGGAGGCTGAGAACAAGTGTGATCTCCCTGTAGTTGGAATACACCCTCTGGTCCCCCCTTCTTAAAAAAACAACTAAACTAAACTAAACTAAAGTGGCCATAAAAGAAAACAAAAACAGAATAAGTATGAACCTGTTGGGTTTGCTTGTTGCTAAAACATTTTCAATCTAAAATGAGCTCCAGTCCTTTCAGAGACCCCGACTGCCTCCACTGAGAAGCAGAAATTTCCATTTAGGCTTCTGTTAGAGCTGCTAAATCAAATCAGTTTGAAAGAAGCTTGCCTGGTGAATGTCCACATCATCCATCCTGATCACCACACAGCTAGAGCGCAGCCTCTTCAGTGATGACCCTAAAGGAGCGGTCACAGAGTTCTTGCTGGTCTGCTCTTTCTCAGAGGAGTTTGACTTGGGGCTGGACTGTCCATCTAAAAGCACGAACACAAGAGAGCACAACACACGAGCAAGATTATAACCATGTTTAAAATATGCTTGTGCAGATTTGTGTGTTTCTTTTAAAAATGGTAATCTGCTGAGATTTCTGTTCATTTATATGGAGAGTTGGGTCATGTCTTGTATAACCATAGTGTAATAGATTATGATGAAAGGAGCAAACAAATGTTCATGTTGGGTTTTTTTTTTCTGTGAATCTAAGTTCTTTCTTTGACATGCAAATGCTTCTATGCAGCTTCAAAACAATCTCAGCTCAAGGACGAATTGTTATCAACCAAAGGACCAAGGGCAGATACGCTGCTGGGCTGCAGTCAGGATGTAGGTGATGAAGTGATTTTACTCCCTGTTATGATCAGATCCATACCAAAGAAACAAAGAAAAACAAAGAAAGAAGAACTGAGCAAATTATCTGAAGATGATGCAAATATCCAAAAGCTCCAGAAAACAGCTGGTCATTAAGATGTTTTCTGGAAAAAGCATTGTTATACATTCATTCATGACAGCAGGTAATATTTTGTCTTTACTTGATATAACATGAAAACATTAATGCTAAGTCTACAGTCTGACCTTGCACTGTCTTAGCAGGGGAGTCCTTAGCTGGCTGGGGAACGTTGGAATGCGGCCCCGGGATCCCGGAAGCCTCTGCTCTTCTCTGATACTCCTGCAACAGTTTCCCAGCCCACTGCGCCTGAGCCTCCATGGCTCCACTGTGGCGTTCCCAGTGTCGACACCCATCAGCTGCGCAAGTGCAACGACAACAAGCGGTTGTGATTCAGCAAATATTCTAAACTCTTAACTTATTATTTTGATCTGTTTTGTAATAAGAAATATTTCTCTTATGCTCTTAAATCAACTAGAATTTACCGAATGTGTTTGTCAGCAATACTGTGAGATGTTGCTTTCAGCTATTGTGATACAATTCATAATGTATTAAAATTAACAGTAGCTGTGTATTAAAAGATCAAATGGAATTTCCAAACCAATTTGTCATTAGTTTATTACACATCGTAGTAACACTGACTGGAAAACAAAGATTTGTGCATTAACAAAAAAGGACAAAGAAGCCAAATCATTCCCACTGTGTAGCTATTCTAACTCTGTGTAATTAGCCTTAATTAGCTTTAAGAGGCAGCTCTACTGTTCAATATGCAACACTTCAGCGATTCAACAGTGTATAATGGTATTGGCACACTCTCCTACGCCATTAGTTTGCTTGAAGAGCGATCCTTCAAACAACCAGTCCTGAATGAATGTTTTGGTCTTCAGTGGGAGCAGTGCACACCCCTGGGCTAAACTGCTGTTAAAATGCACTTAGCTTAAGAGCAGTTAATCACACTCACCAGGTCTGTGGATGGGATAGTAGTCAAAACCCAGCTTCCTGAATGTCAGCTGCATGGCACCCTGCAAGCCCGGCGGGGGAGGCTCGTCTACGCAACATCACATGATAGCTGTTTAAAAGCAGCTCGACAGTAATTAACCCACAAATACTGAAGAGTTTACAGTGTGTTAGGGACTACTTTGAAAGAAGGAAAAACGTACAGCCTGATCACTGTTAGCACAAGGAGATTTGCTTCTATCTCACCATCATCCATTGAAGAACTGTCATTGCATATGTGTAAGTCCAAGCGTGATATGAAGGTATGGTAGGAAGACTCCTTGACATCAAAGTGATCGAAGTATTGACTGATGTTGTTGGGGGTGCCTGTAGAGGAAGGAGGGGGCTCGTTCCACAAGCTGTGGATTCCAGGCGATGGAGGAGCAGTCTAAGCCCACGGAAGAACCCAAACATCAAAGTTACCTCAATGATTTAAACAACATGTTGCAGGATGAATGAGATAGAAACACAAAAACTAGCTCAAACTGTATTATATACATGTCATCAATAAGCCATAAAAGTGGGTTAAACGATGTATTTGTCTGTTAATTGGTGAGCATATTGTTTTTGCTGTAACATTATTTATACTGGTTTTTTTACAGCCCATATATGGCCTCTGTAAAAAACCATTATCTGAACTTTCTGGCTTTTTTTAAACGTAACTCAAGTAGAGTTATGGAATCAGCTTGTTTTGAGTTTTTCTTTTTTCAAATACCTGCAGAAGCCTAAATATGCTGACTTTCTGCAGCTTAAAGTGAGCACTTGCAGACCATAGTAAGCTGTTGCACCTGGCTGACTGACAGAAAACACGGCCCCCAATGTAAGAGCTGTCAATTACAACAAAAACTTGTTTTCAAAAGATCATTTAGCACTTAGTAGAGCAAAATACTGTATGTTGGTTGTTCTCAGTCAGATAAGTCTAAAATTGGGAGGAAGTACAAACAAAATGGGATGGTTGTAAAAGGGAACCAAACAGCTAGACCAAGGAAGTGTCAGGACAGAAAACACAAGTAACAGAATATGCATAAAATCAGGAGGTAGTGTTCTATAGATATTCTCTAGTGCTATAGAACTGCAAGAAATCAGTTGAAGGCAATGAGATTTAGATACAGAAAAGTATAAACTTAAACCATCAATAATACCTAAACAGAATAAAACAAGCACATTTCCAGCATCACTGGGTGATTATATGGGGTTGCATGTTAGTCATCACAGGTGTACTTTCTCATTCAGTCAATCTAAGGGGTGTTTAGTGATGCTGAACTTGGTTTTCTGGATCATAATGCATTTGAAGAGCATGTAAACTTTTCTTCAGGAAAGATATTTCAACTTGACGTGCCCAGGAAACTGTCCCAAACCCCATCAAATTACAATTTGTGGTAGAAATATATATATTTTTTTTTTAAAAAGATCCATGACAAGGCTCCATCCTGCAAACTGATCCGTCAACTATGATACAAAAAGGAACCTGACTGAAAATATTTTAGCTTCTCATTACTGAAGTCAACAGTAATGAAAAGTCATAAAAAAACCAGAGGAGCTGGAACCAAGTAATAATAGGGTTTTTTCTTTGTTCATAATTCCATGTTCATTTTTTCCCAAATGAGTATAAGAGCATAAACAGCTTTTTTCCCACGATTGACGTTAATTAGAATAAAGCAATATGCTGATTAAAGGGCTTGTATGAGTTACAAATAGCACATTCCATTCAAAATCCCCTTGACATGCAACACTGCATAGTCTGATTAATGAGTCACACTTATATTACGTTTCTACACACGACTGAACTGTTTGCATGAATCTAAAGTCAAAATTATATCCAGATGCCTCAAAACAGGAAGTTTTAGCTGACTCCAGTTTGTCCCATGTCCCAAACATGTGCCTGTTTTTTAAATTTTTTTTACCACAGAATTATTTTCCTGCACTGAACTCCCTTGGAGCTGGTGTGGAAATGAAGCAGGCAGTAGCAGAAATAAGCAACCTGATCTATGAACAGAATGAGCTCGAACAAGTGACAGTATTCTTAGGGGGGGGGGGGGAAAGCCCAAAAGTCACTCATAAAAAGTTAACCTGGCAACACTGAAGTCTAGAACATGTGATGTACAGCAGCCCCATGTGCTGCATGATGCCATGGAACTCGGGTAGAATGTAATAGCGCAATTAAGGTGTGTATATATGCCTACAAAATCCAGTTAAGATCAGAATACTCCACTATTTGTGACTGAATATGACCTCATTCGGATTAGGTTGATCAGAAAATGTTGCTTACATAGATTCAGAAAAATACAATTTCTTTAAATGTAAACAGACTCGAATATACAGTCGATTCATTTCTTATATTTTCTATTCTACAGTTTTACTGTAACCAGCAGAACTCACATGTATCCACATATTACACTGAGCTATTTGTCAAGGGGAAAAAGAGAAGAAGAAAAAGTATAAATAAGGCAAGACCTGCAAAGATTCAGCAGTCATGCTCTTCCTCTGCTGCGCCGACTTCTCCATGGCCTCACTGAGGGACTTGGCGTAATGAATGATGGCTTTGAGCTGAGAATCTGTCAGTACCCACAACAGGTCGTCCAGAATGAAAAGCAGCTTGGATGCCAGAACATTACAGTCCTTTATCTAGACAGAACAATGAAGATATCATTTATAATTTTTACATTTGTGATCCTCATCGAGGTTGGTGATAGAAGAATGTATAAAGAGTTCATGTAAAGCCTTACTCTGCGTTTTAGAGCGATGCGAATGCGTCCCTGGTTGGTTATGAGACGTAATGGGGTGTTACCGAGGTCCTGGTCATCACTCTCGATGGCATCCGCCTCGATCCGTAGACTCTGCCAGTTAATTTCTTTGAACGTCAACACCTAATTGAAACAGTAACCACAACCAATCATCAAGCAATCGTTCAATAAAAAAAAAAAAAAGAGCATGAGACAACAAAACATAATCTTTTGACAGTTATGCAGAGTGGCAAAGAGGAGATGCAAAAGCCACATTTTCATCTAAGTGAATTACATGTCCGAACACGTCTTCTGAAAAGTAATTTGTCTCAAAATAGTCTTCACAGCTAACGAAAACATCTGACTAGATTAAATGATTTACAGCAGGTTTGATAAGCACACGTGGCTTCTGTGGTGGAACACTGGATTAGACTGTGCTTTTCGTGGCTATAAGACAAGAGAGATCTTAAGCTGAAGTAAGAGGAGAAACGAAATGAAAGCGTACTGCACCTCTCCTTTCTTGGGGTCAGTAACGCGGGTGTAACGTAGGTCACTGCGCTGCCATTTGGGGTTGAGGCTGTTTCCCTGCAGCTGCCAGAGCTCAAAGGAGGCATGGAAGGCCCTGGCCTGCACCTTGATGGTAATGGAGTTGATTCTGACAGACATGCCCTCCACCACTTTCTCTGCAAAGCCGTACTCGCTAAAAACACACATGACATGTGAGGTAGGGGGGTACTCGTCGCCTTAAATGTTGGCTCGACTCAAGATTTCTGCCGGCTTACCTCTGGCCTGCTGTTATAGCAATAGGAGAGGGACCATTGGGTGGACGAGGCTCCTCACATGTCCGCATCTCAACCTCTACCTTATCCAAGAACTACACACACACAAAAAAAAGAAAATCAATTGAGCAAGTGTGGATAGAAAAGAAACCCAATATTTACCAATGATGCAAGCACAAAGAACACAATCTATGCAGCAATAAAAAAAAAAATTAAAAAAAAGATAACATAACTAAACAAGGTAGGCAAGGAAGGCTAGTTATGGCCTAGTTAAGTAACTTTTGCATTAAAAGAAGAGGAGGAAGCATAGCGTAGCGGATATGTGAGAGAACACTGTAGGAGGAAAGATGTAAAATTACTCTCACCAAACAGATGGGGCTTGTTTTCAGCTTTGTCCATTGTATCTGAAAAGACAGCAGGGTCACCAGTGTTACCAGCAAACATTTGCCTCAGGGCACAAAAACACAGTGAGCAGCAAACTTCAACACAGGTGTCACGCACAGGCTGAGATAAGAGTCCAAAACTGCAGAGAGGGTAGGTAATCTGAGACAATGTACCAGCTGAAAACATTCTTTACTGGCCATAACCTGCTCTGATCAAAACTACAAATATCCCCCATCATGGTGGCCTGCTAACTGAAGTGAATGAGGATTTCATTTTATTCATTAGACTTGTACATAAACTAAAGTACTGGGCAAAGTCAACCATTGGCCTGTCAACTCCCATTTCCCTGTTTCCTTGCTTCTAAACATCTGCTTCAAATCAACCTTCATCAATGGGTTTCTGCAGTACTCGATAAACTAATGAGGTAATCTATTTACTTCACGTTCATCAGAGGAGGAAAACATTTAGTGGGAAACATTGCCCTAGGGACCATCTAACAGTAGTAATTATAATCCTGCTTTGGACCCAAGAAGCAGACCAACAAACCACAGAGTTGCACCAAAATCAATATTAGAAAACTAGTTTGAAATTAGATCAGAATTTCTTATTGAGTTATGCAGTAAAAACACTGTGTTAAGCCCAGAACCAAGAATGTAACATCATCACTTTATTTTGACCCCTTACAATTTCCCTTTACACAAAAGTGTGTTGTTTTTAATTTGTTGAACATGAAACACGGAAAACTGAGATTCTTGGGATTTGACTAATGCAAAGCATTTCACAGCAAAACATCAAAGCAAACAGCATGAAAATGACTCGGCTCTTCGAAAAAGGCCTCCTTATATTCCACTGATCTGTATTCTCCTGACAAAAACTGGTTATTTTCATTGCTAAGGGTCCTGCCAGTTCATATCAGTAAAGCCATCACCACCCAAAAATGTTTGGTTTTTTTAACATGCTCCTCCAAACTGCTGTTGCATCATCACGTTGATGGCATTTGTGACTCATCCTTCTTGCATTTGCTCTTTTAAGTCCAGCTTGCATGTCAACATTCATGATATAAGGATTTCTAGATAATGTCAGAATCATTACAGTTTGAATGAAACCTCACATCGAACTACAGAAATGTCTATATCCCGTGTCAGATTTGATCTAAAACTAAGTAACCACTATCAAATATTTACTTCACATGGCTCTAGTACGTCTCTCAATTTACCGTGAGTATGCCATGGATATGCATTTTTAGCAAATTTTCCAGGAATGTAGTTTTAAAAAATCAGCATTAAGTAATTCTGTTTCTATGAGAGAGGTGGAAGCTCTGAAAATAGCATAAAAATATGATAAAACAAGGACACCAGACATTTAGAGAAAGGACGAGCATAAGCAGTACACATGTTGACTGCTTGCAAAACAGCAAATATTGTTAACATAAAGATAAAAAAGATATATTACAGTAGGAAAGCATTCAATTCATCTAGAATTGAATGGAAGCTATTAAATATGTCTCTAAATACTTATCCATACAAGCAGATTAGATAGAGATTATATACAGCCTTTATAATAATGCATTAAAAGTTAAATATTTTCTTCCTACTGAAGATTTGCCAGTAAGCTCCAAGAAAAAAAACAACAAAACAAACTTGGTCTTACACATGTTGTGTTATTGTGATTGTTGGGCAGCACAAACCAGCCAGCCTGACAGCTCCGTGTACACCAGCCAACATATCTCAGGATCACTCTAGCCTCTGGCCTTTTGTGTCCCTGTGAATCGTGGCTCGCATGTCCATTATCAGCGACCAGTACTGGTCTGAAGAAACAGGACATTCTAAGCGGAGCCTCTAGCTGTGCTTATCTTTGTGATGCTGCCACTGCTCATTTTCTCTACAAGTGTACGTAGTGGAAAGCAAGCTCTGCGCCACTAGTAAAGAGGACACTTTTGATCAGCCTGAAAACGAGCGATGGCAAGGTTAAGCAATTTATGTCCAAAGTGTGTAACAGCTCAGTGTTTCAAAAGTCTCTGTACAAAAGGGAACACACTCCCCCGTTAAAAAAAAACACACAATCAGATTGGATTGGAGTTGATGGTGACGTACCCTGATGGCGGCCTTGTTGCAGTAGACCCTAGTGACAGCCAGCCAGGTCGGCAGATCGAGCATGTTCTGGAGAACCTCTTCATCGAGCTCCAGGTTGGACAGCTGTCCTTCCCCCTTCAGTGTGCTCAGGTTTATCTTGTCTGGGGACAGGTTTTTAGTAAACCTAAAGAAACCAGAGACAACAGTCAGAATAATCTATTTCAGGTCAGATTTAAACCAAAATTTAGACAACGTTCAGTAATGTTTTTATGGGAAACACTAACACGCATCACTTGTAATCCAGAGGACAGAAATAACCCAGATGGAATTATGCAGCTAAAATGTTTTCTAAGTGGTGCAACTGAATGAATCATCACAAGAAGTCATAGCTGCCCTCTGAGTAGAAGGGTAACCTATAACACAGCCAGGAAGAGATTACAAACCACATGGGGTGAATACTGAAGCAAACAGATATAATTGATTTGTCAGGTATTTTAATGCCATTCATGCAACGCATGACTGAACACGGTGGTGAAAAATCTCAGAGACATTTCAAAAAGAGACACCAGCCAAAATGCAGCATCTTAAACGGACCTACAAAATTGGAATAATGTTGTTATTTGAACTTTAACACTAAGTAATACTCTGAGGTCTCAACTGCTAGGTCTGAAATCACGCTGCTCCTGATAAACCTGATTAGCAAGTCACAGCTTAAGATGCCCCATTTGCACTGAGCGACCAAATAACGGCTCTAAACCTATCCTATACAAACCCTGGACAACTTCAGTAGTTACACCAAACATTTAACACACTCCAAGGGCTGTCAATTAATCAAATCTGAAGTCTTTTCATGACTCAACATAAAAACTGTGCATTTAAACTTTTTTCTTAATTGACATTTTAACAAAAATACACATACAATGAAAAGCTGCAGAATGATGAAGTGAATGGATAAGTGATGGCATTTGAGACAGGATGTGAAGATAACTTCTGAGATATTTAGAGCATTATTTTCTATCACAGAACAGGCTCTGATCAACAACACCAATCTGCTTGTTCATCTGCCTTCAATGAAATGTCAACTTTTCCCTTTATATGACAAAAACTTGCTTAAATGATTCAGTAATAGAGACAAAAGATTATTGTCTGAGCAGACATTTATTATCCAGGCTGATGCTCAACTTTATCCTTTCACCCTAATATTATGAAACACATTTCATCAGGGTTCTCTAGCACAAATTTAATTATCAAACAAATATCTGAAGTGCAAAATGGTCAGAAAATGACAGAAAAGAGTTAGACAAAAATAAATAAAGACAGACTATTACATATTGCAAAACAGCAAAGTGCATGCCTAATGAGTGGCAGATTTCCACACACAGCAAATAAAAACAGGTCAGATGTAGAGAAAAACCTGTTCCCGAATGCCTAAGATTACTTCCATATAGTCTGAGAAAGATGGACCAAGTCTGTAGGAGAACTAGTGACTTTTCTGGCAGCAAACATTGACAACTTTAACCAGTCATGTGTCGTTGAATAACATCCTCATATACATCTCTCATCAAGGTGACTCGTCTCGTCGCTACAGAAATCTTTACAGCCCTGATTAAGCTGCTGTAAATCGGAATAATATCTCTATAATGTAATATAAACTCATTCATGTAAAAAAAAAAAATCCCCCATAAAGAAAACTGCTTTTCTTCATGCTAAGTTTAAGATAAGTTATCTTTAAGAAATCACTGATGTTAACTGCAGATGAATAGGTGGATACATTTAAGTGGGTAAAAGGATGCTACTTAAGAATCAGCTACTACTATATTCCTATATAACATATTTAGGTCGTGACTTTAAAAAAAAGAAAAAGAAAAAAAGGGGGTGTACAGTGTGGTGTGAACGGAGCCAAAAACAAATAATGTTGTCAGGAATACACAGATATGTCTGGGAAACTACAGTTCTGGTGCAGGTTGAGGTGTTTGCTGCGTTCACTACCCCCGCTGTCTTCGCTATTTTAATCTTGTTATTTTTACGTGTCCCGTAAACTATATAGTTACCAACATGGAAATAAAAGTAGCAAGCTAAATGACAAAACGCAGCCAGCTGACATTTTCTGTTAAGCAGTATTGTTCCATCCATCCATCACCCAGATGGGCTAACTGGCTAACACAAAACCAAACACTTACCTTGACAAATGTTTCAAGATTTGCTTTTTAATAATCCCCGCCATTTTTTGTTAGTGTCTGCGACGAACAATGGCAGTAGATTTTTTTAAAGTAATCATAGACTAGCTTACAGGTACCTCTATATTGTACATAGCACTAGCTGTGTGCATCTTGTTAGCAGCTGTTTGCTCGCTAAACACCGGACAGCAGCTAACCCCCCTCTCGTGCACACGCTCAGGCACGGCAGGCGCCAATCGCAGGCACCAAGCTTGACTGAGCTTGAAGTGAGATAGTGCAGGAGTTCCAACGCAATGCTGCCATCTGCTGGATGTTAGGTGCAGGTTTCACCAATCATGACAACGTTAATGATAGCAATCATACCCTGCCTGTTGCTGCACCATGGACTTTGTAATTAACTTTATTAAATCACATAATATGCTGGAATGTAAGAAAGTACATGCTTACTGAGGCCAAAGCATAATGACGATGTGAAAGAGAGCACCAATAATGGCTGCCTACTATACAAGTCATACAGTGCGACACCGAACAGCAGTTAGTTTGCCTTTCCAAGTACTGAACTGCCTTTCACGACAGTCTATCGTGCATTTTGTGCAGCCCTTTATCCAGTATTTCAATACTGACAGAGCTTGGTCTGAGTATGTTAAATCTAATCAGTTTCTGAAAACAAATTAATAAAAATAGAGAGCTAAATCTGTTATTTGTAACACAGTATACTGAATGATAAATAAATAATACCTGTGTAGTTTATAATTATAATGTAATCTTACTGAAACAAGTATTTTCGTGTGAAAATAAAAAAAGACGCTTAGTTAAATGCGTAATTCTTTCGCGGTCATTTTCACTTTTTGTAAATTTAGCAATGACGACAGTATAATTTGATGGTAATTAAATTATTAAATCTGACTATTTATTGCTTACTATTACTATTGAATATCCCTAAAGTAGCCTTTAAGTTTGAGTAAAGCTCCAGGTTTTTTCTTTCATCCATACCTGCGGCCAATGCCCGTGGCTCATAGGCTCAGCGTTTAGTCATGTGACATGCGCACTCGGCCCTGTTTTTGGGTTTGTTATGACAACTCGAGGCCTCGGACTAAATTAGAAACGAAGCCCCCGTGTCTGCCCGGGCGATTCCGTCATGGAGAGCATGGACCTGGACCTGGACCAGGAGCTAATGCAGAAATTCAGCTGCATGGGAACAACAGACAAAGATATCTTAATTTCAGAATTTCAGAGGCTTCTCGGGTTTCAACTAAACCCCGCCGGATGCGCCTTCTTTCTGGACATGACCAACTGGTGAGCCCGAGGACTTGTCTGGCCTGCCGTGTGGTAGCTGTTAGATAATAGATACAGTACATTAGCTAGCTTTCTGTACAGCAGTTCGAGCTGCAAAAAGATAATTGGTCAAGAAAACAAAACAAGTCAAACAATATAGTTTTTACCATTTATTGTGACAAATATTTTGGACATGTTTGGGCGTAATGTCAGCTCACTACGTTGTAGTAACTCAACTAGCTGAGTCAGTGTGACTGACTTTTGATTGCCTATCAGGGACACTGTGGAGGGTGGCTGGAATTACATACTTGTTAATATAGATTAAAAAAAATTAATAGTCAGATTTTTACACCAGGATCGTCTGAAACAATGTCCTTATTTATTATTTAATCGATATACAGAATGCTGAAACGTTAGCATACGTCCGTTGTAACTACAACTACCGTAATCGCATCAGTTTATTACGTAATTTACCAACAACGCTTATCGACTCTGATGTAGATCAAAGACCCATCAGTGGTAGCATAGTGTAGATCAATGCTTAACTCACTCTGTATTGATGAAGTTAATGTGTTTCTCACTAACTGAGAATACTTGACTAATGCATTTGTTTTGCTTTTTTTTCTGGCAAAAATGGACTTCCGGTCGCTTGTTATCAAAATGAAACTGCATTACGCGGTGCTCTTGTGCGAAGACGTAATTAATTTATTGAGGGAAGGGAAATGCTGTTCTGAAGTCATCTTCAAAAGAATTGCTCTTGTAGAAATGGCGTTTCAAGCCAGCTAAAGCAAATATAATTATGACAACAGAGCCAACGTCCTTTGGGAGTTCAGGCTGTAGTAGTATCACGTGATGCTGCTCCTCTGCTGCACCGAGCTGTCTAAAAATAAAATCTGCTGGTTTATGGATGACCCGCATATAACGGAAGTCCTGACGTACGCTCCCGTGGTCCCCACATTTATAGCCACGAGGATGAAAGTGTGATGATGATGAAATCCCAAAGAACCAACAAAGAAAGCTTAGCTAATAAAAACTATGATTGTCAGGAAGTTTTGAAATGAAATGGCTGTGAATAACTAACATACAATAACTACGTTTCTAACATGCCTTCATTGCATTTAGATGTTGTCACTGGTTTGATTGCAGCCATATTAAGCTTAATTTGATTAATTTCTCTAAAAAAGGCTGTTGAAAAAACAATCTGCACAAGTCTGTTGTCTCAATAGAATTTTGATTTCTATTGATGATTTGGATTTTTTCCTTTCTCTCTCTCTTTTTGCATCCTAGGAATTTACAGGCAGCCATTGGAGCTTACTATGACTTTGAAAGCCCCAACATCAGTGCCCCATGCATGTCCTTTGTGAAGGATGTGACGATCGGTGAGGGTGAATCAGTTCCACCAGACACGCCTTTTACTAAGACCTGGAGGATACAGAACACTGGTAAGCCAGCTCAATCATAGTAATATGAAAGAAGGCAGAGCTGATCTCAGTTATGGTCATGATAAATATTATTATATATTTTTGTCTTTGTGTCTTTCAGGCGCAGAGTCGTGGCCTCCTGGGGTTTGTCTGAAGTATGTGGGAGGAGATCAGTTTGGTCATGTGAACATGGTGATGGTGCGCTCTCTAGATCCACAGGAAATGGCTGATGTCAGTGTGCAGATGCATAGCCCCGTGTCTCCTGGCATGTACCAGGGTCAGTGGAGAATGTGCACAGCAACAGGACTTTACTATGGAGGTGAGGACAGAACATTTTACACAGTAAGAACACACAGAACTGGTTAACATTCCTTGACAACATAAAACGTCAGCTTTTCAGATGTAAAGATTATCATTTGCTCAGGATGGGTGATTGAATCTGTTTTGATGCAATCCGTTGGGTTCCTTAGCTGCTAGGCTATTATTTTTAATGAATTGGCTTGTACGAACACTGATTGGATCACAATGAATTGGCTTGAATTGATTTAATCTGTAAAGTGCCCTGAGATGACTGTTGGCATGACTCAAATAAAGCTGAATTTAATTGAACTTTTGGGTAATCTAATAAAGCTATGTCAATAAATATCACTTTTGGGGTTTTAAAAAAATATCAAGATAAACCTTTAGATTGATTTGTTCATGATATCACAAATGCTGTACATGCATGAATTCGAGACACTCTTCAGCAAATCCTACCTGAACATATTTATAAGAAAACTCTGTTTCATTGTCTTGACAGATGTCATTTGGGTGATCCTGAGTGTAGAGGTTGGAGGCCTCCTTGGTGTCACGCAGCAGCTATCCTCTTTCCAAGCTGAATTCAACACCCAGCCTCATCGCAGTCTGGAAGGAGACTACAACCCTTTTGCATCACCAGAGAAGAGCAGGTGTCCCAACAGCAACAACAACCACTTCCACAGCGACAGCAGCCACAAAGTCGCAGAGGAACATTGGCAGGGAAGCCCCCACGAGCTGCAGCAAGACCAGAATGGACTTTCACACGGCTCTGTGGATATAGTAGCAAACAGTCTCCAAAGCAATCTATCAATAGTCTCTTGTAACCAGGTAAGATACCAGTCAGAGTTGAGGATGCTGCAGGCGGGGCTACAAGAGTGGGTTTTCTTTACTAAAACATATCTAACAAATGAAATGCCTCACATCGAGTTTATGAAGTTAACAGCAGCAAATCTTGGACAAATCGTTTTCACCGTGTGCAAGACAACTGGCTGCTCACTCTATGTCCTGGTTTGTGGGGTTGTTGATGTCTTCGGTTCAGTAAAAAATAAACTAAACTTAAAATCAAATTATCTGAGAAAGCCTTGCTTATCACCAAATGTAGTATGAGTTGTTTTGGAAACAGATGCAGCAACATTTTGTTCAATTTAAGATGAGCCAAGTGTGTTTAGGTCAGAGTTAATTGTATTACTACCGGTTAGAGCCTGTAACTTTCATTTTTATTCATATCCAGATTAATAGCGGGGTCTAATAATGTAAAATAATCATGTTTGCAGTAATGCTTTAAAAAAGGGTGTCAGAATAGCTGGTGATTTATTGTCCATTAGCTTAATAAGTGAATACTTTCAGCCCAACTCTTATCATTTTTACTGTATCTAATGAATGGATGTCTTGTTTTCTTGCATCTTGCAGCTCAACTAATTGTATTTTAATCCTTTCTCTTTCTTACAGATACAGGAGCCGTCCTCTTTTGGGCACTCCTAAATCATGGGACTTGTCACAGTAAAGCAGCACTAAACTGTACCTCTGGAATCTGTCACATCCAATAAAGAAATAACAAGAGGCTTTATGGTGGACAGTTTGGGGATTAAAAACACTTTATGCAAAGTTTAGTTCCACTTTGACAAGCCAGAGGCCAATGGTCCCGATGTGCAGCTGAACCAACATCTGTATGCACGTGTGAATGCTAAGTTAAAAAATGAGTACAGTGAGTCTTCTGAGTGACTTTTTTTTTTTTTTTTTGCCAGATTTCTTTGTTAGTGGACAGTGTGCTCATGGAACTGTGATGACAGGAGTTTGTGTTTGAGTGTGTGTGCATTGTGCAACCTGGAAAAGAGACTTTGGAGTTGAAGCCATTTATTTTGCCAACTGATTCTCCAGTTTCTTCTCCGACGTTTGGTTTATCGAGTGGATTTGTGGACTTTCTGGTCTCTGTAGTGCAAAGTCTAACAGTAAGGGCGCCCCTGAAACCTAATCTCTGCTTTTTAATCTTCAATATAACATTTTAAAAGAAGCAAAATTTTGTTTAAAGGCTTATCTGCTTTTCAGTTTTTTTTCACATGGCTCATCTGAAAACCTTTTCTACAGTCATTATAGCAGCAATTTTACAAGCAATGCATCTTTTTTCCACTGGAGGGTGTCATCCATTACTAATTAAAGGAAGATGGGATCCGAGGGTCTGATATAGTACATATCACTGTTTTCTGAAAGGCAGTGAAGGTTACTTTTGTGCATTTATTCAAATTATGGCTGTCACTTAAATAATATACATTTCCCCCAGTCACTGTTGATTAACATTTAATTTTCCAAAGCTTGTATGTCCCAGTAAGCCAGATGAATTTGAGAGATTTTGTTTCACTTTGGTTCTCTATCCTTTCAAATTTCCACCCAGCCTTACCTGGGCCAGCCAATCAGAAAGTTACCTAACAAGGGGCTGGTTGAACAAGGTTACGACTGTAAAGTTGGGCATCTGTAAGGTTCATAACTCAGACAGATTATAGGTTTGCAATGTAGAGGTATTTTTCTATGTGCCTGTTGATAACCTTCCCTCAGTTTCATTTGCATACTGTCTGGTGATGCCAGACTATTGATCTCATAAACATTTAACAAATCAAGTTTACAGGACTGGTGCATATCATGCCACGGCTGCCCTAAATTCAAGCCATATGATCAGCAGTAAAAACATTATGGAAACATAAATGCTTTTATAATTGTGTTCAGAATTTTCAGTCTAAAGCTGTATAAGACTCCTTTTTAACTTTTAAGTTGAATGTATTTCATGAATGTAGAAGGTAATGATGATTTTGACAATGTTTTCATTATCCAAAGACTCTACATATTTGACTGGCGGCTTTATTGGTGTAATTACTGTTTCTTGTTGAAATGTTTTGTGGAAAATTCTGTGTTCAGGTTTAAATATTTAATCATCAACTCTTTTTTTTTTTTTTTTTTTTCTAAATCTCTAATGGCACGGCAGTCACATCCTTAAGAGTTGTTACCACACAGAGGCTTATGTCTCTTACTAACTGGCTAATCTATGCACTGAGTGATACAACTATTATGATAAAAGTTTTTTTCCTCCTCTGAAGCTAACATCAGCTTGTAATAACCCACAGTCAGAGTGGTAGACTACATCATCAAGTAAACAAACTTGATGAAACTGACTGCAAGCTCCAGGGATGCTGAGCCATGAGACACAATGATACCAGCCAATAACATAACAAGAATCCATGGACTCGTGCTATTTACTAAAACACTGTGCATTTCCTGTCAGTAACCTGAATGATATAAAATTCTCTCAGTGGTCAGAGGCAGTCTTTTTGAGTTTCTTAAGTGCTAAATCTTTTCTTTTCTAAAGCGGACTTTCTGCTGGCCAGGCTGCAGGGTGAATCAGTTGGCGTTAGACTCATACAGCAGCACATGTATGCTTGAGAGGAAGTGCAAAAAAGATGAAAGCCCCTTTCCTGTATGTTTGATGAATGTTTGTATGATTAAATTATCACTGAAAGCTCAAGACTTGAATTGTGTGCCTGTCTTATTTACAGATTCAAAGAGTTAAACTGAAAGTCATTTTTTGTTAATGTTTTTACACATTTTCTGCTTTTTAAATGTTAATTTGTTAACATTGTGGGTCAAGTCAGAAATGAGCATATTAGTGCTACCTTAGCGGCTAGCAGGATGTTTAGCTGATATTAGCAGCAAACAGAGATATTTCTCTGGAAAATTATACAATTCAGATTTTTCACTTGATATTTAGCAAAGGAATATTGCAGGTGGTTTTATTCCATTTTTATTTGCCTTGGTCTGACTAAGCCAAGCCAACTGTCCACAAACTTGCTGCTGGGAAACTGCTACATTTACATCAGCTGCGTATTTGCCTCACAGATACCTGAAATACTTTCCTAAACAGATTGAAGAATTGTCAAAATACTCTTTAGAATTTGCCAAAAAAGTTCCTATATAACTTTTTGAGTGACAGCTAAGATTTACAATATTGCCAAAGAAAAACCCAATAAAATATATTATTTAAAAGAAGTGAACTTAAACCCTGACATTGCCCATACTGGATGTTTTTTTTCTTTTTAAAAAGGACCACAAGTGCATTTAGTTAATGCCATCATAATGGCTACAGTCTTTTTTAAGATCACATTTTTTAAGAAAATGTCATCACATCATATTGATCATAAATGTACTTCCTCATTTGCTGCATGTCCATCTTTTATATTATAAATGCAATATGTTTTATTTGAAACTTTTTACAGCTTAATGAATTGTGTTGTATTTTCATTTTGCACTACACCATTACATGTCTTTTTTTTGGGGACGAGTTTGTGAATGACAATTTCACGAAACCCATTTTGATTGACTTGATTGAGTTCATATGCTCCTATTTTAGATCAATGATTGAATAATGATTACAAAAAAACACTCAAAAATCACATGGGCAGTCTATACACAAAAAACACACAGACACTACCTTTGTTTTTTGTTTTTTTTTCCAACAAACCTGTTTCCCTTTCAAACCAATATCGGAAAATTGACACCATCACAGCTAATTTGATT
>JAOXYM010000014.1:6718867-6739299 GCA_028567055.1 Leptatherina wallacei | reverse complement strand
TTGACACCATCACAGCAAATTTGATTTGTTTTTTTTTGTTTTTTTTATCACTATGGTCATTATTATCTGTGATCATAATCATCTTTATGCATATTTAAATGAACTTCTCGTTACATCAAGATGAACAGGCACTACACCAGTTAGGAGATAAAAGTACATCACTAACTATGAACATACATCTTCTAGACCGCTAATATAGGGTTTCCACAACGTGAGCCGCTGTCCCCTGTGTGCATAAGGAAGAGATCAACATAAAAAAGCATTTACATGTACACCTTTTTACTGCCTCAACATGGTTAGGTCTCATTTTCAACTCAACACAGTTGTACAGTTACAATAGAATATAATCTTTAAATTACATCATAATATACAAATCTGACAGCGTGGGATAACATCACGCTTTGTATGATACACTGACAATTCCATTGCAATTAAAATTCATACGATATGGTACCTATTACTTAATATGTTTTCCATTGCTGTAATTTAATGAAACACATTTACATGTATAACACTACATTTTGTTTAATAGTCAATCACTTGCTTTTTTTCTTTTTCCTCTTTTTTTTCTTTTTTTTTTTTAGAATTTTTTTTTGTTACATTTACACAACTCATACACACTTGATGATGATGTTTTACCCCAAAATATTAACCTGGTAATGTCAATTATGTTGTTTGAGCTAGCATGTATTGTATTTACTGTGTCTAACGCCTGTGTATTTGCATGTGTGAGGATATGTGTGTGTGTGTGTGTGTGTGAACGTGCATCAAGGATGTCGGACAGTTTGACAACAGGAGTCCTTTTTGCTATGCTGGACAGCTTTACTCTAAGACACAACTTGTGAGCTGGTGATGTGTTTCTCCTCATGTGTGAGACCCAAACCTGTCGAATCCTGTTGCAGACACAGAGCTAAACACATCTGACCCCTGTTGGTCCGCTGACTTTTATAAAGTTCAGGACAACTAAGTTATAAAAAGCATTTCTCCCATCTAATCAGCGATTTAGGTGCAACTTGTAATGTGATAACTCGCTAATTATTAAACAGCCAAAAGTGTAATTTCTAGAGCGCAATTTAAAGACTCGTGTAATGCACTGTGTAAGGGTCATCTTATACCCTGTGCACCACTGGCAACATGTATTCCCTGTGTCAATAACAAGTGTTCTGCAGACAAATGAAGTTTGGATAGACTAGGAAGCAACTACGAGTTCTCTGAAGTTTTTTCACGTATGATATGTGGAAATTTGTGCATGAAGAAAAAACAGTTGATGATACTAGGTCATTCTTTGGCTCAGCAGGGATACGGGCCATGTAACTAGTGCTTTTTGCTATAGGCAGGGCTTTTAATGACAGTGGAGAAAGATATTAAGTTAACATGCCCTTTTTCCAAGCCCAATCACTAGTACATTCATATCCTGTTGGAGAGGCATCAGTCTTCAAGCAACACCATATTGAACAGTAAACATCAGCATCTCTCCATCGGCCCTTTGCTCTGGAAAAAGAGTCCCAGGCACAGGTATTGTTCAGAATCTCCCTCTATAATGCAGTGGCATCATCAAAATTACTTGATTTGACTTCACTTTGAGATAATGTATCACTTATGTCTTATTAGCAAAGGTGGAATAAAATAAAAACCTGATTTTTTTGAACCATGAATGAGAGCTTCTGTAGAAACCGTAAATCCTTTCCATGGTTTTGCATGAGTATGATGTCTTCAAAGGATTTACAATGCCACGGGGGGGGGGAAACAAACCAAAAAAAAAGAAGAAACATCAAAAACAAAAACAACATAAAATCAGTTCATCAAGAAGCTTTCACTTATGAAACCAGAAGCAAGTGCATGTCCAGAGGCATGTAATGCTGCATTTGTAGTTGAAGTGTTGCATCAAGTTGTAGCCTGAACGAGGCTGCAGGATTCAGGGAATGCAAGTCTTTGCATAGCACATGCTGCTATGCAAGTTCAGAGACGATTCAAAACACATAGCACTGCACACACTGGAAAAGAGGCTGGACCAAATCACAAAGAAAAGTGGGGGTGGGGAAAAAAAGAGGATACTGTCCGTGGTACTTTTAACACTACACAGCATTCCTGATGGAAAAATGACATACACAGCATTAAGAATGCTACACAAAATGGCATCACACTGTATATACACAATGCAGGTTAAAGAAGCTCATCTTCATCAAATGGGTAGAACTGATTATACTATCCTCCCTTTTTCATATGAGAACACACTGCAGTACACTGCAAGTTTTAATAAGCTGCATTATATGTCAAATACAGCTGCACAAAGAAGCAATGTGTTCCTGCACTTTTTGTGATGTTATAGCAGAGTGTGTATATACTGGTATAACTGTTGCTCCTGTTTTTGAGTTTTTGTGTAAGCCCACCCACCCCAAATGCTGGATAAAATATGTTATACTGATATATTGTCTTTTAGGGTTACTAAGTTTTTATTTAGGCAAGACTGCTTGGCGCATCTGTTGGGCAAGGGATGTGTTGCTCTTAAGTCTCTGGCTATGTGCGGTGCAGTTGGACGGGACAGTTCAAGCTGCCTCCAGTGTCATGTCCTTGTCCAGTTCTGTGACTAGATTGCCTCAACATAATTGGCTGGGTACAGTCCCTCTCGGCCATCTTCCATACGACCTCTACACCAGCCTTGCTCATCTTCATCCTCAGTCTTGATCAGTTCATCACCTGCGAAGGAAAACATACCTTTTTAATTAGCGCATTCAAATGTGTCAAATATCAAGTGTAAATCTGAATAGAAAACATCTTAGAAGCCATTTTCACTTTTTGTTAATATATTAGCAATGACCTTAATATGTTATATAACGCTAACTAAATGTAATATTGTTGGAGTAGTTTATTTTAATGCTGATGTAAAAATTACTGTAAACAAAGTAAAATATTTTAGAAATTCATTTTGTTTTCATCTTTATCAATTCAACTCAAGGAATAGTTCCACATTTTTCATTTACATATATTTGTTTTTTGCCATTAAAAAAAGTAAGAAGAGGGAAGAAAAATGAAAAAAATGGCCATCTCCAGAACTTAACAAAAGCCTGAAGTCACCCCTCATATCTTTATATATTAAGATGGAGAAAGAAAAAACAGGAGCAAGTATATACGACCTTTTGTCCTCCACACAGCCTCAACCCTCTTAGATCCTCTTGGTTTTCATGTCATTTCTAAAGTAGTCTTCAGTAATAGTTGTCAAGGTTTCTTGAATGACATTCTAAAGCTTCTTCATTGTGTAGGTGCAAAAATATCCTTTTTCTGAAGAAATGGGAACAAATCTTTGTTTAAGCCTACTTGTGTCAAAGTGCCTGAAGATACAGATTAGTTCGTTACTAAGTTGTCTACGTGTTTTATGTACTCAAACCAAATTTATTCATTTATCTCATGAGTTAGGTTAGTGTTCGCTGTAACAGACAAAACAATTCCATGAAAATGGAAAGGTTCAAGGACTGGATTTACAATGATTGAAAAAGTGAAAAATCTCCCATTATCGAAAGAAAAAAGAAAACCTTTGAATGGCCTTCAGAAATCCTGGAGAACTACTGCTCAAGACCACTCTAAAGGATTACAAAAAAGCCTGGCTGATGCGAATAATAACACAATAGATAAAGAAATGAGGAATGATTCAAAGTCTATTCACTTTGTGGTCAAATGTTCATAAATGATTACAGCTTGTTCATATTTCCACACTGAATTTTGAGCAAAGTTCAACATTTTTCTTGTCGTTTCCCAGACTGTTAGAACTCTGTTAGTTCATCTTGGTTCACACAATGTTATCTGGAAGTCTTTTTCACACAGACTGGAGACCAAAGTATAATGAAATCAAATAATCTGGCTACAATTTAGGCCTGGGCGATATGGCCTCAAGTCAATAACACGATATGTTGAGCAGATCATCTCAATAACAATAAATGGACGATAACAGCACTCTGGTGCACAGTTTCCATTCACCATCGATGCAATGTCAGACTGATGTACGGGTCCACAGCTCGACTCTCTGTTCTGTACATGCTGGGAATCACAGTTTTTGTAAAATATCTAATATGAATTAATTAAGACTGGGACCAGTGAGCAGTGACTGGGTAGCCCCCTTGTATTTTCTTTTTTTGTTAAAATATCGAATTTACTGATATGGGCAAATGATGTCAGTTATCATTGTAAATCTCAGTATCAGTAAATTTTCGATATATCGCCCACCCCTACTACAACTGAAAACTAAACAGTATAATGCCCACACAGTATGTAAAGAATGAGTCATCAGAAGCAGGAGGTTGAACAAACAGTATTCCCTTTGAGACAGACAGCCACACAATGGACTTCAAGTTGTCAGTATGAACATTTATGACACATCATGCTTATCAAGGAATCCTTTAGCCAATCAGGACAAAGCCTTGCAGCTGCCTTGATTATCCACATTTTGTTTATCACGTGACAAAGAAAAAGATAAAAAAAATGGACAGAATTTTGCATCAACTAACATGGACCTTGTAAAGTGCATCTGTTGTTTAGGCTTCAAATACATTTAGGTAAGTATCACTGAATGTAAACACAATCTCTGCTTACAAGAAATCTCCACAGGGCTCATCAAACCTTTATGAGGGTGCAGCAGAAGAAGCTTGATGAAGATGCACAGCTGTTATGTCTTCACATAGTTTGTCATTAAAGTCCCATTTCTGTGTGAACCTCTGAATCACTTTTTAAGACATTTTCCCCAAGAAGCTTTAGTTAATTGGTGGCAATTCCCTATAATTTGTTTTGGATGTAGCTATTATTGACTAATCACTGTTATTTTGGATAGATGAAGGGGGCTTTAGAGTAGACATTAGGACACTGTTGCTTGTTTTTGACCACCTGCATCATATGCTGCAGCTTATCATCCTCAGTCTGCATGATGGTAGCACAAATCCCATTACCTCTGGAACCTGGTGTGACCGTGAATAATTACCTGCTTTGAAGGTGAGCTCATCCTGTTCCTGCCCATCATAGTCATAGAGGGCACGCACACGGACCCCTTTCCCAGTGCTGGAGTCATCTTCAAATGAATTCCCGTTCCCACCGTTCTCGTTGCCGGAGTATGCAGCAGGCTGCTCATCATCGGACCACTCAGTCGAATACGCTTGGTTCTTGTCATAGCTGCTCACACTGGAGGAGGGAGATCATTTCATTTTGAATGGAATATCAAGCATTTTAGTGTTGAATTTGCTCTGTTGATTATACTAGAAAGTGTCTGAAATGAGTTTGTGTGTGTGTGAGTGTGTATCACTGATGTTCGAAAACTATGAAATTATATTTAAAATATATAATTTCACAATCTATGTCTCAGTGAGATAGGAAGATTTTTCTTGAACTGACCTGGTACGGTCACCAGGTGGAGCCACATGGTCAGTGCTTGGAGTGGGTGGGGCTCCGTCTGGTTTCTTTTTCTTTGGAGGAGCAGCGGCCTGGTCTGGGTTGTACTCCTGGTGAAATAGATGTGAAACAAAAACATGAACACAGAATTTAAAAAGGAAAAAAATAAGAGGTTTTATTTGCTTATATTAAGGTTCGATGTTGCACCTCAAATGCAGGCCAGTTCATGTGCATCCCTGGGCCGTGATTGTTGCTGAACCACTTCAGGTCCTCTTGTGTGTTTGCAGCCAGAATTGTGCGCTCCAGTTCTCTGTATATTGTGGAATAGCTGAGGAGAAGAAAAAAATGGGACAAATAGTGACAATGAAAGTGCCAAAAGGGACCAGGGGGTGCTGCCAATCTGGCAACAGAACAAATAGTGCAGCTCAAATTCTGGATTGAAAGAGATCCAGTGTTGGGTCATGAAAGGACTGAAGTGTCTCCCTAAATTTTCTACAACAGCTCAAGTATTTGGCCTGAATAATCCCTTCTTCTTTTTTTCTTTTTTAACCAAAATGTTACTGACAGTTTTTCCCAAATCGCTGCGATGTGTATCAGTAAAAAGGAACATTCATCTTGCTGTATTAATGTACGATTAGGTGGCGAAAATAATGGTCACTTACAAGTAATATATCGCTGCTATTTCAGTCAGTACTGGTGTGAGACAAGCGAAATAAAGTGTGAAAATAACAGAATAAATCAAATTGAGGGTGAATGATTAAACCAGTCAGCACCGTTCTCTAAAAACACAGAGAAGCCTGAATAATCAATGTCAACCAAAGTTGGCAGGTTTGTTTAAAGAGCTTGAAAAATCACTTTTCCATGGCTTTCGGCTTTGTTCGTTCCAAAGCAGCCCAGAATATGACAAGCATTCGCTCTGAACAAAATTAATTTAGACAGAAACGTTATTGACTGAATCATCAATTAATTAGTGCTTTGAATCAGAATTTTCATGAGAAGTACACGGCTGGTTGATACTTGTGTTGAGATTAATCAATCCGGAGTGAACTGTGCTGAATGTGATTTAAGACTAATCAAACTGATCGATTGGAATATTGTTTGTAGTGTGATTATTTTTTATTCAAATTAAAAGCATTCAATCCTTATTTATTATTTCATAACTTTTGTTACATGCACCCATGATGCACAGCAGCAGGCTATACTACACATTCTATCTGAGGATAACTTCTTAGGCAGGATATATATAAACGAAAGGGAGAAAAGGAAAGGCTGCATATGCCAAACGGCAAAGAAAAGATGTCTGGTTAGAAGTTAAAAATGCAACAGAGCCATGAATAATCTCACATGAGGAAGAAGAGGCCATTTAAAAGGTGCAAAATATAATATTGTTTTTCTATTATGTAGTACAGCTCACTTTGGCATTGCACAATGTGTGAAGTGGGCTTTTTTATTTTCCACTGCAGGTAGAACCACCTTGATGTAAGCAGGACATTTTTATCTTTTATTATCTTTTGGTATATTGTCTTTTGTCTGCAACTTAAATCAGATTTTTTTTTTGGACCAACCTTATGCCCTTGAAATATGTGCTTCTAACTCTTGCACTCCATACAATATTTACAATGATTGGTTTGCACTTCATTTTTTTATAGTTTGTATCTTGTTGTGTGTATTGTTGGGACCTGCCAAGGGACAATCAGATGCAAATTAGCTGTTAGGCTAACTCTGTTGCACATTTACATTTGTGTGTTTGTAATTATGTTCATTAATGTGCTCAATGTGCTAAACTGTGCCTTTTTAAAACAAATAAATACAATAAACCAATCAGAGGACTGTATTGTCAACTTTTAGTATCAGTTCAGCTCACACTGCCTATGTTTTCCTACTTACAAATAGCCAGGTTGCTATTTTCATAGTCTTTGCTATTATTTTGCTGTTTCTCCTACCGGGTAGAAGTCACAAGTGCTTTCACAATCTCCACGGAGCATAGGCCTGATGTGTGGAAATGATCAGATACCAGATGGATCAGATTGGATGGCACCTGCTCTGTTTCTTGACAATTAGAGCTATTCTAAACTTTCTAACACAACCTATGTCCGCGATGAAAAAACACCAAAATGTCAGTTTGGAAACAAAAGCCATCACCCCCATCGAAGTGAATGAGAAACAAGACCACTGAAGCCTAAAATATGCTCCAGTGAATTCTGCCTAAGTCTCTCATGAGGTGGATGGAAACCAGCTGACATCAGAAATCCTTGTCATGCTCTGTGGACGATCTGATGAAAGCTAGAGGGCCACTCCAAAACCTGCTTGAGACTGCTATGACAGCGCCCCAAACTCATTGCAGTGTAATAAGAATAGGGATGGGTTAGGGCTATCTGTTGAGCAGCGACTGATGTTTGTAATGAAATTATTTATTCTCCAAGCAATCACCAAATTTAGTCTTTTTCAGATTTGCTAACCTTTGGTTCTCAGTGAGGTTAAGGTGACGTTTGATGTCCAGCAAGGCCTCCTTGAGGAAGGTCAGCCTCCTGACTTCATGCTGCTGGCACTGGTCAAACACCTGCTCCATGCTCTCCATGTACTGCGGGGTGCACTTGTTCAGCTCGTCCAGGGACTTGTCATACTTCTCTTTAGCCTGAGGAAGAAAAGACACTTTAGCTTGAAGGCATGTTGAAAATAAACTATTTAACTTTAGATTTGTAAAAGGATATATAGTTAACTGTTCTCATACAGATAAAACCTGCTTTTCCACACATGTTGGATACATATTGGGAAATATCAACTTATGTTGATGATGTTAATCAGAAACTGCAAACATATTGATGAACAGCTATTTAAAATACCATCAGGTCACTGAAATACCAGCAAAATAAAGTATTTGGTGATCTGGTTAAAAGGAAATATTTTGAATGCAATAAAAAACCAACATAATTAAAACGTACAGCAGATATAATGCAGATCAGTGCAAAACTTGGTTTGTGACACAAATCAGAAGTTCTCCTGAGCAGCAGCATCTTTGTTGCTTTACTCGCCCGAAACTTAACAAATGACAAAATTTTAAATCCTTTACCTTCTGCATGTCTTGTTTGCATTTATCCACTTTCTCGTGGAGCTTTTTCTGCTGGTCTGGTGTGACAGAAGCTTCAGTCTTGCCATTGGCCTCTCGGGCTGCAGCCAGCTTCTCCTCCTTGCAGGCCATATGGTACGTTTTCTTAGCTGCCTCCATCTGCACGTCCAAAGACAGACATTGTCAGCATCACACGATACACAATCAATTTATCTCAAAACATGCTGTGATGTTTTTCCCTCCATAATAGATAATGATATTTCGTTATGTCCAGAGCCAGAGTCATATTTGGTATTTTAAATGAAAAAATCAGAGCAAACATTGCTCTATTTTAGAGATGGACGAGGTGGGCATGAATATCTAAAAATTTCAATATTAGATCAGTTAACCAATTATCATAGTAACAATTATAAAACTAATTCAAAGCCCATGAGGCTTTGTGCTTGTGGTAATTTAATTCATTGCTTTTTTTTCCATTATTCAATTTGAACTGGGTCCAGTTTAAAATAGCAGATATGAAGAAATGTGTAAGAGCTGATTGTGTTGATGTGACAGAACCAGTGCAAAAAAAATGCTTTTCCCCCTGCTTTTGAGCAGCCTGAACCTGTGCTGATACCACTTCAGAGTTGTTTTTTATTCTTTTCCTCATTTTTGCATTAAACATTAACTACACCAGCTCTGTTTAGGGCTCAGATTAAGTTGGAGTTTGTCTTTTCAGTCACCACAATCATGTCTACAGGTCCAGATGCAAGTGTGTCTTGCATCTGGACCTGCAGCGATTTGAAGATTTATTGACCATGAGTGAATTCTGTATCTGCTGAAACACAAATGGCTCTGAACTAGCACAGGAATAGAATGATCCCTTCCAGAGACAAAGGCTGCATCCCCCTCACCTCCTTGAGCTTTTTGGCCCATGGTTTCTGAGCCTTCTTGAAGCCTTCGTCTGCTTCCTTGGCCTCTTTGAAGCCTCCAATCATTTGCTTATGATACGCCTCCTTCTGCCAGTTCTTGACTTTCTCAACGTCTTCATTAAGCAGGTTGTTCTTCACATCTTGGTGCAGCTCACTCACTTTTTCTGCTTCGGTCATCACAGCCAGCCAGGCTCTCTCCACGGAGCCGTACTGTGGACCTGGGATTCATTACAAATAAAGGTAAAATTTGTTCCCCAGTTACTCTGTGGATTTGGGTGTTGAATTTTTTTATGAGACACGTTGATCATCAAACTGTTTGAATGCAGATTTGACAAACTTATATTGTTAAGTGCATTCATTTTATGGTTACTGTGCTTATTTTATTGGACCATCTTAAAAAGCTGACCTTTCTCAATAAGCCCTCTCCACCTCTTGGACCACGCAGTTAGCTGATCTCCGTAGGCTTTTTCTATCTTGGCACGTTCCTGCAGGCAGCCCATAAGATCATTGCAGAGCCGATGGCCATCATCAACTCTCTTGACAGCACGTTTGTAGTTCCCCACCTGAGCACAGAGAGAGAGAGAAAAATGCAAACGCTTACAGCTAATCTGACTATGAATATCACAGAAAACAAACATAGAAGATGCATTTCAATATGCTCATCTGAAAATGAATCACTCTCTTCAAAACGTTTTTGGTTTGGACATACGAAAGGAAGACAGGAGGGAATATTTCTCACTTGTGAAACACTGCGGCTTTGCTAACTGAACCACAGAGGAGCAAAGCCTGTGGTCTGCTGAGACTGGTCTAATCACAAGAAACATTGCGAGGTGACAGTCTGTCAATAATTCCATGACTGGGAGTCCGGACTAGCTGTATGGCACTGCTGGGACTGCTGCAGATCAACTCCGCCAAGTCAGCCACATTTGACTCTAAAGGACTTTTTCCAGATGAAAAACAGAGTAAGATCACAGAAATCTGATACAGACTGAGCAGAGAGTAAATGTAAACAAATCCATCTCTGTAGGCTATAATATTTTATTCATAACAAATTCTTTTTTAACCCAACAAATATTCTTCCTCACATTCATGACATTAGTTGCCATTTATAAAGGTCTTGCTAAATAGTGGGGCCAACTGCAAACCCTTCTATTTCTAACCATATAATTGTCAAATATCAGCAGAAGAACACTGAAATCTCCTGGGATTTTTGAAGCAGGTTGCAGGATTTAAGAAAATTGCAGAATTGTTTATTTTGCATCACTTTTTACATCTTAAAAAGAGCTATATGCCTTACTTATATTTTTCCTTTCAATATTATTTTTCATGTAATTGCTAGTTGTAATTAGATGCTATGTTTTGCTCTAAGAAAAGAGAGCAAGTGAGGTCTAAACTGACTGGAAGTCCTTTCATGTGGAAATATGATGTCCTGAACAGAATGAACTCTTTGATATTTTGCCTTGAACTAATGAATGATTCCACAGATGAATCCCCTTACTGATTTAATGTTTATTTTAATTATTACTATAATTATTCTTTGACGAAAATCAGGGGATCATTAAAACAATAATATGCCACACAACATCTTTTCATTTCAGTTTTAAATTCAAACAGAAACAATCCCCATCCATCCTTGCTGTTGGTATGGAAGGTGCATTTATACCGCATCACTACCCAGAATTATTTCTTCTCAGAATTTGTTTTATTTATTTATTTATTTCTGCCACCTTAAATGAGGCTGCTTTCAAAATGCAGTGGCAGGCTGTGAAGCTCCGCCTCCTTAGTGCCTGCAGGGGGCGTGAGCTCATGGTGCATGATGAAGGGAGGGTAGTGAAGGGGGTTTACTCGTGCCTGTGCATGTGTAGTTATGCAATGACATGGGTTTGTGTTTGCATGTGTACATGACAGCGTGCATGTGTGCGTGCATGCGCGCTGTGGATGCTTTAATCCTTTTGAGTGGTGTAATGCAGTCAGACAGATTCTCAGGAATGGATGACGATGTAGAGACAGAAATACCACAGGCCTTGTGTATGCATGCATGTGTGTGCGTGTGTGAGAGAGAATAGGGTGTAGAGACATATAGCATGTATAGCATCATGCAGGCAAAGCTCATGGAGTGCCTCTCTGAGATGTTTTCAAGCTGCAGAGCTGAACATGAGCTTGCATGTGGGGCTACTGTTTGTGATGAAAGCTGCAGGGAGACTGTGAGACAGGTGTTTAACCGTATGACTTTTGTCCTGTGTGACAGACTGCCAAATCACACCAACAACAACACGTAGGTTGACTGGTTTTACACATGAAAACACACCTGAGCTCCAGTATCTGCTCAGTAACTCCAAGCATGGTTGTGTTTCTAAAACTTGCTGAATAAAACGGAATCCTCTTTGATAGCAAAACGTAATAATGAAACATTTTTTGGGCATTTATAAATCATTTGCTGACCTTAGCTGTGTTGCTGCTACGCATAGGCTACATGCAGGTGCAAGTGATGAAAGGGTGCCTCTGAGCGCCTGATTACTGAGACTCTTTGTCTGAGTCTCTGTGGTTAAGAGCTGCAATACAAAGAAGACTCTGTACTGGGGGAATTCATTATCTCTAATTTGGTGGGTTTAAAGTGCACACACATTTGCTCACGCACACACGAACACACTGTCATGCTTCCATTACTTCAGAGGACATTATATTGGCCATTACATTGACTTGTATTAATTACTACATGTTTTTTGCAGCCAAAAACACTATTTGCCTACACTTGCCTACACAAAAACCTTAAATTAAACCTTAAGCCTTCTCAAATAAATTTATAGATGCGTAGATCTTTACAGTGTGTCTGTGTAAAGAGACTTTAAGCCCTGCAACATCATACAAGTACACACACACACTTGAGGATATCTATTTTATACACTTATATGTTTTGTATAGTTGCCCGTGATGATTAATCTAAAACCTCAAATACACAGGATTTACAGGGCATGGACTCATAGGAGATAATGGGACTTCTCAGAGAAGAAATGACTGTGATCTGTGGCTGTTTGAATCAGGTTCATATTTGTGATTGGCAAAAAAACTGGCAACAGGTGAACGTTGTAATTTCCAAAACATATGCTGGTCTAATTTATGTTTAGTTAATTGCAAAGTCTTTCATTTCGAGCACTTTGATCAACATCTGTTGTTTTTAAATGTGCTAATAAATAAAGTTGATTTGACTTGACATAAAATACAAATGATCAAATATCTCAAATCTGCTCAAAACCCAGGGTAAAACTAAACAAGACAAAAAACAGCGGTAGATATCGTCTCACTCTTAGCAAGACAGTAACACACATCTAACCCTCCTCTGCACTTAAACAATTTCCCTCTGCAGTTTGTAAGTGTGCAAACAACATGATGGATGATCCTCCATGTTAACATCTTCTGGGTATGAAAAAGACCAATTCCATTTAAGAACTTGTAAAAACATCAGATAGACTCTATCATAGTCATGGTTTCAGGGGTAACTCCTTGATTTCTAGGACAAAATCAAAACTATGAGAGGTTGAGAAGTTGTGTTGCTGGTTGAAAGTCCATGAGAACAGGCATGACAGTGTCTCTTTACCTCCCAGAAGCTGTCCATGGTGTCGTCAGCACCTGCACATTCATCGTAGGAGCCAGACATTTTCCTGGATGTGGCAAAGCACTCTAATGACTAAACCTGTCCTCTGCAGCAGAGCTGGGTTCCTCATGCACTGAAAGAGACCAAGAGAACAACAACATGAGACAGCAGCACCAGACAATTATGGAGACAAAGTGGCGCAGTGAGCTGGCCTCTGTGTAACATCAATGTAGCAGTTTTCCCTGATAACTGGAGGGAAACTTTCTGTGTGGGAGGTTTCTATTTGAGAAATTTATAATAATGAGATAAAAATAGTTTCCTCCACCAAGCACACAGCGCCGTTCCCCAGGGGAATCTTAAGGGGCATCTTATATTGGTGTGTCCTAGAAAAGACGTTAGAGTGAGTGGAGTTTCACACAGCTCTGACCCTGAATCTCTCCATGATAAAAACCCTAGCTCTTTTGGCATATTTAATCTGGGAGATAACAGAAAACACACACACACAGTACAGATGCATTAAGTGAGCCCACCTAGGAATACCCTTTGCATGCAAACACACTGTAGTTGTATCCTTGAAGCAAAAACAAACATTGATAAAAAAAACGAAGCCACGCATTTTTATGTCTCTATGAGTCCTTTTATTATCTCCTTTAATCAACAATCACTTGCTTAGCTCTACAGTTCCTCCTGCAGTTTCTCAAACATTTAAAGCGATACATATTTATCTGTTTGACATGTTCAATATCTGACCACCTAGAGTAAAAACAAAAGACTCTGCTCTCTACTTTAATGGTATTGAACCGTTTCAAGCCTAATCCATTTTTCTCTCATGTCTAATGCCTTTCCCCTGACAGAGAGTTCTTCATTGCACTGCAACAAGCAGTACAATGGATTTATAGAAAAAGCATGCAACAATAATAAGGCTATGTTAAAAAAGTTCCTGGCAGACATGGTTTATTAGTCTTTATAATTTGGAGTGGATTGTGTGGAATTGTCATTATTTTAATTCTGCACATACTCCAACATTTTTCTATCACATTTTCAATTAAAAGGATAAAGTTATTTGAAAATTGCTATTAGTATGCACAGAACTGAATCTGTAATGGTCCACTGTGCTGGATGGAGGTCAGTGAAGATGAAAGATGGCTCGTGGCCATTTCAGATTAAAAACTGAGTCAGCAGTCTACAGTCGAAATATTAGCACAGCCCTTCATGGTTCATCCTCCAATCTCCTACTATGGTCTAGTACAAATTCCTGCAACATCCTTTATCCCCAAAATGACTCATCAAAGATATCTTCTTCTACTAGGCTCAGTAGGAAGTAGGCTGACTTCACGTCCTTGATGCAGAAATAACATCATAATTGTTCTTGTAAAAAGAATTTGTCTTGAAACAGCTGTGATCTAATATAGGGAAATTATTCTTATCAGGAAGCTTAGGAAGGACTGATCAAAACATATTCTGGAGAAACATTTACACCCTTCGTGATTGGTTGTGGTTGCAAAAAGAAAGAAAGGAGTCAAGTCCAGCTCTCTGCAGCTTCCCTGCAGAACCCTGAATGATTTAGTCAAGCTGCGTTTTAATAAAGCCCTTGGTTACTATCATACCAGTCAGTGAGTCTCTGAGCAGTCTTAGCGCTCATTTACTGACTATTTGTAACAGTGCACTCTGTGCTAGTGTAAGCAGCACTGCATGTGTTTTAGTATTTTACCATTACAGATGAAAGGAGCTGCAGCAGGGTATTTTTCAGATTTTCTAAAAAGCTTCTCGGCTCTAATCATTTACCCATTTTCTACTATATCGAGACTTGCTCTCCTATAATGTCTGAAACTTTGTGTATTTACAAGTTGAAAACTTGTAAACCAGAGCAGTCTAATCAATTATTAGAAAACTTTTCTCAGTCGTGACATGTTTGGTGAATGAACATAGCCAATACTGCATGTAACTACATGGAAAACATCAAGGTTCAATGAAATAGAATATTCTAACATTTAGCTTAATGTATTAATTTAACAGATTAAATCATAAAACTTAAAAGGGACAGTGTGTAACTAATTTGGCTTTTAATTTGGCTATATTTGCAAAAATCAAGTATCACTTTTATAAATGCGTATTTTATCTTAGTCTATTCACAATCGTATCCAAATGAAAGTGTTGTGGTAGCTTAAAATGAGTTATTTATAAATACATAGGTGGCGGCGTACACAACTGATAGCTGCCATGTTGCATCGCCTTCTTTGAATTCAAAAGCCAGAACGGGACAAACTTGTTAGCCCTACACATTTTAGCTGTGAATCCCTGTATCTTGTCGGTGGAGGAGGAGGAGAACGAAGAATAAGTAGCTGACCACGAATCGTTAAACTTTCCGGTTTCCATTGAAATGGAGGACCATCCATAAACTTTGCCCCGTGAGAGGGAGGAAAAATAACCAAGAAAAGAAAAAGGATTAACAACCGGGAGAAAACAAGAGTTTACATCGGCGTAGTGTTTACCAGATAGAGATAATTCATTAGGGAGAGGGACATGAAAAAACTGACGTGAGGCTGCAGCTCTCTGCTGGACTGTTTATTTTAGCGGTATATTAGAAACAGGGCAGGGTAGTTCAGCAACTACTTTATCCTCCCGTTTGGTCGGATCATTTACCGTTATTTGCTACGGCAGAGACGGCTAATCTATTAGCCCACAGTGGAAAAGGTCCGTTGCTACGTTACAGCACGGGATCTTCCTCTTGCAGTGCAGACAGGTTCACTGAACCCTGCTTTCCTGCCTTTACCTCTCCCTCTTCCTCTCCCTCTCACTTCATCAGATCATCTCTGAGTCTATAGGTCACAAAAAACGATTTCACACGATGACATTAGCTATTAGCAGTAGCTTGATACCAGATACATGGAGGGCAGGCTTGTAACTTATCGGCATCAATAAGGAAACAGATTTATATCATTCTGTGCCTCATCACCTGACGGGGCACTCCAACTTGCGCAAGATGTTGACTTTTTCACATTTATGACTTTCCACCACTTCCGTAGTAAAGTGCTTAAATGGCGAGGCGCCAGAGACCACCGCTTGGTTGTTTGGATTCAATTAACGCACCACTAGATGGGAGTAATTATTACACACTGGGGCTTTACACAGAAAATTTAAATAGGCTTATGAGGTTTCCTTCATAAATCATAAATCAGCATGGGCATTTATTATTAGCACATTTAGTTTATTATGTAGAGTCCCTCTAGCATTTGATTAACTTTAGCTTTGTAAATGCTTATGTTTGCAACCTAAGAAGGTATAATACTGTAACAGTAAATGTTCACAAAAAGTGGTGTATGAACTAAACTACTGTAACTTCTGAGTGTGACTGCTATTTGATCACTTACAAACATAGCTTCAATGTGATGCAACAGCTCTAGCCCTTAGCTTAGCTTTGCCAGAAACAGTATGGCTTAGCATAAACTGGAATGTGGACCGACTTCAGGCAGCAAATCAAAGGTGACAAATCCATCTTTACAGCACATTGAAAGCTGATTATTTAACATCCATTAATTTGTTTTGATGTGCAAAGTCCCAAGTGGTGATTTCTTGGTCTTTGACCGACAGTGTGCTGGACTAAAAGGACTGGTTGTAGCACCATATTTGGTAAACATACACAAAAGTGGAGTCAATCTTTTCATTTAACTCTAAGGAAGAAAGTTTACAAAGAAGGCATGAAATCTTATGTACGGTAACATGATAAACTTGACTACTTAAACTATTTTCTAATGCATTTAAAGTTGAAGTTTCTCGATATTTAACTGTGTAATATGTCTACAGTATATGAAGCAAGACAATGTCATGCAGATACCAAGTTAAGTAGTCCTAAAGTAGCATTTCCTAATCCCAACAACCGACATTGGTCCAGCTACCTGTCCATCAACTAAGTCGCCCAATAAGCCCATGACTACAATGGCTATTAACATCAAAGCCATTTAAGCTCTGGCATGAAGCCAGAATCCCAGAATGAGCTTTATTTAGCCAAAATTCACACAGCTAAACAAGATGCTTATGTTTGAGAAGAATGATTCCTTGATCATGTGTCCACATATTTGCTGTGACAGAGAAACCCCAACATGGGCTATCTTGCATCACTTGGGATGAGAACTTCTGAAGAGAGATTTATTCAAAAATTTAATGATCAGTCATATTAGCAATATGAAAGTGTGGACACAAATGTAATCAACCTTAGATTATGAAGTCAGGCAGCACAGAAAACATGACTTACAAGACGAGATTTTGGTCCATTGTGGGACAGTGCTGTATTTCCCATGAGATAGAGGGTCTCACACTCCAGTTATTGAGGTCAACCTACCTCAATGACTGTGAACACACCTCCAATTCCCGGGAGTATTAACTGGTGAGGGAGCTATAGTAAAAGCATAATTATTTGTAACATTGCTTCAAGTAGTGTGTAGACAACAGTGAAGAAGGCATGCGTGTAATCAAAAGAAACATGGGAGAAAATGCACTTAGAGATAAAAAAAAATTGAATAACTGTTGTTCTGTGCAAGAAACATTTATCTGTGGGGATGTATCCTTCATTTTAAACCCATTCACTGTCCAAAACACTTGCTGACAAAGCAATCCCTTCTGTAATCTTAAGTCTACTAGAAGCCTGCTGCGATTGCAGTGAAAATGTTGATGTCTAAAACTGACAGAAATCCAAAACATTTGTGCATGTTCTCGTATCTAAGCATTTTCCTGCACATCCACTTACCATGGTTGGCTTCATCATTGCAAAAAAAATAAAAAACAAAATAAAAAATCCACAAACTTGGAATCAGACAAATCTTCAACAACAGATTCCTTGATGATGTAGGATTTTACAATTCAAGTATGTCCGTAACTGGTCAAAAAATAAAAGATTTGTTCATTTTATTTTTGCAGCTTTGACCTCTGGGCCCAAAGTAAACTCAGAGCAGACGATAAGTCTGACCAAACCAGCGTGTCTCAGAGGTTGAGGGATAATCCTGCCGAGTGCCATTTGAATAGCTCCAAAGGGGGGGGAGGGAGCTCACCAGGAAGAAGAGCAAAGAAGCTGATATGGCGACTGGGATAGAAAGACAAGAAGTGGGATGAGGAAAGCGCTGTTGTTGTGAAACTGCATATGCATCAACGTTTACTTTCTACAAGTTCTAATTACTTTTCATAAACATTAAGATTTTTTGTAAAGCATTACTAGAAAACCTATAAATGAGCTCATAACATAAATACATACTGATGTACCTCATGAACATAAAGGCCTATAATAGAGTAACACACAATGGGTGATCCTGGGGACAAAAATGTACTTTAGTCAGAAGGTCCAATGTTGACAGGCCTTTAAAAGCACTGAATGGGGAACCACAACACACAAAGTAATCTTGTTACTGTAAGAAGATTTCAGTGAGATGAACTAACTTTACTCCAGCACATCACCAAGCTCACTGTCTCCAGTCTGATTAAACAAAAGAAATGCATGAAGAGAAAGTTAACACTTAAAACTAACCGAGTTTTTAATGGTTTGTGATAATATCACAGGTCAAACATAATTAAAGGAGAAACTAATAAGCTGCTGTTTTATACAGTAGGAATATGATGTTGACTGTTGATTGTCTTTGATAAACACAGCACGTCATCCCCTTAATGTCTCAGTGAAAGAGGACACACAAGGAGAGAGACAGTGGGAGGTCTTTCATACGAGATTTGCCAAAGAGAAAGTGAGGGTGAGGAGGTGAGATGGAGGGAGCAAAATGACAGAAGTAAGGAGGAGGGACAAAGGCTGTGAGATAGTACAGTAAGCCGGGGCCATATTGAGAGCTGGTCAGGCAGACATGCTGTTCCTGAGTGGAACAGAGAGAGCCATTGGGCCAGAAAGGCAGCAGAACACATCAGTACAGAGATGTGATTCATCTCACAGTGTAGGGCAGAATAGGCGGGTTGGTGGATGTTGCCAGGAGACAGAGCTGCCTTGTGCAGCCTTCATACACGTCGTAACAACTAAAGCTGTCATAAAGCTTGTCATGTGACCAATGCTTTAGACAGGACCAAGATGGCCAGTGACAGTGTGTCAGCGGTCCATCGCACAGTCAACTACTGGGAAGCTCCAAGTAAGAGCATGCAACAACATGCTCATGAGTGAAACAAGTGGATTATAAGTGAACAATAAACTAAAAGTGAGAAGTGAAAGCTGAAGAGGAGGGACTTCAGAGCAGATGCAGTAACCAGAGCTGGATGAATAAGACGCCGAGCAATAAAAACAGGAAGAAAAGGAAAACCAGGCAGAATAGTTTTCCTGTTGTGACCATTGACTACTGTGTGCCCTGCAGACTGCTAGTTAGGGCATCAAATATCAGAATCAAATATGAACTGACATGTGGAAGCAGATGGGGAGTCTGCTGCAGTATTTAAAGGCAAAAATGCAGCCCTCGTCATCTCTCTTTCCACCTCCAGCACACTGCTCACCTATTGCCATCAGAGGAAAGCAACTCAAATGGCTGCATACACACAATTTAACTTATAAATAACCATAACAAGTGCTTTTCTGATGTCAGAAAGTTTTGAAAACCTAACAGAGTAATATTATAGACATCACTGTGTGTCTGTGAGGCTGAGCTTAAAGGCACAGCAGTGCTTTGAGATGGCTAACATAACAATATTTAGTAGGTATGATGCTGACTATGTCTACTATCATACTTTAGCACACAGCTTAGTAAAAAAAAAAACTCTAAGAAATTAGACCAATTGTAATTAAATCAGAGCAGATTTAGAAAGATTTCAACTTCCCAAAATGAACACCTTAAACCACATTAAACCAAAATCGCAATGACACACAGCCATGAATTAACATTATGTCTCGCAATAAAAAAACAACAAAACAAGTGTAACACAGCAGCGGACAGAGTGTTTAATGTAGAGCTTGATCAGATTTTAACAGACACTGGATGCCTCCTAGAGGCAAACTGAGTCACACACAAATTGATGTGGGTGGAACTGCTTCTCTCTTACAACAGCATTCCATATTAAATCAGCAAATTGATAATATATCATACACTTGGTATGTTGTCATAAACACAGGGCAGGTTCTGGCTAAACACATACAATTTCAGATGCTAAATATTGTAATAGACTGCATCTCATTGCATGTTGGCCTTTACCTGGGAATGCAAACTGTGCGGGTCATCACTTCAAACAAACAAGCTAGGGATGACTCAGCTATCTGATCACATATGCCTCAAGCGTTGCTTTGGGTTGCAGACAAAAGTCCTTGCTCTAAGAGCAGAGAGCTTTTGTTACACATTTCCCTTTTTAATCAATATACATATTTAAAATAAAATAAAAAATTGGGGGGATACTTTTCATTCTGTCTTATATTATCATACAGAGGCTATATCATATATACTTTAAGTAGAATTAAAGGAGTCATCACCCGGAAATTGCACTTTTTCAAGTTAAAACATGTGTATCGGTGTTGGGGCGGTATATT
>JAOXYM010000014.1:6701663-6718767 GCA_028567055.1 Leptatherina wallacei | reverse complement strand
AAATGTTAAGAATTGATTGAAAGTAAGTTTAAGGGAGAATGGATAACCAAATATACCAGGTGATGACTCCTTTAAGAAGAAAATATTACTCCATCATCAAAAATGGTCATTTAAAAGCCAAACAATAAGGCACAAAATGCATATTTCCTTGCTTCCAGAGGGGATTGAGAAAGAATGATATCCTTTCCTTTCATAAAGGATGATCCGGTGTTTGCTACGCTAAAGGAAATAATAAAGGAATTAGTGAAGCTCCTTTTCTTAGCATTTTAGAGCATTTAACCAGGCCTTGTCATGGCTGCTACTGGGATAGTTAAAGATCCTTTTCCTCAACTAGGAACCTTCCAAAGCAAATGTGTTGTTTGATAGTGGTGTAACTCATAGAGTGTCATTGCACAGTTCCCAGAACAACTGAACAAAGCAGTGAAATGTAAATTTTTAAAAAACAAGGAACTCCAGATCAATGATTTACGTAATTGATTTATCACTTCTTCTAGCCACAGGGAGGTCGGAGGTCAGAGTCAGCTCCAGGTCACATGGAGCTGATGGAGGCTGTCTGGTGACAAACTGTGCTGTCTGTCACCTGACAGCCAATAAAACAGTTTCTACTCAAGTTTGACATCTGCCGTAGAAACATGACCATTAAATGTCACCACAGAGTGGAGGCTGTGACTTCCCTCAGCTTGCTAAGAAAATTGTTTTAAAAAAAGAGAGAAAACTACTATAAAAATCCAACTATTAGTAATATGATGTTTTCTCTCTTGACTCAGTTGATCCAAATCAACTAATAAACACACAGTCTTACTTGACAGAAGCCAGGATAAGCTCTAGCCCCCAGCAACCCTGTATTGCTCCATCACCTCACAGCCAGAAAGTGTGAGTTTGCATGTTCTCCATGTGTATATGTGACTTGTTTCTAGATACTCCAGCTTCCTCCCACAGTCCAAAAAATGGGTGATTCTAATTTCATCCCAGGAGTGAGTGTGAGGGGTTGTTTATCTCATTTGTCTTCATGTTGGCCCTGTCGTGGATGGGTGACCTGTCCGAGGTGTAGCCCACCTTTTTTGGTTCACAACCCTGAATCAGATTAAACTGGAACAGAAGTAGATGGACAAATGATGCCAAAGATGGGGAATGTTGCAAGATTTGCAGGTAACTGGTCATAAAGTGCTAGACATAAAAACTGAACTAATCTTGGTATTCTGTGATGAAAAAAGTCAGAGGATCATCAAAGCACTTGATTAGTACATCTAAATGTGATTATACTGCATGTGTAGTGCTGATGATCAGACACACACTAAAAAAGCACAAAAGTATAGCAAAACTAGCTCAAAACTAAATATAAACATGCTAATTTACATCACTTTAAAAAGTATTTTGTTTACCATGCTCACAATTCAGGTCACCCATATAAATTACTTCACAATTCAAATGCAAGGTATGGCTAAAGGTGAAAGGAGAACCTTTAGTTATTTTTCCTAATAAACAAAAATAAAGTGACCAAGGCCTGATTTAGATAAAGGTGGTATAAAAAAAAAAAAAAAAAAGAGCTACTCGAGAAAGGATTTTCCCTTATTGAGATAAACAGAACAGAAAAATGAAAGCTCAGTGATCGGGCTAAAAGATAAACTCAGTTGCTATGGTTAAGCTGAATATTTTGGTTTATAGCCATATTAGTGGCTCAGCATTGTGACCAACACCAAAACAAAGTAAGAAGAGATATTTGTTATTCTTTTCTTCTTCTTGTATTCCTTTTGGATGTAGGGATGTCTAAAGACCCCCAGAAGACAGCAGTCCTTTCAGTTTGGAGAGACATGGAAGAATTGGGTTTACTACTAAGCCAACAACTACTTGTAACAAGGCCAGAGAAAAGTGAATATGTGCCACTAAAAATGACTTAAAGGTGAAAAGTTTCACAGCAGTTTTGAGTGAGTGTTGGATTTGGTGATTTTTTTACACTGCACCACTTTTGCATTAGAGAATTAGAAATAAAGATAGAACGTGTTTGTGCTGTAGCAACCAGGCTCTTCATTCGTTTCCTATCAGAATTCCTCTGCTTCTCCAATTTCAAACTGCAGGCCGACAATTCTTAAATACTACATACATCCATACTTAAAAAAAAACAAAAACTTAAAAATATCTTTAAGAATTGCTTCACATGAATTCACATGATGTCACATCTGCTTCATTTGTTGTGTATAACATGAAGTGGTGGTCAACATACCTCACTGTTGACCAGAGTGTGAAAAACACTGGCTGTTTCAATCAATCAAATCAAGGTAAAACTGATCGAGGTTACTTCAGGGTTTTTTGTGAAGCCATAAAAAAGGAGAGCAAGCCAAGGATTTTACTGAAAGTACCCAAGAAAAGTGGCTTTTTCATTGGGATCAAAAGGAGCCGAGTCAAAGAATGCAAAAGTTTGCTGTTGTCTCTTTGTTAAAGGTTTTTAAATCTATTTACTTCAGTATGTTAGGATCCCTCTCTGTTAGCTTCTGGTATGTTTTGGGGTAAATTAAAACTCATTGGATGATGAGGACCATAGCTACTTCCTTCTTTTACTCGTCAAAATTGTGGTTGCTAAGCAAGACGACAACACATAGGTGGCGCTAATTTTAAAATGACGTTTTTGTTTCATTCACCATGATGTCCAAGCAATATTAATTATGAAGACAACGTAGACTGTACTCTTACAAAGAGTGGAGGCCATGATAGAGTGAAACAACCAGTTGCAGTTTGCTTACACTAAACACATGCAGCATGCATAACAATGCTATAAAATACACCGAAATACATACTTATATGAGCAAAAACAATGGATTTATTATGAAGGGTCTTAATCCCAACTGCTTATGCCCATCCACACATGCAGAAGTTAAGCTTCTGAGCTTTTCCATGCTTTCATTTTCTTGGCTGTGAAGCTCATCTGCAGATAGTTCAAGATATTGGTTAAGTGAACTGATTGGCATTTCTCCAATTCTAAGCAAAGCCTTTTCTTGGATAACATATAAGAATCTATGCTATCATATAGCGTAACGTTTTAAAGGTAAATAGTAGTGAACTCAGACACATGCATTTCACCGTAGGTATGAACTGTCTCACACACGCTTTGTGTTGCGATTTAAAGCAGTGTCCCGCATGCTGCTGCAGTGGTTATGTAACTATCAAGTCTCTTGCCACAAGCCACTTGGTGACAGTGTGGTGAAGACAGGGGAAAAAAAAAAAAACGGTAAGGGGAGGGTGGAGAGAGATGGACAGGAGGAGCAGAGAAGAGGAAGGGAAGGCAGACATATTGTGATGGGTGGTGATGGAGGAATGCAGCGGCTCTTAGATGGAGCTGAGAGGATGGAGGCCCTGGTTCTACACCAGTTTCTACTGATGTCCAGACAGACAGAGAGAACGGTGGAGGGAAAGGAGAAAATGAGCGATGAAACTGTAAATCACTGAATCCAGCTCTTCAAACACAACAGCCTTCTGCCTTATTATCATGGAGCTGCCAGATGCTGCTCTGAATACTGATTAGCTGCCTTTTAAAACAAAGCCTGTACATGTGTGTAGGTGAATATATGAGAAGCAGAGGGAGCGGAAGTAGTGAAAAAGAGTGAGAGAGTTACAGATCATTTGAAGGCTATTTAAACCCTTGTGGTGCTTTTTTTAAAATAAATAAACAAAAAAAAGAAAATATCTGGCATTTCTTAGATTAAATGAGAGCGTGAAATGAAACCGCCCTTGGACTCATGCATGCTAATCTGGACATGCTAACATCCTTCCAATAGCAATGTCATTGCTTAAAGCTTGTTTTTGTTTACACCAACTTCATTTAAAAACTGTATTTTCAGTGATAAACACCGCAGTCAATGATCCGAATGTCATAACTGTTCTAAGTTGCGTACTTGTCATGCAGTGTTATTGACATGTAGGCCTAATGTTGAATTGTCATACCAAATGGTTTATTACATAAACAGATCTTGAAAAAGAGAAGTTCACTTCCTCATGTCTTGAAAATAGTATTAAAAAAGGACAGGGGCTTTCAATTGATACAACACAATTCCAAAATAGATGGGACGCTGTAAAATGTAAACAAAAATAGCAATTAGTGATTTACAAATGTCAAAACCCAATGTTTAATTTGCAATAGAACATAGAAAGACTATTGAATATTTAATGTGAAGCATTTTACTATTTCATGAAAAATATTAGGTTTTCTTGAATTTGATGGCTGTGTCGCATCCTCTGGTGCTGGATCCCTGCGGTGAATGTTTTCCATTTTTGTTTGATTTAGGATTCTAGCTGCTTCATAGTGCTGAGTTTATGGGTTTATGTGCAATATTATGCATTTTATGATGCACAAATGTTTTCACTTGGTCAAAAGTCTGTACTGCAGGCAGGTTAGCAGGCACCTAGACTCTTCCACTACAAAGCCATGCTATTGTAACAGGTGCAGAATGCTGTTAAGCACTGTTTTGCTGAAATTTGCAAACCCTTCTCTGAAAAAAAAACAACTTCTATATGGAAGCATAAGTTGCTCTAAAACCGTACCTTTCACTGTTGATGGAGCCTTTCTAGTTTTATAGGCACTAATGCACCTCATACTTGCAGAGCGTGCTGCTGAGTGGCTAGATAGTCCCTTTCCTCTTAATTTGTCATATTCTGGAGAATATGGCAAATTCTTTCCTTAAAGAATAACAACAACAAAAAAGTTCTACCACAGAACATTTTTCCACATTACCTAATTTAATTTCAAATGAGCTTTGACACAGAAAAGACAGCAGTGTTTATGTATTATGTTCACACAGACTTCTTTGTTTGCATGACAGAGCTTTAACCTACATTTCTACATGGCACAGCAAACCATAATCTCTGACAGTGATTTTTTGGAAGTACTGCTGAGCCCACGCTGTGATTTTGATGACAAAATCATGCCTGTTTTCTAATGCTGTGCTGCCTGAGGACCTGAAGATCACAGGTATCCTGATTTTTGGTTGAGTCCCTTGCAGGAAGAGAAATCTCCAGTTTCTTGGAACAATTTGATGTCATATACTGATGAGGGAATATTCTTAGTCGTCTAGTTATAGAGATGAGAAACAACTTCTTTTTTTCTTTTTTCTTTTTTACAGATTACTAAATCTCTGCTCATTGGTACTTTATCTTTGCTCATGAGAGTCTCTGCCTCTTTAAGATGCTTTACTTAAACCCAATCATGCTTCTGAACTGTTGCAAATGTATTTGTTTAGTTGTTTATGTTTCTCCAGCTGTTTCTGTTTAGTATCACCTTCGTTTCCAGCCTTCTGTTGTCCCCATTTAGACTTGTTTGAGAAGTGTCACTGCCAGGAAATTCTAGATAAGCTATTATTTTTCATGATATAGTACAATGTCTCAATTTTAACATTTGATACGTTTTCTGTGCACTGTTGGATATACAATATTGGTTTATGAGATTATTTAGGAGACTTTTTCTTAACCACCACTTTATCTCAGAGATATGTAAACTGATGGATAGGGACATTTTTTTAAATCAATATCTGGATTATCATATAATATTTGGAAAGATGCCAATCAGTCATTTGAACTGCATTTTATTTTCATCTTTGTCAGGTTACACATGTTCCCATTTCTGGTAAATCTTCTTTGAAAACCATTCTGGATTTTCTTTTCTCTTTTCTAACATTGCCATTCATCTTATCTTACATCTTCAAAATGTGGAAAAAAGGCAGAGGAAACTCAGCTACTGGCTGATTATTTTGTTCCCAGTGAAAAAGCAAGTGACTGTAAAACTACGACTCGAATCAGAACTGAATAGCAAAGATCAAGGGCTTTCACTTGGACTGAACCTTGCAGGGCTTACTGTGTTCACTCTGAAAGCGACTCATTTGCCATTTGACAGGCTTGAAGTTGAGTTTCAGCACTTGAAAGCAAAAAAATCTATCTCTGAAATCCTGATCAGATTGAACCAAATACAGGCACGGCTAAAAGCAGCTAAATAAAACCAGAGCAATCTTTAGCTGTTTCTATACAGTTCATCTGCTTGGCACACACCTCAGCCTTCTTGGAATGTTTATAAGGAGAAGTCTTTACAACAGAGTTGGCCAAATTGGCTTGTGGAGAGAGATATATATCTATACCCAATCCTGAGCCAAACTAATACTGATAATTGCTAAATAAAGATGCAATAAAATAAATAAATGTGGTATAAATGTCATTCAAGAGATGAATAACCAGCCTGAATGCATCTCCCAGCTGGCACCAGGAAAAGAGTAACAACCAATAAGATATTAAATCAGCCTAATTTTTCAAAGTTTCTAGGCCAAGTGAAAGGGCGCAGCTAAGTTTATATAATAAATTCATCTACTAACCCTTTGATGCAGCTACAACTTAGCTGTTTGCAGTTTCCCTCGCTTTCTCATTAACAAACTTTTCCTTTGATATGCAATAATTCAAGAATAATGCAGATGCATTTTTGCCTTTACAGTGAGAGAGGAATCGTACAATGACAGCAAAAAATGGGGCAGGAAAAACAGTCAGTAATTTCAATCATTTGTTTCTGACTTGTCAGAAATTTCACCTCAACAGCCAAAACCCTAAATAATGCAATTTTGAAGTGGAATGAAATGTGGAGAGTTGTATCTGGACTGTATCGATGAGGGTGAAATTCCTTTGCTTTATAGTTTTGTTGCTCATATTTCTGCTAAAATCATGAGCATACTTTATCAGTTTAGAAAAAAACCCTCTAGATATTCTTTTGACATAGCTTCTTTTCCTCATTTTAAAGTGCACAGATCTCTGGAGAAGTATTTTTAAACTGAGCTACCCTGTACTGATGAGCTTCCTTGTAAATATAAACAGGCTGCGTTCATAAAGCATCCGCTTAAATCCCCTTGCTGCAGCAATACTGTGTCATAATGTCCACAAAAATAAAGAGATCAAGCAAGAAAAATCAATAACTACCCATGAGTTATGATTCTTCCCTGTGAGACAGTGGAGGTTCTCTGCGTGAGATAATAGTAGTAAAACCTGCATGATCTCTTTTAAAAGACAAAAGGTAAACAATATGAAATTTTTAACAGTCAAAGTAGTTAGAATAGGATATTTGCTGGACCAACTCAGAAGCTGAAATGCAATCCTACAATAGAACTGTTATGCTATATGTAATGTTAATCATGCTGCTAATTCACATGTACAGTGATCACAACTCCAGAGTGGAAGAGCCTCAGATAGATAACAATCGCCTGCCCTCCAGTTTGCCTGCTCCACAGACTGAGATACCTTCATGAAATATTAACACCACTGACAAAGAGCTATTAATTACTACAAGTGCTGCGTTTAACATAATACATTACAGAAACTGTTCTGAAAAAAAAGGGGCAGATCTGAGCTCATGCTGTCGTCCCTCTGGCATCCTCATAGCATCAGACTTAAAACAGAAATTCTAACAAATAGTGATTTAGACAAACAGATGGATCAAACAAGGACGGCTCACCTTCTCCACCAATGGGAGGTCAGGTTTCCATAAACCTTAGAAAGAGCTGTTGGTCCCCTGCAGGAGATCACCTGTGGGGATAAAAGCACAAAATGTTTGGGGTCAGGCAAGAGAAAGCTAAAAGTGCAGCTGATTGCTCTTAATGAAAATAAATATGGAAATGAGCTCAGAGTGTATCAGTGTACTTATATTTATCTTCACATCTTCAGACAAAGATATCGAGAAATTAGATGAATTTAATTTTGAAGTATTGGACACACGGGATAGATTAGTCAACTCTGACATGGAGGGGGAGCGGAATATCAGCTTACCTGCTTTACTTGTAATTCCACACTACACATGACTGTACCACTACTTCACCTCCTGGACTTCTATTAGTCTATGCAATCTTTTCAGAACATTAAGTGAGGACAAAATGTCATAATGTTTTTCATTTACCAAGAGAAAAATATGATGCTTTGCTGCTATAATTTGTTTAATCACATTGTTGTAAATTATACTAAGAAAGAAATCTATGGCAGGCAACAGCTCGCCCTCTGGCTAAAAATGTGATGGTTATATTAATCTTGATTGGCAATCAGCAATATTATGAGCAGTCATCATTATCATATCTTCTTTTCATGCTTTCATTTTCTCAAATACCTGAAATGCACATTCAGTATAGATTTTAAATCATATATTTTCTGACTTATCTACAGTGTTAAAGCAATGTAATATCACCTTAAACATCACCTACAGCTCAGAAATAGAGGTTTTAGCATTTTTATACAATATAAACTCCATTTATCCAGCAGTCACAAACTCTCACTGATGAGACCGTTTTCATCAACCTTGTCCTCATCACCTCGTAGCTCCTGATTTCATTAAAGGGTCAAATTGTCCAGGCAGAGTCCTTCATCTAAAGAGTACATGTTATCCGCTGCGACCATGCTAAAAGTGGAAGCTTTGCATCTCAAGGAATGACTGATCAACATACCTTGCAGAGCCCAGCACTTTTTTCCACTTTGTTTTGGAGGTGTCCAACAAAATGTGTTTGGTTGCAAAGACCAAACACATGTGAGCTTTCCTAGAGACCCAGTGATCTTGGATCAGTTGATGAGGGTAGTTTAGCCTGGTTGGCAACACATTCTCAAAAAGTGAAACAGGTAAGTGAAACTGTTTCAGGTGTCTGTGTCATGTTTGCATTATGCAAGCTTCTAGGAATTCAACCAGTCAGAATTCACTTCCCCCAAATCCTCTTGTTTTCAGGAAGATCCATCCCCCAGGAGAAAGCTTTTCCTCCATCAGAAATAATAACAAACCATTTTGTGTTAAGATGGGTGTAAAGCTAAGAGGTACACAAGATTTAGAATTAAATGAGGTCCACTTTAAAGCCTTAATCCTTACTTTTTTTTTTTAAATGTCTACCTGAAAACAAATGTTGTCAGTCATAGATCTGTAAGGTGAAGCTAAACAACCAGGGGCTCTGTGAATAAGAGACATTTAAGAGTATTTTGAAATATGTCGCGCCTAATCATCTTTTTCTGAAAATTTTGATACAAACAAATCATAAATGTTTTACATTTTCCCAGTTGTGTATTACTGAGTAAATGACAGGGTAATAACATTAATTAGTTCATGTTAATCTTATTACAATTACATTACATTGGGCTTAAAGAGTGAATTACATTTCTGCCTTGTTTGACTTGATCATAAATGCTTCATCCATTTTAGTCATGGTGGGACGGTGCAGCATCTTCAGTGAATGTGCCAACCTTACAACCAGATCCAGAGCTACCGCCTCCAGACTGAAAAATGTTTTTCTCTTTTCAGTTGTGTAGTCTCTATTGGAACGGGTCAGGGTTTTCAGTCATTCACATGCATGTGATTGGATCTTTCTCTCTGTATTCTGTTGAACTGAGCGTCATGTGAGGATGGTATGTAGTCTAGAAAACAATACTGGATAAGTGGAAGGAATTTCAAGCAGAACTGTGTCGATGCATCCACATATCAAATACAGTAACAAGAGATGCATCAGATAGGCTACATGCAATGGCTGATGATGGCCACATCCAACTAAGCATGACTAAATTCATGTAAAAATGCTGACTCACAGTCACTCCACATTACTGGTGTATTTCCATCCATGACTGCATCAGTTAAATGGATTCCTGCAGCCAATTAGGTGGTTTTGGATTGTAGTTTGTTAAGACATCAACTTCGACCCTGGAAAACTGAGATCAGCATTTTTTCACTATCATCTCCTACAATATTACTGCAAACATATTCTTGCTTTTTAAATCATGTGAGGTAGCTGACATTGCCCCACTTATGTAAAATGTAACTTAAAGGAAAATGCCAGAAAAAACAACACATCAACCGTTGAAACTGAGAAGTTTGTTTTAGAGGATTTATGGAAATGAAAAAAACATCTTTCACAAGTCTGAACGAGGAAAAATTAATCAAACACGGTGAAAAAAAAGGTTTGTGAGCAAACAGAATATTAATGAATTATATTTTTTCAACATGAAATTACAGATGCTACTATACTCAACATGACATTATCAAAAAGAATCAAGGAATCCACATATGCAAAATGTGTCAATACAATGCTACACCACATCCTGTTCATATCAAATCAACGTGGCTCCACATTATGCGCTACACAGACCCGAGGAAACCCACAGAAAAACCCATGACCTGCTGTGCTGCTCAAATCCTACATGAAGAGAGAATAAAAAAGCATGTCACTGTTCAACCTGTTGCAGATGCTTTCCTCAACTGCTTACAGAGGAGAGGTGATGCAACACAGTGATAAACATGATCCACCAAGTCCAAAGTGAACATAACTTACTAAGCAAAAAGCAATGAAACATTTTAGTTTCAACATCTGAAACTAAGAAATAATTAGGAAATCATTGCGTCCTGCTTTGATGTACATTTTTAAAACAGTACACTGCCAATATTTATCATATATACAACACAGGTCATGGTGGAAAGTGTTACCAAAATATACTCACAGGCCTGATGTTGATGTTGAACCATTCACACCAGTACAGATGAAAACTTTAGCTCTTTAAACCCTCAGTTTCCACACAGGACTCCATTTTGAATAGCCAAAAGGTTCATGACATGCAGAGTTTTTGCTCTCCTTTCAGACTAAGGGAGAGCTACACAACAATGATTCAGAGCAGGACATGTTGTGGGTTGAACTATGTAACATTCAGGTAACATAAACCTGAGTCATGATAATGTTGTACAAAGAAAAAAACATGTAGGATATGAAGGATAATAAATGAGAATAAAATTGAAGCCATTTCTTAGTGATATATCTGGATCATCCCTCGGTACAGAGCAGTCCATTAATATTTCATGAAATAACTAGAATAGTAATAGCTTCGCAGTTTTGTTAATAGAGATTTTATCTTAAAATCATAACTATGGATTTGGGGGGGAAAAAATGTAAAATTGAGATTCCTTCTGTGCTGTGAAAGACGCTGCAGATGCTTTTGATCATCTTTAACGCCATCAATCTCCCGCCAAGGATAGAGTCTTCCCCGCGTGTGTTCTCGTCTGTGCTGAGAGAAATGAGACACTCCGGCTGCCCTTCAGACTCTCCGCTCTTACATCGCCTCTTTTCTCACACCTTGTCAGACAGCGCTATCTCCTCTTCTAACAGACAAACAGCAGCCTTAACCCTTTCACCAGCAAACACGTCACAGAGAGCTCAAAAAACACCATCCTACTATTTCACACACTGTCCTCTGTGCCTGACATTTGAAGTTCTACAAACACAGAAGACTAACAACAACAAAAGAGGTCGCCAGCATCGGCAAACACCACATTCCCCTTGGAAGATATATAAAGAGAGAGAGGTGATCAGGTCTAACTCAAACCTCTTTGGGACTATTATGTTTGTATCTAAAAGGTTCATATGAATATTCTGCACCAATCCTTCCATTAGCCCTCTTTATGCACTGACACAGAGAAACTGAATATCATTTAAAATACAAATTACTGTTCTATGCCAAGTCAAATCAACCAGTTTTAATCAGCATTTCAATCAATCAAATTATTACAAACAACAAAAACCTTCCATTTAACCTCCAATACTTTAGTTATTTCCCGTTAAACCAAAGAACAAGTCAGAATAGCTTTAACTGTAATGTTTCTCATAAATCCCATGTTTGTGTTAATCCTCTGTCAGTTATTCTAGTCATGGATGAAAAGAAACCAAACAGAGGAGGAGTCGGATTAAAGATAAAAAAAACAAAACACTGTAACCATTTAGCGCAACTTCTTTAACCTTCCTGTTATTCATGTTTAACAGCAGAGAAAAAAACCCCTAAATGACCTTTTTCATCTTCAAATTTTTGACTTTTCCTAAAATGACCCCAACATTAGAAAAAGTGAAACAAAGCTTTTGTTCATATTTCAATAAAAGCTGTACAAAGGGTACAAAGATTGTCTTAGGGGTCATTTTTGACCCTGGTGTAATAAAAGCATTTACACACACCACAAAAAACAGTTCAAAGTCACTCATACACACACAGACACACATGAAATGACACACACACACCCACACCACGAGAACCTGAGATGCTACTGATTGAACTCATAAAAAACTAAAACTTGTCTATGCAGCTCCCTGACCCCACACATCACTCAAGTTCACAGACACAATAAAACTAACATTTCTTCTTCAAAGCATCGTTTTTGCTGCTAGAGAACATGTGAAGTCGGTGGCTATAAGGTGCCTCAGATGGCAGCACCCCCTAGTTCTGAAGCCATGAGTGAACGTTTTACTGCCCAACAGGTCTGCCCAGACTGCTGACTGCTGTTATCGTTCAATAAAACTCATTCCAAATTAAATTCTGCACATTTCATCTGTGCAGTGCATTAAGTAATAGTAATAATATACCTCTACATTATAAAAAAAAAAACTTATCACAGATGTGTTGTGATAAACACTAATGTCCACTGGTTAGATGAAGTGTTTCTGCAGCTTGTAAAAGAAAACTCATAAAAGTATTATGATACTCTCAGTGCTATGAGATGACTTTTAGTGGCAATACACAAAAAAAATTCAACTGAATTGATGAATAACGGGTTGTTTCATCATGCAAAATAGATTTGGGATTTTAAATTCAATGAAGCTGGTTCATTTTAGGGGTTTAGTGAAGAGGGGGTAATTTTTTACCCTTAGGACATGGGGGGTATACAGAATGTTAAGACTTCACAAGGGTTAAACGATTCAATTTTTCTCATCCTATAAGCTTGCTATCAACAGTGATCCTGATGGTAGATGATGTTCACGTAACAACTACTGTATCAGAGGTTAAAGATAACCACAGATCAAGCCGGCGGTTGCATGAGCACAGATCATAATCAAATCCAGGGAAGAAACTTCCTGTGAAGGAGGATTATCTTCACCTCAATCTGAAAACAAAACTAGTCATGCTGGAAAAAATACAAATGAACAGAATTGCAGATGTAGTGTAAACACTACAGGAAGAGAGAGATGGGTTACATTTTTAAAAATCAAATACAGTGTCAGAGAAAAAGGAGAAAGAGAATTCAGCAAACAATTCAAAGGATGTTGTCGGGCTTAAAGAGTGAAATAGGCTTCATGACAGGGCTTTATGATTGGGTTGCATTTTTTTCATTGATATGACCAAAAATATAAATCATAATACCTTTCACAGGCCTTAGTTTGTAGCACCCAGCCTTGAAGAAAGAATCCAAATGTTCAACTTTGCCCAAAACAAATGGTCAAATATCAGAAAAATGTCAGTTTAAAAGATGGATGATCTGATGATATATCTGTCAACATATTCAATACCTGCATTTGGTACTGACAGCTGAAAAGACAAATCTGTGTCAATGCTGAGAAGGCATTAAGACACCGTTAAAGGACATGAAAGACCACTGTATTCCACACAATCATGATAGATAGACGGATGAGTTTAGAGCTTCGATCTGTCTTCACTTTAAAGAGTGAGGAGTCTGCTAATAAATAGCAAGAACTCTTTAACTCCCCTCTCAGCAATACAATTCGATTACCCCCCTGACGGTATCATCATCTCCTCTCTGCCGCCTCGTGTCGGCTCTCTTGGGGGCACCTTGGCTGCTGACAGACATGAACTCCAGCAAACAGTGAATTCAGCACCACGGACAGCTCCAAAAACAAGCTGAGCCGGACACAAAGCGACCTGACTGACATCTGCTACTCCATCATTACAAATCCTTTGCAAGAGGTTTTTTTTTTTTAATGAAAACACGTAATAGCCCTGCGCGTTCTCATGCACAGAGAAGCTGTGTGGTTTAAAACAGGACTAGATGTTTTGGGTGATGACAGCAACTGCAGGGATTTTTTTTTTTTTGTGGTGAGGAGATGTAACGCCCCATGAAGCTGCCATTAAAGCAGCCCCTGAAACACATCATCACAGCATAAGATGACATGTCTGCTGCCCAAAACATGAACGTGGCTATGTGATACTTTAGCTAGCTGTAAGCTTAGATGCATTTCAGCAAGGGAGCAGATTTGATGAATGATTAAAAGACCACATGCACCTAATCCCATGTAGAAAGCGGGATGCTCCTCCTCTGTGGTGCTGTTGGTTTGTCAGAGAGAGAGAAAAACAATGACGCTAGAGATGGCTCCTCGCTGTGCTGTGACAACCAATTACATAACGCCAGAGCAAAGTGTTCTCATTAACATTCGCATCCATTTCACCAAGAAATACTCAAAAAGGAGTATTTCTGTACATTAAGCAACGTATTTGCACCTGTAAAACAACAACAACATTCTATAATCCAAGTAGTGATGATACGCCTTCTTTGATCGACGTAGCTCATGTTCATAGTCTTGTTTACCCCTTTGGCGCATGGAAAGGAGCAGATAATGGCAATCCCTTCTCAGCCTTATGGCCTCCATCGACAACCGATTTAAAATGCCAATAATATTGGATGTCATGATGGCAGTATTAGACACGTTTCTGCAAAGAATATAGCACAGACTGTTCAATGTGGTAACATTTGAACACCATGACAATTATACTGTTGATATAAAAAAAGAGCAGTAGAGGGGGAAAAACGAATCACTCCACAGTTTGACGGGATACAAGGACATTGTGTGATCTGAAACCAAACTACACGACTCAATGGTGTAGTTTTTCTCGTAAGCAAAGCGTGCAATAACAATTCGAGATGATGCAAGACGGTCATCTTCACCCTTGGCGTATGCAAACAACGGCACATCATGTAAAATGACGCATGCATAATTACAAACTGCAAATGCTAAAGTGTTGCCACTGAATTGCTAGTAGCCATTAAGTAGGCTAAATACTGCAGCAGAGGAGACGTGAGACGAGACATCATTGAAATGATGCGAGATTTCTTTCTCCCTGCATCGCCCTTTGCTAAAAGGATGCTGAGCTTCTCATCGCAGTGCAGCAATGTGGCATCAACATGGAGCAAACTCTCTCTCTCACACACACAGTCTAACTTACCGGAGATGCTACTGCCGCTGCTGCTCTGTTACACTACTACCCAGTAATATCAGCTCCAAATGATTCAGTATTTCCCCTTGCAGTGACAGAAGGTGACCCTGCGTTCTCTGCAAGACTGCATCCACGAGATCACGATGCGCACAGCAAGGGGGAGCTCCACAGCACAGGCGCGCGTTGGGGGGATGGCCCAGCTTTTACTCTCAATGGACGACAGAAACGGGATGCAGGGAAACGAATGAAATACTGCAACTTGGAAACGGGACTTTAAAAAAATCCCCCTCCCAACGCTGACATAGGCCAAGTATGCCAATATTATTATGAAAACAATAGTCTTTGGTTTCTACAGCGTGAAATGTATGCTTGCTTCATATGTAAGGGGAATATGTATATGGAGATTTTTAAATTACATAATGTACCATTTTTAAAATAATATATCTGTTAAAAGGATTGGGAGAGCCCCATATGTGACATCCACTGTCAAACCTATGAGAAACGCAGGTTAGGAGGAGGTGTCGCCTCCAGTTCTTGTAAACCACTCCCACATCGCACTACACCGGAAGGGAGGGGGGGTGGACGGATTGTTTTCGTCCTTTGGCTGCCTGATGCGCGCCTACTGGCTCATCCAGATCAGGTGCATTAAAAAGATCGGTTCACCTGCTGAGTTTTATGGTTGCACATTTTGCACCATTGTACAGGCTGTCTGCATTATTATATTGTTTTCAACACTGAAAATTTATACGATTACCATCTGCCCTCAAATTCATGCACAAGAGAACAGCAGTAATTATCTTAGTGTCAACAAAGAGAAACGGAAACACTAATAAATCAGCAGCTATAGAATTTAGGCATCAATTTATGTCTATTATCTATTATTTATCTCTGGTGGAACTCCCAACACAAACGCTGTAAAGAGGAAAAGTTTCTTTCGTGAATTGAGAATCAAATACTTTCAAATAGTTTAACTAGATCCTGTTTTTGGTCTCATTCTCAGCACTGACTCTACATCAGGGATTTACTCAAATCCTTAAACAGTAAACTTTATTTCCCTCCAGTCACACACTTCTGTCTAACTTTTCATTTTATGAAAAACCATGTTTTAGAATACATTTAAATAAAACATATATGCTCCAGAATTTCTATGCTTTTATCAAATGTAAGCTACAAGGTGAAGAAAAGACTGCACACTCTGATCTATGCAGCATGAACATTTTTTTATTCAAACAAGCTTTCGGTCATAGGCCTTCGTCAGGGATGGCTTGATGCAGAGTAACAACCAAATGTAGGCTACACAAAAAGTCAACACGTTCATATAAAGGATTTAATGCTATTCTATATTCAACCCTCAAAAATTACAATCTCTTCAAGGTGTGAAAAAAGATTAAATAACATTTTAGGGTTAAGATGGGTCATTTCTTTTGTTTCCATGATATGAAGCCAGTTCAGTGATTCCTTCTGTCTGCCTGGCTTATACTCTGTACTTATAAAGGAGATCCATGGAGCCTAATTCTGCCATACTGTGTTTTATTAATGAAAATAACTAATGATATCATTAAACAACCAGGTTTAAGTTAACATGTATAAGGAAACCGTACCATAACCATCCCTACATGACCCACATATGCTTAGTGACATCTAGTGGAAATCATTTCATAGTGCAAACATCTTTTCTAAATCTGCTGTAAAACATTGAAGCTAAATTTTTTGTAGTAATTCTCTACCTGTACAACAACAACATTAAACATTGTTTAGGGTGTTACACAGTGTAGACATTAATTTAGAGCATCCTCCAATTAAAATAAAGTTCTTTCTTCATTTTGAAATAAAATGGGTAATTAGCTTGTGTTAGCTTGTGAAGACACATAAGGATACAATATGACCATTCTTTGTTCCTGAAATATGTAAATACAACTGTAAAATGCAATGTTTTTGAAATCATACACAATATGACTTATTGTCTGCTAATGTGATTTTATTCTTTTATTGTAGTTATTTGAGATTCTGCATCCAAAATGTTTAGCACATCCTGATGGAAGAAACATTTATTTAAAAACCAGAACCAATGAAAAATGCCATCCATCCATCCATCCATCCATCCATCCATCCATCCATCCATCCATCCATCCATCCATCCATCCATCCATCC
>JAOXYM010000014.1:6679621-6693430 GCA_028567055.1 Leptatherina wallacei | reverse complement strand
AAAAAAGAGAGAGAGAGAGAGAGAGAGAGAGAGAGAGAGAGAGAGAGAGAGAGATAGTGCCAGACACAGTGGCCAACAGAACAGTGAAAAGAGCGCCCAGTCTACACAAACACATTTTGTCCATGAAAATCTGAACCAACATTTCAGTGCACCAGAAAAAAAAAGATAAAAACACACCTGCTAATCTACCACAGTCAGCGAACACAGTTGTCAAGCTGACAGGTCTCCCTGACTTGCTTCACACATTTAAAACAACCTGTCTGCAAGCTCTGATTATGAACGAGCCAAGAGGTGAATGCACACAATCACACGCTCGAAACCTTAGATACCTTGGTTACAGTCAATTTAAATTAAAAGGAGAAAAAAAAAAAAAACACAACTTTGTAATAATTACAATTCATGCCAGAGCTTACATTAAACAAACAAAAAGTTAAATGCAATCATATGGTAAAGTAAGCTGTTAAGTGAGGTATGAGTTCCCAGGCGTTGCATCGCCTGTTTGCAGTTTTCCGGGTTTTCTAACTGAGGTTGTAGCAGCTTTAGGTGTGTGGAAAAACCCAGTTAATTGGACTGTGACCGCAGGTTCCCTGACACTTAGAAAATACAAACATTTTTCTTTTATTTCTTTGTAGCAGACAGCATACAACACACACACTGTCAGAAGACTAAAAAGTTTATTACGGTGCTAAGGAAGGACAGAATGGCGAAGCAGTGAGAGCAAAGATGGAATGCAGACTGTACAGCCCTGTTGGATAGCAGTGCCACCAACTATCCACCGCAACAAACTCCTCGTTTGACCAATTGCAGTTTGTGTTACGGGTGAACGCTTGGAAGAAAGAAAAAAAAAACTGGAGGACTGTGTGAAGACAGATGCCAATGTAACAGCATTTGTAAAAGCTCCCTGAAGAAACGACACTGATAACTTTCATCCTAAAACTCTGCCAACTCTATAATGCTATCCTTTAAAAATAAAAAAAATCAAGTTTTAATATGAAAAGCAGCACACTCATGTTTATTTTTTAAAATGGTATGTAACAAACAAACAAACAAAAAAAAAGGTAAGTCTGATGACTAACGGTACAATACGTCCCCTCACTACACACTGAGGACGGAGAAAGTTGGAGAAGCATCACTAAACTGTCCTACAGGAAAAAGGGATAAAAATGCTCTAAATCGGGGTAAAAATCAGTTAGACATGGAAACAGACACTTTAACCATCAGTCACATATTCTCATCCTAAATGCTGAAGCTAAAGTCCATCTATGGTACGATGCAAAGGAGAGGTTAACCACTTCACATGAACACACTAAAACAGGAAAAAAAAAAGAAAAAAAGAAGCAAAATAGGTAAAATTCACCTTTGTCCAGTAAAAAAAAGAAGCTGTAAAGTCTATATGCCCTACCATCTCAGATGCAGGTACAACCAATAACGTTAAGCAGAGAAAATGTCAGAGAAACCATCTTTAGGGGAGGAAAGAAAAAACAAAAACAAACATCCAGGCTCCTCAGAGCACATTTTGTCCAGTATAAAAGACTTATGATAACATGACATGTAGAGAAAAGGGCTGTTACCTTTCATGTAAGTTTTTCAGAGCTATGCTTGAGCAAGTCCGTCTGTCTATCCAGTGCTGCTGCATGATTTATGTACTGTGTTAACCCGCCTTTGGTTAAGGGGGCTTTGTCGTGAGCAGTGGTCATGTGGTGGCACTGGTGTTGGATTTACAGCCCAGTTCTGGTTAACAGTAAGTCAGTATGTTGAGTGAGGTAGCATGCGTTGGATTACTGGTCCTCCTCTTCTTCTTCCTCCTCCTCAGATGATTCTTGGGATGCCTTTTCTTCTTTCTCCTGTGACCGACAAACAAAAACAAAAAGCCGAAAAGTCAAGTTTCAGCTGCGCCCACGAGGAAAATGTCGCTGTTCAGGAACAATAGCAACGTGTGATTCATGCCTCAACATGACTTTTCTGTTTTTTTTTCTTCTTCAACTTTTAAATAACCCCAAGTACAAACAAGAAGATTTTTTTTCATCTTTAAAAAAAAAAAAAAAAAAAAAATCCAATTGACCGAGCAAAAGTGGCAGGAAGAACACCCAGAGGAAGGGTGAGCCATCTGTAGTGAAAAGTGATTCATCACTGGTGAGTCACAATGAGGCATGCTGCATTTTCCACTCACTACTGCCCGAGATGTTCATTCATAAAAAGTGAGTGGGCTAAGCTATTTAGGAGGGCAACTTTGGGTCTTTCCTTTCTGTGACTAATGCAATCCAGACATCTTTCAGAGTACGCCCTAACCACTACGGCACATGACCAATGTTACTACAAAACCACAGTTTTCCTAAAGTAAACACACAGCTTTTTGACTGACAGTATGAGGGCTAGCAACCCATTTTGTGTAAGCTTAAAAAAAAATAAAAAAATGAGGAGGACAAGATGTCCCACTTTAAGGATTTGGTCAAGTAACCTATTTTAATTTAAAATTATATCAATTATAACAAACCAGGTAAAAAAATAACAACAACATTGGACGAACAAATTTTGATCTGACCATTAGAATAAAAAAATTAAAAAAAAGAGAAAAATAAGACTCGAGGGGAAGAAGGCAGCCACGGGAATTAGGAAAATGCAATTCCACCCTGCAGACAGTCATACCAATCATAATTCAATTTGGAAAGGAATGGTTTCCAAATGCGAGTTCTGATGTTGCACTGTTTGTCCAGAGACTCTTACCTCCATCTTAGGCCTTCCTCTGCGCTTCCCTCCTGCAGATGGGGCTGCTGCTGCCTTCTGTGAAAGGAAAAAAACAGCACATGGTCAAAAGGGACTGTAAGACGGTCCTGATATTTTGTTGTGATCATTATGCTCAGAGACTTGCAGAGTTGCAGCAAAGGCTTTTCAGGGTTTAGAAAAAGAGAAAAAAAAAAAAAGCACTTCTAGTATCAAAATCTGTTTCCACAGAGTTTTGCCTTTAAAAGCCTGTAGATGGCAGTCGTACCTATGCAACAAGAGGAACGGAAAGGGGGCATTGGGTTCATTGGCTATTATCTGGAAGGCCGACAGGAACTGCACACAGGGCACTCCAGTTCGCTGGCCACCTGGTCTGAGGCTCAGAGACAGCTGGTGAAACTGAGCGGAGACACAAACCCTCTGCAGCTCGCCTCCCGTCTCCAAACCTATATCAGTGCATGCGTGGACGTCCTAAACTCCCTCCATCTTTCCCTTACCCATACATAGCAGCAATGTTGGAGCACACGGGGGAGCTGGAGGGTTGGGACGAGGGAGAAAAATCAGTTGTTGCTATGGAGACGACAGGCAGAGAAGAACTAGGGCTGTGTGCTGGTTGGGGGCGGAGGGGTGCCTAGTGTCAGCTTGGAAACAGTCTTGCGGCCTCTGCACCTGCACCGCACTGTGCATGACAAGCTGCAGGAAGCTGGAGGACAGGATGTACAGGGTGAGCATCACCCTATACACACACCCCATAAAAAAAAGAAAAAAGAAAAAGCAAGGCAGTTAACCAAGATTTTTGGGGGGGTTTTATTTAACAATGGGAAACCGTTGCCGGGCTATTTCTGACACCAGGAGGTGGAAGCTGCTAGACTTCAGCCAACAAATATCACCAGCAACAGCTCGACATCCTCTAAGAGGATGAGGTTAGATGCTGCTGCAGCGCTCGTCAACCAGTAGGAATCAGGGTTTCAAAACAGGAAGGAATGCAAGAGAAGATGGGACAACAATTGCCATGAACAATCTCGTGATGAGGCTGTGTTTCTGTCTTTCTTGGCACCGCTGCCGTTTCAGCTCAGGATGCACTCTTGCTGCAGCAGCAGAAAAAAAAAAACATTTGCAACCACTTACTCTGGGCTTGCCGGCTGACTTGTTTTTGCTGCCCTTCGGCCGTCCTCTGGGCCTCTTTGGAACTGGGGACCCACTTGGTTCCTGCCAATCAAAACAAAAAGATAACAAAAACACCTTAAAAATAAAAAATGCATCATAAACTGGATTTCCTTTTCTCAGAGATATTAACGTCAGCACAACTGCACTCTTCATAACCTGACACATTAATAAGAAATCAAGTGCTAGTTTGAAACTAAAACAAAGAATGGAGCAGCCACCTCAAGGTGTTAGAGAAGAAAAAAAGGTTAGAACGCCCAAGTAAACGTTTAGGGGACTGCCAACAGCTCCTACCGTTCTGCACGAGGAGTTATCGTATTCACACGTAATTTGTGGTTGAAAGCTGTGTGTCATGGCTGACTCGTCTGCTGTTGCTGTCCTAGCATGTTTACAACCGCAGCTCCTAGCAACCAAGCAATTCAATAGTAAAAACACAGCAGGATGAGTGACATGTATATGAGCCACTCTGTGCTTCTACTCGGCTATGTCATCTATTACATGAGGAGCGGAGGTGGGTCAGGGGTGTGTGTGTGGGGGGTTAAAACCGGTTTAAAGGTGTTGGGTTACAGGCTACTTACAAACTGGTCAGACATGCAGGAAGTTTGTTGCAGACCAATAGACTGATAAGGAACGGGCAAATGGTCACAAGGGCATACTGCGGCCATATCTGGATTCTGCATTTCAGGGAGGGCTTCGGGACACTGATACATTGAGCATCTCACCTGCACTCATATCTGCCTGAACATCAGCTTCAACAGCTGTGAGCGGAGGGGGTTTGTTTTGTTTTATCCGCTCAAAACATGTCTTATTACACAGGCTCTGTTCTTTGTGTTTTAGGATTAAAAAGATGTCATGACATGCAGACCCCGACAAGTACATATTCTCAGCAAATGAAGGAGTAAATGGACACTACTTACGTCAGAGCTTTTTACCTGAGGCTGCTTGCGGGGTCTTCCACGCCCTCTTTTCTCTGTCGCCTCCTTCTCTTTTGGCGAGACAGTCCCCTTGTCGCTCATGTTTCCTTAGCTTTTCGACCCTTAGGAGAGAAAAAAAAGATACAGCGATTGGTCTTGCTGCAAGATGAGGCGTCGAGTTCATGCACACACAAACACGGCACATACACATACTCGAGCTGTTAAACTCACTGACCGCAGCAAACCAAAAATGACCGACCTAACCGCGCACCGGTTGCGCGTTTAACTCAATTAATCCGCGCTTACTTCCAGGTCTATTTCTAGCTCATCTGCGCTCCATTACACAGCCGACCGTGCAACACAAACAGGGGATTGACACCGAACCCGATCGCCTGATATCGCAAGGACTCAATAGGCGGTCGGAGGCCGCACAAACCTGAAAAAAAAAAGCCACTGAACCCGCTGATCCCTTCCCGCACAGACCACGTTTAGAGGCCCGTTTGCTCTAGTTGTTGTGACCACTGATTGGGCCTGGTCATGAAACTATCACACAGCTTGTCTGCACGCCGTAGCCGCGGAGAGACCCGCAAACACACACGCGCGCGTACACACGCACACAATGGCTGCTGTGTGCTCGTTTGCATTTGCAGGCTAACAGTCGCGGCTGAATGGGGGCTCGCATTTTTTCAAACGGCATAGAAAATGCAAGCGAGCAGGGTGGTTGTGCGGCTGGAAGAGCCCCGGCCAAAGCAACAAAAGGCAGCTTCACGTTTACAGCATACAGCCGGAGGTCCGGCTCAGGGTTAAAATGCATTCAAATAGCTTATACCATGTTAACTTCCACCCGCTTCGCCTCCCTCCGGTTTTTTTTTATGTTATTTTTTTATTAATTTTTTCTCTGCACTCACCTTCTGCCGCTTGCTTATCGCCTCCGTAATAAATTTGAGCGGAATTGTTTCCTTTGAGGCTGACTGGTTGTACCCGGTAAAAAAAAAAAAAAAAAAAAAAAAGAGCCTTGCACCGATCTATAGGCTACAGCTTTTATTCGTCAGACAACACACAGCCCGCCCATTTAAAACCCCTGCTCGTGCAGCTTTAAAAGCAGCAATGAATTAGTAAAAGAAGAAACGCATTTTCACCTCGTTTTTTCTGTTTTTAAATGAAAAAAAAGGTATATTTTACCAGTAGGATGAGATGTTTATTCCAGCGGCGATCTATATATAGCACGTGTGTCTTGTCTCGTGCAGATAAAGGAAAAAAGGCGCCGGCCAGAAGGAGTTTTGGCCAATTTAAAGAGCCGCCCTCATGGGAGCTGGAACACTAGAGGGCGGAGATATGATAAATGGGCCACCAACAGAACTAGAGAAGCCCAACCCACCCACACACACACACACATGCACGCGCGCGCACTACTCAGCTTCTTGATTCTTCAGATTTTTCCGGTTTGATCACAAAAACACCAAACAGATGGATACAAGTTGCTGAAAAACCTGACAGAAGACGCTGAAAATAAGCAACATTGAAGAAAACATAAGTACTAACGAAGATGTATAAGACAGTAGGCCTACATTCCAGTCTCCACTGTAATGGTGAGTGAACTATGACACCCCCCAATGTAAACACAAGCCACCTTTAAACTCAGAAAAACTGGGTCCTTAAATTGAAAATAGCAACTCTCACTCAATGACATTCAATTAAAATCTAGTTTAAAATATACTTTTCAATCAAGTGCCATTGAGTTATCGAAAAGTTGTTGGACAACTAATCATTTTGATGTTCTTAATCTGATACATTTTAATATTTGATCAGCTGATAATATAACTAATTTAAAGTTTCAGCACATAAGGACGTTCTCTGAATAATGTGAGGGGTTAAAGGTTACAGCAATCTTCTGTGATTGAAAGAATTTAATGCTTCTTCAGAACTGATTTTGTTTTGTGCCAAATTATAACTTGGAAGTGCAAGAAGATGTGGTTCCATTAAAACACCATGATGTTGATTCTTTGTGTTATATTCCATTAATTTTGTATTTAGTTTTAAAGATTTTTCTTGAAAAAATTAATTATTTCATGATCATATTTGTGTCATTTATTGAGCAGACTACTAAGTTCTCTGTGTTTCTTTATTTCACTGCCATTGATGCATACTTTGGCTAGAATTCCCATGAATAATTTCTAAACTCAAGCAAGCTTTCTGAATATAAAAAGTTTGAAAGAAGTCTACAGAAAGTCAGAGACAACTACAGTCTGCTAGAAAAGTAGTAAAGTTTGTTATAGACCAATAGACTGATAAGGAATGGGCAAATGGTCACAAGGGCATACTGCGGCCATATCTGGATTCTGCATTTCAGGGAGGGCTTCGGGACACTGATACATTGAGCATCTCACCTGCACTCATATCTGCCTGAACATCAGCTTCAACAGCTGTGAGCGGAGGGGGTTTGTTTTGTTTTATCCGCTCCAAACATGTCTTATTACACAGGCAAGACAAGGCCAGGCTAATTTATTTCATAGCACATTTCATTCATAAAGGCAACCCGTTGTGATAAGATGATCATGAGAAGCAGACAAGGGGATACATACTACATCATCATTATTGGCATGAGGAAAATTAGCGTCATCAATGGCAATGTACATATGCAAGAAAATATATTAGAAAAGAAGAGAAAGAAAAAGCAACAACAACTCCCAATCTGAACTAAATGCTGTGGCAAATAGTTTTAAGACCCGATTTAAAATAACTAAGGTTATGTTCCAGATATCAGGATGCGGATTCTCCGTGATCAGTTTTAACTCATGGGATGGAAAGCCAACTTGATCCAGATGATCTTAGAAATATTGGTGTCTGTGGCCTCTATGGCTTCAGCAGATCAGATATATCTTTTATACCAGAACCATTGAGAGCCTTGTACATTGTGCAGCAACATTTCAAAACTGTCTCAGAAAGCCGGCATAAGAACTGGGGAACCAGAGGGACATGTATTCCCCCTTTTTTTGGCCTTTGTGTGGACAATACAACTCTTCTTACTACTTGAGATGGAACTTTTATGTGTTGTTTTTAAATTAATAAATAAAATGACACAAAATTCTAGCAATTTAAAAAAAAAACTTGCAGATACGTTACTTTCCTGTTTATTGTTAGCTGATAACTTTAAATGTCTGTGCAGCTGTTTATGATCTGGGGAACAGTGTGTTCCATAATGGCTCTACAGCTGTGATGATATGAACTTTTCTGGTAAAATAAATTAAGGGTCCTAAAAAGGCCTCAGATAGGTAATTTTTTTTCCCTTTACTTTAGCATTTGGAACAAAGTAAATCATTTTTTCATTATTTGTTTATTTGACAAAGCATATTCTCTGTAAACTCACTTATTTAAATTAAATAAGTGAGAAAAACCAGAAATGTGGCAGTGTTTGGACAGTGTAAAGAACAAAGCTGGTCCCAACTAAACCAACCAAATTGTACTATAAGAACTGCCACATCTGCACATCATCATTTAATGGTGGAGACTGTGAAAAGCCATGAGATTGCCCACGGTCACCTGGACAGCCATTTGACATTTATTTATTATCATTAAGAGCTCCAAAGTTCCATATTTCTGCATCTTTATGTAAAGGCAGTAAAGCATAAGTGTCTCTTTTGATGTCCATAAGGCAGCAGTGGTATAGAGCAGGTTGTCTAATGGCTGCAAGGCTGGCGGTTCCAATCCTGCTCCCTCCCAGTCAACTGTTGTTCTGTCTTTAGGCAAGACGCTTTACCCTCCAGTGTTGGCATTACTGGTGTCCTCAGATGTAAGTCGCTTTGGTTAAAAGCGTCTGCTAAATGACTGCAAAATAGAATAAGTGAGTGACACTCACAGTTAAATCTTGTGGATCTGAGTTCCCTTCCAGAGTAACACCACTGAGTTTTTACACCATGGGGCATTTTATCTCTGATTATTACTCATTAACTGACTCAGAGTCATAAAATGACCTTCTACCACAGCTTCTTTCATTCCTAGACATAGGTGACTCTTTCATGTTCCTCAGGCACCAGTGGGATGCTTTTACATATGAAATGCGTCTGATGTTGACTGCATGGTGGTTACAGAGGAAACAAGGTGTATGTAAATAAATGACCCATCTGGAGCTGGAATCCAGTAGAAAATTGCCACTAAGAATGGAAAGTGACCTGAAAGTAGCTTAAACAGGTTTATTTATTTTTTGTGTGTTTTTACTTTTGCTTGTGTGTATTCCACCTCATTTGTTTTGTCAGGCCGGACCTCAAATACCTTGATGTAAACAAATGTGGTAAATTGCTGTCACCCCAAAAAGCTTCATTATTACAGAAAGGAAGCACATGTCCATATACTGTACATACATGATGAGTGGAGTGGGAGTTTAGAAAAAAAGGGGATTGGATAGGGCATGAATGGAGGGATCGCTTTTCTCAATGAATCCAATGTTCTGCTCAGCATGTGCTTGCCTTGTCTACCCCCCCCCCTTTCCCACCCAATTTCTCACTCTATTCACTTCCTTCCTCTCTATCTTCCACAACTACTTCAGCCCCATCCCCCACACCCTCACACATTTCTGCCATACCCAGCCCCTCACTGTGGAAGGAGACAGGAAAATAGTGTGTATGTGTGTGTGTGTGTGTGTGTGTGTGTATGTGTCTGCATGTGTGTGGAATGTTGTCCGTCTCAACCACTGGCACCACCTGGAGACCAATGAGGGGACTGAATAATGTGACTGATTACCAATGATGCAAAACAAACATACATTTAGGTCCTCATTTGCAGTCACAAATCATAGATGATGCCAATGGGAGCATCCAGTTTTATTGGTTGATGCAGATACACGTATGCAACCACCGTATATGAGTGACCATAACAGTCTAGGAGCAGTGCAAATTAAAGTAGACTGACAGAGGAGCAGACCTGATGATAATATAGAAACTGCAATTCACTTAATCCTAACCTAATTGGCTCAGATCAAAAATTGATTGTTCATTATGTGTACTTGGACAAATACACATCCCTATGAATCTCATGTTGAAGCTGATGTTCAGTATTCAGTTAAAAAGAAAAATGAATAAATAAAAAAAATACTTGATCACTAACCTGACAGGTAGAATTCTTTATAGCTTCCCATCTTCCCTGCTTAGGCTTATGGGTACATTGTAAATAAATGTCAAAAGCAACTTTTTTTAAACACCAAAACAGGGTTTCCTACAGGAACCCCCCCCCAAAAAAAGTATATCTAGCTCTTTACACCTACAGTATATAAAATAGACTGTTCTATCAGCAATGTTTTAAAGTTTTCTGAAGCTATTTCAGTCAGGCGATGATTAACATTTATAACATCGGTATCGGGGGGGGGGACTGAAGACTAACTGATAATCATGAATCAATAAAGACCAGATTTGTTTGATATGACTAAAATAAAGTGCTATATATATTTTTTTTTTGTTAAGGCGGTTGCTTTTTATCCACTGACCACACCCACTTTTAATTTACGACCAATCCCACAATAGCTGCTTGGCGCCACACGAGAACAAAGTTCTGCCTGGATGATGTGTTGAGAACAAGCAGCAAGAACTCCTAAATCAGGGCTATGAAATCAAAATGACATAATTTTCTTCCTGTCATGTCAAGAACAAACAACAAATTTCTGTTGTTGTGGCGTATGTAGCGGCTTATGTTGGATCTATAGCTATCCGGTTGACACATTGGCTTCCAGGTAATGGTACGGTTGGCTGTGGAAACACAACAATGATCAGGATTTACCAAACCAAACTGTCCTGTTCTGGCCTGGATCTGTTGGTGGAACCAACCCAGCAGAGGCGAAGAGAGGCCCCTGCTGGGTTTCAGAGTGTAGCCATGTGGATTTGATGTGTAAAGAGCACTGGGAGGCATTACAAAGAAGAAGGAGATGGCAGAGGGTGCTTATTGATGAACCTTTATGCAAGAGATTGTTGGGTCTAGCCTTTTCCTGCAGATACGCTTTCCACAGTTTTACTTTTCTCCCATTCTCAATTTCTTTCTTTTTTCAGCACTTATGCTCACATATGATGAGTATTAAGGGTTAAAATGGCTAGTGTTAGAATAAATGTACATAGGTTTACATGTAAAAAGAAAAATGTGTCTACATAGTTGCAAAATCTAATATTCAATGGTAGCGATTCTGGTCATATCATGTAAACACTAGCTGACAAATAACAGCCTATAGATTTGTTGCCATCTCATAATAGGCAATAAAATCCATAATTAAAAACAAACAAACAAACAAAAAAACAAACCCGAAACCAAAAAAACCTATTTGTTGTAAACAGTTTCTGGATTTTCTATTCTCATTTCATTCCTGCGTTGCTTTAGCTTATGAATTTTTAGGAATTACGTCCTATCAGAAAACCCTTCTACAAGCTTCTTCAGATGTATAACTTATGTTGATGAGGCTGTAACCCACAAAACCCCTAAACAAGTTCACGAGGTGGTATGAATTTAAATACTAATCAGATATTTCAACCCTATATATTTCAACGCCTCCTCTTCACTGCCGTCTCCCAGCTCTTGAACTCTGCTGCAGCTATGGGCAGACAGAATCCTATTAACCATCAGAGTAGGGGGGTCTTGGCCCACTTTGGCATGCTCACCCCCCCCACACTATGTCCTCCAGCACGCTCTATGGCTCCATTTTTAGGTGCTGCATAAACCGCAAGAGTACAGCAGCCAAACCAGCTAACAGATGTGGACAAAACATCCTATTCCTGCCTGGGTTTCCCCTTGCTTGTGCTTCTGTTGGCCCTGGATGAGCCTGAACATGACTAACACACACACACACATGCCACTCACATCCTCCCTCTTATCCCCCGAAAAGAGATGAAGGGAAAAAAAAAGGCAGAGGAGCAGGAGAGAGAAAATCCATTGGGAGGGGAGAGGAAAAGAGTGGGATTAGTTGAAAGGCGAGGTGGGCGGGAATGGGAATATGAGTGGGTGTCTTTTATACTTCTTCGAGGGGGCGGATGGAGGTTAGTGGGCGGGGGATGGGGTCTGGTTGATTCAGCCCGCTCATGAGTAGTATGTGACTCACACAAACACAGGAAGTAGCGCGTGCTGCTTGTTGAGTGAATACAGCACTGTATTTATGTGATACTGCCAATATACAGGCAATAACAGGCGCTCTCACACTACCTTCTTTCACCTCCTTACATCGGTCACTGACTCAACCCTCCACTCTCCCTTTCAATTAGTTTCATTTCCACATCCTGAGATTTTTGGACGGAGCTCTGGAGGGTGCATCAGTCATACTCTGACTCAAGCTTCAGAAATTCTTGAGGGAGAAAACAGCGCCATATATGAAACTTCCTCTGGCAACAGCAACCTGAACATGCTGACAATTTGAGACTTATCTGGTTTCTATTCAGTTTTTATTTACTCATCCACAAGAAAAAAGCATCTGAAAGAAAATCTTATAATCTTTAGCTACAATTTTTCTGTTTGAACCACATTCAGTTTACTTCATCATTTTGAGAATGTGAATGTGACGTTGTATGTTAGTTTGTTTGGATGCCATATTGAATCTTGCTTGCTCTGAGGCTGTTTTTGAATGCACAAGCCCTGAATTGTAACTTCCAAGATTTCAAGCATTTATGCAGGCAGCAACTAAAAATATTTTTGTTGCTAAATATTAAAAATTTCAGCATGAAATCTTTTTTACATTTTCTTAAAAATTTGCTTTTAGTATTAAATCCCATCTTCTTTATCAATACATTGACTCATTAAAACCACTCCAGATTTTGTAGGGGATCTGATTTCAGCACCAGATTTTGTATTCAGCAGTACATTTTGGTGAATCCTTGTAAAGTCCATCTTCTTCCTCTTTTTTTTTTGGATATGACGGGTTTTTACTCAAACCAAGTTAAATCTAATTGGGCAACGATGACTGTAAGTGGCTGTAATGGGAGAGCAGTCCTTACAAGATGGCGCTTCCTTCCTGACGTACAGCATGAGGTGACCTATTTTCATATTCCCTCCAGTGATGAACGGATTAAGTGGCAACTCTAATAAACTCAAATATAAAGTCATTTCAGAAATAAATGTAGGTAAAACAATGTGAATAAAAATGGAATTTGGATACAATGTCCAAACTGAACAAAATCAAGAAGAAAAAAAAGGACTTTGGACACAGTCATAGGGAGCTTACCATTTAGATGACTTCAAATGAGTTCATTAAAAAAAATACAAACCTGGAACTCAACTGTGACAATTTTTGTGTTTAAAAATACCAGATTAAACAATGAATGATTGTTTTCTTGCATAAAAAAGTTATTTATTTTTCTATTTTGATAGTGGTAAAGACAAAAGAGCTATCATCTTAAAACATTTCCAGATTACAAGGCAGTCACCAAAGACCTTAAATTTATTCTGTAAGAAGTTGGGATTGTTATCAAAAAGTCATGAAGTCAAAAGACAGTGAGAGATTTTTCAGGCTGCAGCCTACTGAAGATTAATGTTTGACAAAAATTCTGATAATTAGCAAAAACAATGTTCTGTGGAAAGAAGAAAAACCAAGAGGAAAGTTTTCATTCCGGCTTGTCATCGTTAAAAAAAACACAAAAAACCCCCCCTATCCAGATAAATCACACCATCCAGATAGAATGAATTTGACTGTGGTTGTATGAGAAGTATAAACAGAAACCATTCCGACAGTCTATTGGTTTGTATGCGATCCATCGCACCTGTGCATGACAGAAATCACGTCACAGTCCAGCGAAGACACAGCAGACACATGTAGCATAGTACAAAAATATCTGTGGCAGAGACTCAAGAGAAAAGGTAGCCTTCAGCATCCCAAACTTTTCAATAGTAACATTTTACATATAAAATTATAGTGATTATGGCTTTAAGAATAATATTTTTTGGGGGATGTTGGATAGTGCACTGTGGGTCCCTGTTGCACAGCAACAGGGCTTTTGTTCTTAATTTAGCTTTTGTTCTTAATGCCCCCCCCCCCCCCCCCCCCCCCCCCCCC